>CM035849.1:169197993-169660493 GCA_020510985.1 Pholidichthys leucotaenia | reverse complement strand
GGTTTCCTCCCACAGTCCAATGGCATGCTTGTCAGGTTAACTGATGTCAATTAACCTGAGAGTGAATGGTTATCTGTGTGGGAAGCCTTGAATAACGAAACTGAATTGCATTTAATTCAAGTTTATTTCAAGCAACCATTCCCACAGTCTGCTCTCATTCTTGAGCAGCGAACAAAGAGGAGGAAACACACCAAAGTCCTCGCCTTTAAACATTCTCACATAAAGAAATCTCCCTCGCAGGGGAGGTCACACATCTCCATCATAATCCCTTTATTCAAATTCATAATCCCTTTATTTACATTACTCCCCCCTCTCTCCTCTCAAGCCTCCGAGGTCAGGGAGTCTACTGTCCACACCTATTGTCTTGTCTCGCTGTCCACCGCAGGTGTCCTAGACTGCGTCTCGTGTCCTAGACTCTGCGTCTCCTTCATCGTGAGGTTAAATCACATATGTGCTGTTAGCATATCTCTCATATGTCCAACATGTACATGCACAACTACACAGCCATATAACCCCCCCCCAAAACGATGAAGAACGGACTATTCCCTAAAATTCAATAACATGTTACTGACTACTGTATAATCAACATCAACATTCAGTCTGTGCGCCGCCTGGGCTTCAACCGTCTGCCGAATCTGCTGTGAGTTGGCCCCGCCTTGCCTGCGGCGCCTTTCTGCTCCGGCTCTGTTGACTGAGGGAGAGAGTGATTATTTGCCCCCTGCGGGGGCCTGCCTCGTTGAGGCGCCCTTGCGACCGGTACAGACCCGTCCTTCATGACAAAAGCAGGTTTTAGTCTGTCAATACTGACTGTCTCTTTTCTGTCTCCAAAATCTAGCACAAATTGCTTATCACCTGCCTCCAGCACTCGAAATGGCCCTTTGTAAGGTGGTTTGAGTGTTGCTTTTAGGGCTTCGCGCCTGACAAAAACGAACTCAGCATTTTTCAAAGCTTTGGGGACGAAAACTCGTGGAAAAGCGTGATGAACCGGGCCCGGAAGCGTGTCTGCTCCCGTGCCAACTAACGGTCCCAGAGCCGGGAGAGATGGGGGCTCCGGGTGCTCTGGTAAAAACTCGCCTGGCAGCCTAAGAGGTTGTGCGAACACCAGCTCCGCAGGGGAGGCGTCTAAGTCCTCTTTGGGTGCAGAACGCAACCCTAATAAAACCCATGGTAGTTTATTTACCCAATCTGCATCCGTGAGCGACGCTCTGAGTGCTGCCTTCAAAGACCTATGAAAACGCTCGCATAAACCATTAGCCTGAGGGTGGTAAGCCGTAGTGCGGTGAATTTTGGCTCCCAAGCCGTTGGCCATCGCTGACCACAGCTCAGAGACGAGTTGAGGCCCTCTATCGGACGTAATGTCCGACGGAACCCCGAAGCGCGCCACCCAAGCCGTTAAAAAAACGCGAGCCACCTCCGCGGCCGTGGTCGTCGCCAGCGGGACCACTTCCGGCCAACGTGTGGTTCAGTCCACCATTGTCAAAAGATGCGTGAACCCCTGTGATGCCGGTAGGGGGCCCACGAGGTCGACGTGCACGTGGTCGAACCTTCTGGCTGGAATGCGAAACGGTTCTAACGGGGCTCTTGTGTGCTTGTGAATTTTGGCCCGTTGACAGGACATGCAGGTTTTTGCCCATTCCTTCACGTGCTTGCGCAGGCACGGCCAAACAAACTTTTCCGCTACCATCTTCACCGACGCGCGCACCCCCCGGGTGCGCCAGTGAGTGGACCAAGTCAAAAACACGGCGGCGCCACGCGGCCGGAACCACCGGACGCGGGCGCCCCGTCGACACGTCGCAGATCAGGGGGGGCATACCGGTTTGTAAACACTTGCTCTCCAGCCTTAACCCTGTTGGTCCAGACTGGAGCGCGCACACGTCTGCGTCTGCCCCCTGGTCCGCTGCCATGGCTGCGTAATCTATACCCACGTGCACCGGGGCTGCGCGCGCCACGCGGTCACGGTGGCCCGTTCTGCCTCTGCGCGCGGTGGAGTCGTGACCGCGCGTGAGAGACGATCTGCTACTACATTGAATTTGCCCGCAACGTGCCTAATGTCAGTGGTAAATTCCGAGATCGCGGCCAGCTGCCTCTGCTGCCTGCCTGACCATGGGTCTGAAATTTTGGCCATGGCGTATGTGAGCGGCTTGTGGTCCACATAAGCGGTGAAGCACCGTCCTTCCAGCCAGAACTGGAAATGACGAATAGCCAAATGCAGCGCCAACAGTTCTCTGTCGAACGTGCTGTATTTTCGCTCAGCCGCGCTTAAGGATTTGCTAAAGAAAGCCAACGGCTGCCAAACTCCGGCGACCTGTTGCTCAATAACGGCCCCTATGGCTAAATCTGAAGCGCCTGTCGTCAGCGCGATACGTGCTGCCGGGTCTGGGTGGGCCAGGAGCGCAGCATCAGCCAAGGCTTTTTTTACCTCTGTGAACGCGCGCTCCCGCTCTGGGGACCATTCGACCGCCTGGGTTGGTTTTTGCTTTTTGAGCGCGGCATATAACGGTTGCATGATTTGAGCTGCGTGGGGCAGGAATTGGTTATAAAAATTCACCATCCCCAAGAATTTCTGCAGTGATTTGACCGTTTGTGGCCGGGGAAAATCCGCTACCGCGCGTACTTTATCTGGTAACGGAACCGCTCCTTCTGGGGAGACGCGGTGACCCAAAAAATCGATCTGCTCGACGCCGAACTGGCACTTGGTTGGGTTAATTATTAAGCGGTGCTCTCCCAGCCTCCTAAAAACTGCTGTGAGGTGCTTTTCGTGTTCGTCCTCTGAAGTACTCGCGACCAAAATGTCGTCGAGGTACACAAACACGAAAGGGAGATCGCGTAACACGGCATCCATCATCCGCTGAAACGTTTGCGCCGCCCCTTTGAGACCAAACGGCATGCGTAAAAATTCGAAAAGTCCGAACGGGGTTATTACCGCTGTTTTAGGAATGTCCTCCGGTTGGACTGGGACTTGGTGATAGCCGCGAACCAGGTCAATCTTTGTAAAAATACGTGCCCCCGCCAGGTGCACCGAAAAGTCCTGAATGTGCGGGATGGAATAACGATCGTGCGCCGTAGCATTGTTTAGTCTGCGGTAATCGCCACACGGTCTCCAGGAGCCATCGGCTTTCGGTACCATGTGCAGCGGCGAAGCCCACGGGCTTTTTGACCTACGAACGATGCCCAGCCTCTCCAGGCTGGCGAACTCCTCGCGCGCTATAGCGAGCTTAACTGCATCCAAGTGCCGAGCCTTTGCAAACACGGGAGGACCAGATGTAGGGATAAAATGCTCCACCCCGTGTTTCGCGACTGTCGCTGAAAAAGTGGGCACAGTGAGCGCTGGAAATTGGGTGAGGAGTGTGTGAAACTTACCACCTGCTGTAGCGACGTGGGTCTGTACTGGTGGCGGGGACACTCGAGCTGCACAGGGGAGAGAGTAAAAAGAGAGTGCATTTACCAGCCGTCTATTAGCAAGATCAACTAACAGATTGTGTGAGCACAAAAAATCCGCGCCCAACATGTTGAAACTCACCGCCGCTATTACAAAAGTCCATTCATATGTGCGGCCATGTAAGCATAAAGGCAAGGTCCTTTTCCCGTAGGTGTTGATGCTCGAGCCATTTGCCGCCGTAGCTCCGCTACCGCGGGGTCCAGCCACCCGGTCCGCGTATGTTGGGGTGATGAAGCTCACTTGGGCTCCGGTGTCTATGAGGAACTCTCGTCCGGAGCTCGTATCCGTGATGTAGAGCAGCTTGTTGCCTTCTCCGAGAATCGAAGCTGCTAGCAACCCCTGCTCTTGCCGTTTCCCGAACTCTTGAAGTTGCAGGGTGGCACGCACCTGCGTACCCTATCAGCGAACCTCCGATGGTAAAAGCAGAGATCCTCTCCTCCGCTGTGTCGGGGCTGCGCCTCTGCCACCGGAACATTGGCTCCACCTCGTCGCGGCCATGCTGCCGCCGTCGTCGGCCAGCCTGGGTCTGCCGCCTCTGGCTCCCCGCTGTCTTGGGTCGCCGCTGTGGTTGCCTGCCCGCCGCAGGCGTCCAGAATCCCGTCTGCTTCCTGGGCCAGCTCCCGGAACTCCTCCGGGGTGTGACACTTCTTGCCGGCCAGCGTGCTTCTCGCATGTGTCGGGAGGTTGGAGAGGAAGATGAACTGGAAGAGGAAATCATCGTTGTCCGACCCTCTCAGCTGTATCATATCCTCCATCAGGGCGCTCGGCCTGTGTCCTCCTTGGTCTAGCAAAGACAGGATCCTCCCGAGGGGGTGAAAAACTTAACGAGGGTGGATTTCAGCTTGTCGTACCTGCCGGTACGATAATAATAATTATTTATTAATTATAAATTATTATAAATTATTGCTCTGAGTGTTGCTATCCCTGTGCTGTTGCAATCCTGGAATTTCCCCATTGTGGGACTAATAAAGGCTTATCTTATCTTATTTTATCTTATCTTATCTTACTATATCTTTTCTGGTTCAATTAGAATTGGTACTTAAACAGCCTTCTTCATCATGCTGTTCACATTTGACATCATGAGACCAAGACGACACCTCACAATTGAGCAACAGTACCTCACCATTGCGAGGCTTCAAACAGGATGTTCTCAGAGGGAAGTGGCCACTGAGCTTAGTGTCATCAGCAGGTTGGAACAGAGATACAGAGAGACTGAAAGAGTCATAGAAAGGTTTCGAAGTGGACGTCCTTTGGCCACATCCCATGCTGATGACCGCTTCATTGTGAACAGTGCCCTGTGGACCTGGATGATGAATACCACTCAACTCCAGGCACATTTAATGGAAGTGAGAGGCACCCAAGTGTCACGTCAGACCATTTGAAACATTTACATCAGCTTGGTCTGCGTGCTAGAGGACCTGCAAGGGTACCTGACCACACCACCAGGCACAGGCATCATCATTTGCATGGGCCAGGAAGCATTTACAGTACACTGGACAAGGGACCAGTGGGCTTCAGTGCTGTTCTCTGATGAGTCGATTTACGTTGAGCAGAAATGATGGCCGCCAACGATGTTGGAGACATCAAGGAGAGCACTATGTATCAGCCACTGTTGTCACCATGTTACAGTCTGGGCAGGTGTGTCTAGTCAATACAGAACTTCCCTACACCTTGTGAATGGTGCAGTGACAAGCCAATATTACCTAAATAACATCCTTAATCCAGTCATTTTGCCCCTGCATGAACAACACAGGCCCAATTTTCATCTTCATGAACAACAATGCTCCAGCTCATCGAGGTCACATCATTAAGAAATGGCTGCTGGAGGCTGGGGTACCTCCAATGGAGTGGCCTGCACTTTCTCCAGACCTGAATCCCATAGAAAACCGATGGGATCAACAGAGTCCCCTTGTAGAGGCTCGTAACCCTGCACCCCACAGCCTCAATGACCTGAGGGCCACCCTTCAAGAAGAGTGGAATGCCATGCCTCAGCAGACAATAAGTCGACTTGTGAACAGCATGAGACGTCGTTGTCAAGCTGTAATTGATGCTCAAGGGCACATGACAAGTTATTGAGACACTGACATTTTTTGTTGTGGTATACCCACCACTGTTGTTGGCTTTTGTTTCAATAAATTGTTTGAGATGATGAAATCACCATTGCATGCTTCTGCTTAAATGCCCTACTTTCATGATATAATATCTCTCTAGTGTGAACTTTTTATATTTTCCATCAATTTCACCCCAAAGCCAAATATCCCTAACTTTTTGTGAGTAGTGTAGCTCGTTTTGTGTAATGGCTATAGGACAGGGATGTCAGACTCATTCTATGGAGGGCCAAGACCCTGCAAGTTTTACCTCCACCCAGTGTCTTTCACAGGTGATTTAACTTTATTTCTTCCCACTGATTGCTGATTAGCAAAAACACTTCCTGTAGAGATTGGGTGGAGGGAAAACATGCAGGGTCGTGGCCCTCCATGGAATGAGTTTGACATCCCTGCTATAGAAAGTATGAAAGTTAAAAATTTTGTAATTAAATTTAAAAAAACAAGCTTTTCCACAATGTTCTAATTTTTCAGATGCACGAGGATATTCAGGCCATCATTAAGGACCTAATCTGACAGAATAAAAAGGTCTCTATTAAAGGTTCAAAGCTAGAGAGCTCCTTTTTTTAAAAAATGCAAGTACTGTATTTTTGTATTTTGAGCATGGTGTACTTAATGCACGTGTGCTGATTGTTTTGTTCTCTCCCCCCCCCCATCAGGGTCGGAATGGCCTCCATGAGCAAATTGACTTCCTAACCAACAGACCAAAGGAACGATCAAAGCCCAAGATCTGGATCCTGATTGGAGTTCTTGTGGCATTACTCGTAATTGTGGCAGTTGCCGCATTCCTCATTTGGTTTTTTGTCTGTGAGTATAGCAGTACATGAATAAACCTTTTTAAGGGAAGAGACTTGGTTACATTCCAGCCTTTTTTTTGTATTTGGATAAGTGAAAGATCAAGACATTTTGCACGTTTGACAAAAAAAAAAAAAATCAAACAAAGTTATTCTTTTTAAAATCAAATGAAACATTCAGAAACTCTTATTGTTAATGTCACATGCTGCAAAGACCTCCAAAGAATTATAAACTGTGAAGTGGATTGTTTTTACTCTTGATGTGAAGGCACAGCCCTTTGACTAAGAGTCTAAGAGTGACTTGTTTGGACTTTGTAATTTCCCATTAGCGCTACCCTTTTTGACAGCTTTGGCATCCTTCTTTTAATAACTCCAGGAAAAAAAATGTCACAGAGACCATGGCACAGCTTTCTTGTCATTTTCACATGCAGCGCCTGATAAAAACGCTTCTGAAGTCTTGATAAACACCATCTTGATTCAAGTGACTGTTTTAATTTCCCTGAGAGCCTAACTGTCTTTGGGTTATAAGATTGCACTGTACAGCTCTGGATAGTACTTCAAGGGCTGTTGAAAACTTTGCTCTTTCATCAGAGTGAACCATCTCATCATATTCTGTTGATCAAACGCTTAACTCTGATCTGTCTCTCCTACCAGTTAAAGATGCTAATGAAGAAGAAGCCGTCACCACCACAACACGAGTGTTTAGCGGGCATATGAAACTAGCTGATATACCATATGATGAAAAACTGGAAGACTTCAACAGCAAAGAATTCCGAGATTTGGCTGGAAAGTTGGAGAAAGTTGTGAGTCTGATTACCCATTGATTAAAAAACAAACAAACACAAATTCCTATTTTTGTTCCTTTTCCATCATGTGCATTATTATTAACCATTTTCAGCAGAGTATTGCGCTCAGCTCTCTTCTCTCGTTAGGAATTGGCTCTGAATGTTGTTTGCCGTTGTGGAAATGCTTTTTAAATATCTCCTTCCCAATGCACAGCAATTGCTAAAGGCACTTTTGTGTGGGCGGAATGAAACTCTGTGCTTTCCCTGAGTGATTCCCTCAACAGCATCTCCTATTATTGGAGGCAGTGGAGATGTTTGTAGCACCACTTAGGAGAATGTTGATAGCAAAAAGCCCTCCCTCAAACCCATCAAGCATACACTTTCTCGGTGGAAAGCTGCATAAGCGAGGGTGTTGGATGAGAATTAGAGTGGAAATGCTGGGGAAGAAAATAAGATGATGAGACAAATGGGTAAAAGCTTTGTGATGAATAACCCTATTTCCAAAAAAGTTGCTGCTAAGTAAAATGTAAACTAAAAATGGTAGCATTATGAAACTTTAATTGAAAATACAACTATAACATATATACCTTTTTAATATGTACATAACTGATGTTTCTCTTTTAAGAAATTGGACCATGGACCTCCTTTGTTGTTTTTGATTTCATGCTGCACCAGACCCTTGTTCTTAACAGGTCTGGACTGCTTGCAAATCAAACCTGTCTGTGGAGATTGGTCAGCTAAGATGCACGCAAAGAATTTTTCAGAATGTCTTTCATGGCATTTGCAGTTACCATCAAAATTATTCAGCCCCCACTACAAATTAGCTTTATTGGCAAAATGTACAAACTAGCAACTGTTTGTAATAAACAAATCAAACGAGAACAATTTGCATAGCTTCACACAACTAGTATTACAAGTGGTTTCTCCAGATTCAACACAAAATTCCAGTTTTAATGACTACTGCAGTCTCAAAATTATTCAACCCCTTCATGATGAGCATCAGTCCCTCCAGGATTTCGCAGGATGTTTTTATGATTATTGTGAACCAAAAAGAATTTGTGGGAGCTTTTTAAAAAAAGTTGCAATAAAAGTTGCAATGTTTTGAGAGGTACTTTTGCACTAAAACTTGAGGGAAGAATTACAAATTTTAAAGCAGATGGTTTTTTCCAGTTTACTGCAGTGATATTCTATAGCACCACAAGAAAAGCACAGGATTGTTAAAAATTTCCTATTAAACAGTAATTTCCAAAATTAAGCAGAAACTTCTGCTATACAGAAAAATTCTTTTGTACAACAACAAATATAGACTTGAACACACTATCATTACAACAGCTAAATTGCACTGAATGTATGTTAAAGAGTATAGATTTGGAAATTATTGGCAGCACCTTCATTAGAAAACTCCCTAACTGCAGCGGTCCCCAACCCTCGGTACCGAGCTCAGAGAAAAAAAGAAATGGTTTATTCTGTTGCTCTGTATTGTCTAGCAAAGTCTGCATTTTTCTGAAAAAGATGTTATTGATCTCTTTCCATGCCTAACTCCTACCTGTCTATCTGCTGCACGTCTTGACACACACCTGTCCCATCAGATACTCATCTTTCCTTTCCTGGAAGTTGTACTAAGAGGAGGGGCTTTCCTTGGGGGTTTGCCGGGGCGGGGGCACACGTTGGTTCTGTGTCTAGACCGGAGATTCGCATTTTACCTCTAAAGATGTATAAAGTGTTGAAACACTAGCTGTCGTGTTAGATTTGCTTGTTTTTTTGTGGTTTTACGGCATCTCTCCTCATGCGCGCTGCTATGACAGTACTTTCGGGCAGGCGGACGGTTTTCAACACAAACCCAGCATTTCGTACAGGTTGTCAGGACGGAGACGTGATGAAACGTCCACTGGCGAGCTGGGGGAGATGGAGGGACAATGTGGGAAAACTTGTTGATGAGTGTTTTTTTTTTTTTTTTTTTTTTTTTTTTTTTTAAATCACACACTCTGTTTTTACCTCTGCCAAGGAGGTTACATTTCAGGGTGGTTTGTCTGTCTGTTTGTTAGCAGGATTACACAAAAACTACTGTACGGATTTTGATGAAATTTTCACCAGAAGTAGCCCTTGAGCCAAGGATGAACCCATTAAATTTTGGAGGTGATCCATGAGGGACGGAAGGCGCCTTGACAGATGTATATGCTCTCTGAGTGCTTTTCTAGTTTGCTGATGTTGTGGAGGTAAAAGAACAGGCGAGATGCGACGAGCTGGAAGGGTACAAGGTTTTATTTCCTCCAACATAATGAAATGCGCTTTGTAGCTTGGTGAGCTACTGCGCTGCTGAGGCATGTATAGCAAGCTCTTTTATACACGTTATACAGACAGAGAGAGTGCATGGCACATTAGCATAGTGATATACATATCAGTCAGTACATATCATTAGCATGAACAACTGGTGCCCGGATGTCCGCTCACTCATCCAGGGATGTATACACAACAGTCCATTGTTCCGATTGCCCCCTGGGGCTGTCTGTCCATATGTAGATTGTCCTCCGATTCCTCCAGCCTTGCTGAGTGTGAAATAGTGCCAGTCTGCAGTGTGCTGGGTCACCACACGGCTGCCCCCAGAACACTTAGGAGGGGCTGTGACACCCCCCCCCCCCCCGTTGTTTGGGCTCCAGCTTCGGTAGAACTGTCCTGCTGTAGAAGAGTGTCGGAGGGCATGTCAGTCCGTGGGGGGGGTGGGGGAGGGGTGGAAAAGACGGTGTGCTCCGCTCCGAGTTCCAGCATGTTGAACGGCCGTGGATCGTGGGTGCACGGGGCTGGTGCGCGTCGTGCGTGATGGAACAAACCAACGACCAGCTGGCTTTACGGAGTGAGGTGCGGGAAGAGCGCTGTGGAGGAGGAGGGGGCGAGAGTAAGTGAGTGTCGGCCCGGGACGTCAAAGGTGTCTGGGCCGTGCAAAAATTGTGTGTGGATCCGTTATGGCGAGGGACTTTCCCGGTAAACCTGGATGTGATCCGCAGCGGCTGTGAAAAAATTAAGTCTTTGACTCCTCTTGTGGCTCGGTCCTGAGAGGATGTGGGGAAGGCGAACGGGGAAATTCCCCGAGGATGCGTAGCGGCTGTAAGGGGAAAAAAAAAAACTGAAGCTGTGTGAGGGACTTGGTGGTTTGGCTTTGGGTGTGGAAGCAGCAATCGGTTAAATTCCCGTTGTGCGCCGTGGCTGAGAAGCCCATACAAAGTCCCGTGTGTGGGGCTGCATGTCAGCTTCAGGTGCATGAGCAGCCGTAAAGGTTCTGAGGATGGTGATCGGCCGTGTTTCATGGGCCTGTGCAGTGGCGGAGGACAATATATAAGTCTGGAGCCAGTTTGTCCCTTGTGCGTGGCGCGCGCCTGGCGCAGTGACCACATAGCTGGAAGTTGCGCTGTCCTCGTAATCCTGCGGTGTGCATGCGGGGCTTCTGTGCGCGGGAGGTCCGCTGTCGGGAGTGAGTCAGGGTCGGGGAGCTTGGTGGAAATCAACGCAGACGGTGCCAATGATCTTCCCCGTTCAGGCTGCTTTCTTCGGTTCGCTCGTGTCGCCGTTCATGGTGCGTGTCGGTCCCAGCGCTGCCCGCTCCGGAGAGCGCGCTCCGGTGTGGATGAAGAGGATGCTGGTATTCTGTGGTCCTCTAGAATCCACAGCACGATGAGAGGGAGTAGATGGTCATTCTCTTTCGTAAGGTCACCAGTGTGGAGAAAATGGCATAGTCGAGCGACGCACCATGCACGTCCAGGGTCACCAATGTGGAGGTAAAAAAACAGGCGAGGTGCGACAAGCTGGAAGGGTACAAGGTTTTATTTCCTCCAACATAATAAAACGCGCTTTGTAGCTCGGTGAGCTACTGCGCTGCTGAGGCATGTATAGCAAGCTCTTTTATACACGTTATACAGACAGAGTGCATGGCACATTAGCATAGTGATATACATATCAGTCAATACATATCATTAGCGTGACCAACTGGCGCCCGGATGTCCTCTCACTCATCCAGGGATGTATGCACAACAGTCCATTGTTCTGATTGCCCCCTGGGGCTCTCTGTCCATATGTAAATTGTCCTCCGTTTCCTCCAGCCCTGCTGAGTGTGAAATAGTGCCAGTCTGCAGTGTGCTGGGTTACCACAATGTCAGTGTTTCCTCTGGCTTAAGGACCTTGGCATGGTGGCAACATATTTTTCTGGGGTGGGGGACAGAAAACACATGACACTATTGTAACTGGAATATGTTAATTTTATAGTATTATTTTTTTTTAATTTTGCACAGTAACTTTGCACATGGAACTTACCATTTGAAGTATTGTACAACCGAGGCTTGAAAGTTGGAATATTGGACCAGTTGGGGTCCCACCCAAACGTCCTGTGTTTGGACTTTTTATTGGTGTATCCTTCTCTCCTTCCTCTGCTCTCACCGCTCCTGGACCCTCTGCCTAAACACTTTCCTCTCCTTGGCTCCTCTCTTCTGTCTCATCTTGCCCTCTCTGAGCTCTGTCTAATTCAGGTTCTCTCTCTGTCTATGGTGGTATACAAACAGTTTAGAAAATATCCAGTGTCTTGTTTTGTCCTGCAGGATTTTTTTGTCGTGGTTTTTTATATTTTTATTCCAGTGTTTCTTTTTTTTCCATTGAGAGAGAAGGGAAGGGGAAAAAACATTCATAATAGTAATTTACTCATGCATACTTAAATTATATGATCAGAGGTGGGTATAGTAGCCAGAAATTCTACTCATGTAAAAGCAGTGCTTTGAAATTAATAATTAAAAATAGACAACCAAAAATTTCTAGTTGAGTTTAGGGTACAAAGAGCACCCACTTAAAAGGTTGAGTAATAAGATAAGATAAGATAAGCCTTTATTAGTCCCACAATGGGGAAATTCCAGGATTGCAACAGCACAGGGACAGCAACACTCAGAGCAACAATCAGAAGGCAAGAAAAAAAAACAACATCTAGCAAACATATGTCCATATTACTATAAATGTATATATATAGACACAGTGCAGAGCATTATGGCTGGTGGATGTGCAGCAGAAAGTCTAAGCTCTCTCTCCGCGGATGCAGCGGGCCAGCTGGAAGTCTTTGGGCATGATGGTGACCCCCTTAGCGAAGAAGAGACCACCAGGTGGGTCTCGCTGGTCTCCTGCAGAGCCATGACGGCGAAACTCAGGAAACGCAGGACGGTCTTGAAGTCCTGAGCGATCTCCCTCACCAGGCGCTGGACGGGCAGCTTACGGATGAGCAGCTCCGTGGATTTCTGGCAGCGACGGATCTCTCTCAGAGCCACGGACCTGTGACGGCGAGGCCTCTTCACTCTGCCGGTGGCCAGAGCGCCTCTCCGAGCAGCCCTGGTGGCTAGCTGTCTCCTGGGGGGCTTCTTCCTCCAGTAGATTTTACGGGCGGTCTGCTTGGTTCTTGCCATCGCTCTTTATTATTCTGTCTTATATTTCTTTCACGCCGCCTAAACTCCAGCCCGGCACCCGCTTCGTTTTCGCTACAGCTCCCGGTATGTCGAGTTTCCCATTAGCACCGGGCGGCGGCCAAGTGCTAGCTAGCACTAGCTCCTCCCCGCTGTAACGTCTCCCGCTACAAACCGTGGCTCCGTCCGCCGACCCGGGAGACCCCCGGGGCGATCCGTGCGTCCGTGATATATATACAGAGTGAAAGGTGTAGAAAGAAGAAGGAAGATAAAAAAAAAAAAAAAGGCTGTTGCAACAGGCAGCCGACTCGTGTGGCGCCGCCGGTCCGGCAGAGCCGGAACCGAAATTGATGACTTCAGTCTTAATGACTTCAGTCTTGAAGGTTTGAGGTTTTTCTCCGAAATGTATAACAATTTTCTTATAGTTTTCTACTTTTCTCTGTAAATCACTCTATACTAGTGCCTACCTGTGCATGCCCGTAGAAACCCAAGTATAAACAAGTATTTCTGCATGCCCGTAGAAAGCAGGTGTAAGCAAGCACGTCACGACTCTTCTTCTTCTCTTAGATTTGATGGGCGGTTGGCAACCAGCTTACAGGTGCACTACCGCCACGTACTTCACTCTTTATCATCACTCTATCTGGTCAGGAGCTGTAGTCCTTACCGCCACATACTTCACTCAGTAAACACTCTATGTATGAAAAGACAGAATTCTTCTCGGTTGGCAACCTCTTCTTCGTCTTCTTCACTCTGTCTTTGTATAAGGAGTTCTTATAAGGAGTTCTGAACAATCTTCTTCTTCTTCTTCTAACACTGAGATTTCCTTGTCTACATGATGTCTATAAGACTCTATCTGGTCATTATTCTATAAGGAGTTCTTATATGGAGTTCTGAACAATCTTCTTCTTTTAGATTTGATTGGCGGTTGGCAACCAGCTTACAGGTGCACTACCGCCACGTACTTCACTCTATATCATCACTCTATCTCGTCAGGAGCTGTAGTCCTTACCGCCACATACTTCACTCAGTAAACACTCTATGTATGAAAAGACAGAATTCTTCTCGGTTGGCAACCTCTTCTTCGTCTTCTTCACTCTGTCTTTGTATAAGGAGTTCTTATAAGGAGTTCTGAACAATCTTCCTCTTCTTCTTCTAACACTGAGATTTCCTTGTCTACATGATGTCTATAAGACTCTATCTGGTCATTATTCTATAAGGAGTTCTTATATGGAGTTCTGAACAATCTTCTTCTTTTAGATTTGATTGGTGGTTGGCAACCAGCTTACCGGTGCATTACCGCCACGTACTTCACACTATATCATCACTCTATCTGGTCAGCAGCTGTAGTCCTTCTATCATCATCATTGCTGTGTCCAATCGAACCTCAACTCTATCTTCAGACATCACTCTTCGTCTCCTTGTACATCACTCTATATCATCACTCTAGCTGGTCAGGAGCTGTAGTCCTTCTATCATCATTGCTGTGTCCAATCGAACCGCAACTCTATCTTCAGACATCACTCTTCTTCGTCTCCTTGTACTTTACTCTATATCATCACTCTACACAACTGCCACGGCCTTGAGTACATATCTTCACTCTATATCTTCTTCTTCTTTTAGATTTGATTAGTGGTTGGCAACCAGCTTACAGGTGCATTACCACCACGTGCTTCATACTAAATCATCCGCATCACAACTCGTTCAGTGATACCTGCCTTGATGATGTCATAGCGAGTCCTATGGTCTTTGATGATGTCATAGTGAGTCCTTTGATCTTTGATGATGGCATAGCGAGTTCTATGATCTTTGATGTCATACCACTCATTCAGCGATGCCTGCCTTTGATCTATGATGATGTTATAGTGAGTCCTATGATTGTGAATGAATGCCTGCCTTTGATCTTTGATGTCCTATGATCGTGAGTGATGCCTGCCTTTGATCTTTGATGTCATAGCGAGTCCTATGATCGTGAGTGATGCCTGCCTTTGATCTTTTATGTCCTATGATCGTGAATGATGCCTGTCTTTGATCACACAGACACAGATTTTCTTGAATCACTCTATACCAGGGGTGTCCAAACTTTTTGCAAAGAGGGCCAGATTTGGTCAGGTGAAAATGTATGGGGGCCGACCATTCAGCCTGACATTCCTCGAACCATTACCATTGGAAACTACCATGTAAATATGTAACTATATCACTTTGCTGTCTGCAGCTAGGTTGACATTGCAAATGAGAATCTGTTGTCAATTGCATTACCAGGATAGTTAAAGGTTAAAATAATAATAAATTACATACAAATAAACTATTTTATGAAATTTGACTCTGAATATTTTTAGAAACGTGTATTTATTGATTTTGTTTCAACAAATCACATCCCAGTGCATTTTGACAAAGAATAGTGTGGTCCAGTGTTTTTCAACCTTTTTTAAGCCATGTCACATTTTTTACATTGACAAAATCCTGGGGCACACCACCAACCAAAATGACACTCTAGCCTAACACAGTAAAAATAATAAAATATAGTTAGCAATACAGTTTCTAAATGTATTTATACTCAGTGTGAACCCTGGGCCTGTTTAGATGAACACAAAGCTGATATCCTGGCAGGAATGGAAGAAAGACACACACGGAGCTCTTCCTCAACAGCTCTCAGTCTCTCTCTGTTTTTAGTTTTTATCACAGTTAAGCTTGAAAAGCTCAGCTCACACAGATATGTCGTGGAAAATGGGAGCAATGTTGAAATAGCTTTGTTGGCCAGAATGGGGAACTCCTTGGCAGCAGTCAACCAAAAACTGCCCAAAGGAAGATCAGCAAAGTTTAGCTTTAAACCATGATCTTGTTTCAGTTCAATGAGTTCCTCTTGCTCCTGTAAAGTCAAGTCGTTTCCAACAACTGATGCTGAGCTGTATGGGCCACAGTTACATGGGCAAAATTTCTTCAATCTGATTACAATTCAGATCAGAATATTACTGTTTACGTGGATCCTGAAAAAGCTGATCTGATTTGGACGTGCGTTTTCATGTGTCACAGGTTTGAACGGAATAAATCATTTTGACATGCGCAGGTCGACATTCAAAAAATAGTAGAAGAAGAAGCAACTTCCGGTGTTAGCGAGCCCTGCTTCATGTCGAAATTGACCTGTATCGTGTTATTCAGACTGTACTTTTGCTTCTGCTGGTCTCCGTAATGAAGCTACAAGTGCATACTTCTGCATATGATGAACAGAGGGAGACAGCAGGACGATACAGAGCAGTTTTGTTTTACTCCCGCTATGTTTTCCGCTAGCTGCTGCTAAGGCGGAATTACGTCACATCGACGTGCGGCTGGTGTACAGACATGCGCAGTAAACATATTTTCTGCCCTGTGTTCGGAATAAGTGATTTCATGCGCACCATTCGGATTAACAATCGGCATAACCCACCCCTCTCAATCGGAATGAAATTTTGATCCGAATGAGCGTGATCGGGTCAGAATATTCAGATTGCCGTGTTTACGTGAAGCATTTTTATTTCGATCAGGCTTTTAATCCGGTTACTTGTGTCCATGTAAACATAGCCACTTACTTGAGTAATTAAGTTAAATTGGATAATTTCCCACGGCACACCTAACGATCTCTCACGGCACACAGGTTGAAAATCACTGGTATAGTCAAATTAAATGACAGAAATTTGACAAAACTGTGGTTTTGATCATCACAAAAAATCAATTCACTGAGACTTTGGAATTTATTCTCCTCAGAAGAATAAAAAAAATGTACCTGCATTAATGTGAAGGGTGACACTGGCGTTTCGACTGCAGTCAGCAGGCCAGGTCTGGCTCAAAAGCAGTGGTTTTGATGCGCAAGATGTCACGCAGGTGAGAGTCACTTAGTCTTGTCCTCACACGGTTCTTGTTAATGTTCATAACCGAGAACGTCTTCTCGCACAAGTATGTAGAGCTAAACAAGCTCAGCATTTTCTTAGCAAATGTTCGAATCTCTTGGAACCTGTCTTTGTCCAGCTGGCGGTAAAAGTCGACGAGAGGGAGTTGTTGGTGGCTGCAGTGTGACGCGGAGTGTCACACTGCAGCTCAATGAGCTCCAGCTGCAGGTGGTCTGGAGCGTCATTAGGATCCACGGAAAAAGGAGTGGAAAAAAGTGTGATCTCCTTTTCAATAGCTGCGAAATCCCTGAAACGCTGTTGGAACTCCTCAGTCAGAGATGAGATGTTTTCTGCATACCTCCTCATTTGCGCACTAATATTGTTTTCTGGAAAACTGGTCATCATTTCCTGCAATGATGGGAAATGTGTGGTATTGGGCTGCGTTTGTGACAGGTGCCTTTGGAAAAGTAGCAGCTTTGTCCGAAAAGCTTTTATGTATGAATACAGTTGGCTCACCACTTCATTTTGCCCCTGAAGGCTCGTGTTCAGCGCGTTCACATGTCGTGTTATGTCAACTAAAAATCCAAAATCAGCCAGCCAAACAGGATCGCAGCGTTCCAAAGTTCACACAGGGGTCACGCGACGAGAATGCAGCCACAGGTCTACTGCCACCCTCTGGTGAAATATAAAATTGCTGTTTTTGTTATGTGTGTATTGTTGACTGTGGGAAACTGTGCTGGCGGGCCACATATTGATTTTATGACAGGACGCTTCGGGCCGGTGGAAATTTGGACACGGGCCGGACTTTGGGCATGTCTGCTCTATACTATGGTGTCTATATGATGTCATATAGACATGATGTCTATATGATGCCTGCCTTTGATCTTTGATGATGTCATAGTGAGTCCTATGATTGTGAGTAATGCCTGTCTTTGATCACACACAGACACACACAGATTTTCTTGAATCACTCTATACTATGGTGTCTATATGACGTCATATAGACGTCATGTAGAGATCATAAGAACATCATTTGCGATCTTATGATCTTTTTAGCGAGTCCTATGGTCATGACAGACACACAGAGATTTCCTGAATTATATATAGAGTGACGATGATATGGTCATCCTATTAAAACGAGGTTAGCGAACCATCCTCTGAAGGACAGATAATTTTTTCACACATAAGGAGTTGTTCAGAACTCCTTATACAGTCAGTGGCGGTAATGCACCTGCAAGCTGGTTGCCAACCGCCAATCAAATCTAAAAGAGATTTCGAGGGGGGTGGATCCGGAAGTTGATGCTGTGATCGCGAGAGACAATTGTGCAATAATTTGAACGGCAACTGCTGTCACCAAGATTAAAACAAACTTCTCCACAGGTAGTTTTTTTTGTTAATTAATTCATTAATTAATTGTCTGTGTCTTTTTTTTTTTTTTTTTTTTTTACAGAGCTGGAGGATTTAGAAAGTTATATCGACGCATTTTACGACCGTTTTTGTGTCATGGAGCAGGCGAGTGTGTGTTCTGCTGCTGCCTCTGCCGCTGCTTCTCAGTCTAAGCGACCGAGACCCGCAGATTCACCCAAAATAACGCCCGAGAAATCACAGCAGGGCACCGAGGTTAGCGATATCCTTCTCTCTATTGAGAATAAACTCACCAGCATGGATGGTAGACTGGCGCTGGTTGAACTTCTTCACAAAGAGTTCCAAAATTTGCGGGAGAGCCTTGAGTTTAGTCAGGCGCAGCTCGTCTCTCTTGTGGAGGAAAATAACAGCCTGAAAAAGTCAGTCACCACACTAACCGCACGGCTTGGCGTTGTTGAGGGAGAAAATCGGAAAATGAAGGAGACAGTTCTCAGTTTGCAGTCACGCAGCATGAGAGATAACCTCATTTTTTCTGGAATTATTGAAAAAAATAATGAAAATCCAGAACAGCTGGTCCGAGAATTTATGTCATCACAACTAAAACTATCCCCAGAAGTCACAAACTCAATTACTTTCCACCGAGTCCACCGAATAGGGCAAAAAAATTCCCAGAATAAACGTCCCAGACCTATTGTTGCCAAATTTGAACATTTTAAGCAAAAAATTTTGGTACAGGGGCAGGGCAGGCAGCTTAAAAACACCAATTATGGTCTAAATGATCAATTTCCACAAGAAATCTTGGAAAGGAGAAGGAAGCTTTTTCCCATTAGGAAGCAATACATCCAAGAAGGTAAACGAGCTATTGTTTCTGTGGATAGATTGTATATAGATGGCAAGCTGTTTATGGATGAAACTATAACTCCCTGGTTATTCTAGAGCCCATTTTTTTTTCTTTTTTTATTTTTAGCTACAGGTGGAAAAGAGAGTGGGATTGTGCGCAGGTCTCTTACTCGATTTCAGTTTAATATGTTAACATTTGTCAAAATGTTTATTTCTTTGTTGTTGAGGTTGTTGTTTGTTTGTCTGTTGTAGGTTTTTTTTTTTTTAGTTTTTAGGTCATTGTTGTATGTTGTCTGCATTTTTCCACCACTTACTAACCTTCATGTCTGTTTTTTCTCATACTTCTGGTTTGTAGGAAATAACTTGAAATACATGTACCCATTTGCTTGCAATTGCAGGCAAATGGCACAGAGACATCATGCGCGCGCACCCAATTATATATGCATATACCTGTATACACACAACATACAGTATATATACATATATATGCATACATTACAGACATATCACATAGGCACATATAGTTTACACATTTAGTCTTTAGTACACAACCAGTTAGTGAAAACATGTCTTCATTTAAGTTTGTCACGTGGAACATACGTGGAATTGGAAATGGGGAGAAGAGGCTAAAAGTTTTTAATCGATTGAACGATCTACAGGCAGACTTTGTTTTATTGCAGGAGACGCATGTCTCTAAGTCGTCTGTAGATGCGCTCACCTCACCAGAATTCCCCCATATGTACTCAGCCGGCTTTAATTCTAAGCAAAGGGGGGTAGCTATACTGGTAAATAGAAGAATACACTTTGTTATGAATAACACCATAATAGATCCAGAAGGTAGATTTATAATACTAAAAATTTCAGTCCAAAATTTGGATCTATGTATTGCAAGCGTTTATGGCCCAAATGTTGACGACCCATCCTTTTTTCACACTTTTTTCACTTCTCTTTCTGAGCACTTGGACACCACACTTATAATAGGAGGGGACTTCAACTTGGTATTAAACCCTGCACTCGACAGGCTCAGTACATCGGGGGTTTACCGAAAATGGCTGGCTACTGACACTCTCAAACAGTACATGAATGATTTTGGTCTTTGCGATGAATGGCGATCTCTTCACCCAACTCTTCGGGAATATACCTTTTTTTCATCAGTTCATAGTTCATATTCGCGTCTAGATTTCTTCTTAGCCAGTAACTCTATTGTAAGGGACATCATAGACACTGAAATATGTTCAAATCAAGCTATTAGCGATCATCATCCAGTTTCTCTTACACTAGTAAATAGGGAAGCTACAAGGGAAACTAGGAGCTGGAGATTTAATATATCACTACTGAAAGATGAAGACTTTATTAATTATTTTAATAAAGAGTGGGAATCATATCTGGAATATAATGATGTGCCAGGAATATCCCCAGGTGTTCTTTGGGAAGCAGCAAAAGTGGTCATGCGAGGTAAAATAATCTCTTACTGTTCATACAAGAATAAAAAAGAAAAAGCACTGATACTGGATTTAGAACAGAAGATTAAATCACTGGAGACAACTTGTGCCATTTCCCCACAGGAACAGGCACTTAACGATTTGAGAAAATTAAAGCTGGAATTAAAAGAAATTACAAACAAAAGAGCACAGTTTTTAATACAAAGACTGCGTCTTGAGAATTTTGAACACAGTAATAAATCGGGGCGATATCTTGCGAGCCAGCTTAGATTGAATAAAGAAAAAACAACTATCCATTCTATCAAGGATATGACTGGAAATATTACCCATGTGCCTGAAGAAATAAATGCACGGTGGCGCAGTGGTTTAGCACTGTGGCAGCACAGTTTTACCCTCGGCCGGGGGATCGCGGGGATCATGAGATCGTGGGTTCGATCCCAGCCCCCGACCAACAGTGAGCTGTGTGGAGTTTGCATGTTCTCCCCGTGTTGCGCGGGTTTACTCCGGGATTTCTCCGGTTTCCTCCCGCACACCAAAAACATGTAGGTTTAGGGCGCTCACGCACGCAGCGACCAGCAGCCGGTGGCTTGTCACCAGACTGCAAACCAAGTCTACCTACGGGTACAAATAAGTAACAAAAAAAAAAAACAAAAAAAATAACTCCTTCAGAAAGTTTTATGAAAATCTCTACTCATCACAGGTTAACCCATCGGACTCAGAGATAAATACATTTTTGGACAATATTAACCTACCACAATTAAATAATGAACAGATTGCGGCTCTGGATGCACCTCTTCAGGTGTTTGAACTCCAGGAGGCACTTAAGCACATCCCAAACAATAAAGCCCCAGGACCAGATGGTTTTCCAGTAGAATTTTATAAAGAATTTTGGCCTGTGATGGCACCTACTTTTTTTAAAATGGTGAACCAAATCAAAGAAGATAATGTAATTCCTCCGAATATGAATTTGGCTAGTATTATCCTGCTCCTTAAACCTGGAAAAGAACCTACGCTTCCATCAAGCTACCGTCCCATCTCGCTTATGAATGTCGATCTCAAAATAATTTGCAAAGCTCTCGCCAAAAGACTGGAAAGGATAATTCTGTTTATTATACACCCAGATCAAACAGGTTTTATCAAGGGTAGGCACTCGGCTGATAATACACGCAGGCTATTTAATTTAATAGACTACTGCAAGATCAATAGTGTAGAAACTACAATCTTGTCCCTGGATGCAGAGAAAGCCTTTGACCGGGTTAACTGGAAATTTCTTTTTATGGTGTTAAACAAGTTTGAGTTTGGTTCATCTTTCATAAACTGGGTTAAAACACTATATAGATGTCCAGTTGCATCTGTCCGAACAAATGATCAGACTTCCCGAAGCTTTAATCTTCAGAGAGGTACTAGGCAGGGGTGTCCACTCTCTCCCTCACTTTTTACCATCTTTATTGAACCATTAGCAGCAGCCATACGACAAAATGTTGATATCAGAGGTATTCAAACTGGAGAAAAGGAACATAAGATAAGTCTTTATGCTGATGATGTATTGATTTTCCTTGAAAACTCAGAAAGATCTCTTCTTCAGACAGTGGCGCTCATTGATAAATTTTCATCATTATCAGACTACTCTATTAACTGGGTAAAATCAATAGCTTTACCCATAAATTGCAATTTCCCAAATACATCTACTATTCCGATACAATCAGGGAATGTTAAATATTTAGGAATAGATATTTCTCCCAGGCTCTCAGTTATTGCGACTAAATCATATCCACCTTTTAAAAAAGATACAAGACGATCTTACGCGCTGGAGGACACTACCTTTATCATTAATGGGAAGAGTCGCAGCCATTAAAATGATGGTCCTTCCTAAAATTAACTATTTGTTCTCAATGATCCCTACCCAACCATCAATGGCCTGGTTTAAGTCTCTAGACTCAAATATAAGTAAATTTTTATGGAAGGATAAACCATCACGGATTAGTTTAAAAACCCTCCAAAAAGCAAAAGAGTGCGGAGGCTTAGATTTACCAAATTTTTTTAATTACTTTTTAGCCAATAGATCGCAGTTCATTTCAAAATGGACAAAATCAACCCCATTAGGGAACCCATGGTTAGATGCTGAACAGGCTCTCTGTGGGTCGCTAAATATCTCTGACTTACCTTTTATAAGTCCCTCTATTAAACGCCATGAGTGTTTTAAAAGTATTAATATTAGTTCCTCTCTGACGGCTTGGTGGAAATTTTTAAAAATAACAGGGTCTTCACTTGTTCCCTGTAAACTCACGCCCATTTGGAATAATCCTGATATCCTGCAACAAAAGAGGACATTAAAATTTCCACTATGGCAAGAGAAGGGAATAAACAACTTAGAACATCTTATTCAAGGTGGAAATTTTATCCAATTTCAGGATCTAGTGTCACAACACGAAATCAGTGATAAAAAGTATTTTGAATACCAACAGCTTAAATCCATAATAAAAGCAAGATTTAATCTTAATCAGACAGATTTAGAAGTACCAGTTAAGGTGGCAGAGTTTCTAAATCTCCGTTCCCCAAAATTGATATCAAAAATATATAGACTATTATCAACGTTGGATGAGTCCATATCTCTTCCAATATCAAAATGGGAGACAGACTTATCGATTAATAAGGAGGAAAGTTTCTGGACACAAATATGTTTAAACACTTTTAAGATGACTAAAAACTCTAACTTACAACTTATACAATATAAAGTTCTACATAGAATTCATTATACAGGACAAAGGATGTTCAAAATGGGCCTGAGTCACACAAATATCTGCCCTCACTGTACTAGCAATGTCCCGGATAGTTATATGCATGCTATGTGGTCCTGTGCACCGGTTCAAAAGTTCTGGCAGAAGACATGTGAAGACCTGTCGGCATGGCTTGGGTATAGTGTCCCACCCTCACCCACACTTTGCATATTAGGTGATTTAAGTGAAATAAATATAGATGCAAGGATGTCACACATGGTTCTCACTGTAGTAGTAGTAGTAGATTAGTTTATTTGACAGGGACAGTGCAATAAACATAGACAATTAATCAAAGACAATCAATCTGATGTGTTGCACATAGAGTGTATAGCTATTAGCTAATTTGCAACTCTTGTCCCTGGATGGGCTTTAGAAAAAAGAATCAAGATAAAAATATACACAATAACCACATACATCAATGCAGAAAAATTATAAATACACAATTATAAATATTATAAATATTATAAATACACAAATATAACAGCCTGACTCACCTTTAACATAAATATTATAAATACACAAATATAACAGCCTGACTCACATTTAACACATATAACATAACTCACATTTGCCTATTTCAGGCCTTCCTCCCTCCGTCACTCACTATAAACAAACACATTTATTCCTTCCCTTCATTCACTCTCACTTTGCAGACAAATAATTCATACATGAGTACATTCTTGTTTATTTTTCAGCCAGTTTTTAACATTTTTAGTGAATGTTTTAAAGTCCGTTATTATTTTAATTTCATTTGGCATTGTGTTCCAGATGTGACTGCCCTTTATAGAGAAAGCTGTTTGTCCAAATGTGGTTCTGCGGTGGAATATTTTACAGTTATTGTTAACAGAACTCCTGGTGGCTCTGCTGCTGTCCTGTCTTTGGACGAAACCAGCAAGTGGCTCGGGTGCTGATTTATGGAAACATTTGAACGTTAATTTCAGAAGACAGAGGTCAATGAAGCTCTCAAAACTCAATAGGTTGTATTTTTTTAAAACATTACAGTGATGCCACCTAATGGGCTTTTTGTCCAAGATTTTTAGGGTTTGATTATATAATGAACCTATATGTCTTATTGTGGAAGGGGCTGCTTGAGCCCAGACTGTCAAACAGTATGATATATGAGAAAAAACCATAGAATGCATATACAGTGCAGCTGCTTCGTAAGGTATGTAATATCTAATTAATTTAAAGCAGTTCAGATTTTTTTTTACTGCCTTATGCATCGCAAAGAAAGCTATCCTCATGAACTGGAAAACAAGAAATAACTTGTGCACGACTTACTATAATAACTTACTATTGGATTATATTAGCCTGGAAAGAATGTCAGCCTCCTCAAATAATCAATTGGCGGAATTCAATTCTCTCTGGTCCCCGCTTATTAATTCTATAATCTGAGGGGTGGCGGGCAGTGACTCACTCTCCTTGGCACCTCTGACGGCTGGCTGCGCCCCAACCGCAGGTGTCCGGGGGGCCTGCTCTGGGGTGGCCGTCTGTCTGGCCCTGGGGGGGGGGGGCTGTGGGGTGGACCGGGGGGGTTGGGCTGTGGCCCCTGGCCGGCTGGCCTCGCCCCTCGTGGGGGGTCTGGGTCTGGCCCTGGGCCCCTGGTGCTGGGGGGGCGTCCCCCCGCCCCGGACCGGGGTCGGGTGTGTGCCGGCGGTGGGGGTTGTCCCTGATGCATCCTTGCGTGGTGGGGTCGTGTGTTTCCTGGGGCCCGGGTGCCACCCAGGGGCTGGTGCCCGCATCCTGGGTTGCCCTCCCCGTTCACGGGGGTCTGCGGGTGGGGGAGGGGGTGTGTGAGTGTAGGCTTGTGTATGAGCGGATGTGGAAGTGGGTGTGTGTTGAGTGGGCAGGTGGGGTTGTGTGTTTGTGTAGGTGGGTATGTGTGAGGGTGGGTGGAGTTATGTGTGTGTATGGAAGCGGTTACTTGTGGGTAGATGTCTAGGGGGCGGAGGATGTGTGTATGGGTAGGAGAGCTTTGTTGGGTGGCAGGGGTTGGGCAGTCCATCCAGTGGCATGGGGGCTGGCATTTTGGGGCTTGCTTGTCCCGGCCGCCCTGCTGTTGTGTTGTGGGGTGAGGCACTTTGCTACATCGGCCCTGATGTCATTGGCAGCGGGTGTGCATTGGTGCTTGGGGGTGGCTGGGAGGGTCATTGGTGCGGGTTGTTGGCTGTGTTTCCATTGGGTTGTTCCGGGGTGGCTGTGGTTGCAGGGCGGCCTGCAGCTGTCGGTGTGTGTCTGGGGTGGGTGGTCGTGGGCCTGCGTGGGCGCTTGGGTGTGTCGCCTGGCGTGTTGGGCGCTGTGTGGGTCCGGCCCATTGTTCACTATTGTGACTGTTGTTGTCCATGTTCGTGTGTGTAAGATGAGTGGTAGTATGTTTGGCTGCCCCGTCATGTTAGTGGTGCCGGAGTGCCGGGACGTGATGCTGGTGGGTCCTGGGTTGTTTCCACTGGCGGCCCTCGCCCTGGGTTGGGATTTGGGGGCAGTGGGTGGCCTCACATGCTAGTCTGCAAGCTGGCTTCTGGGGGGGGGGGGGGGGCCTTGTTTTTGGACCGCCTACCTCCCAGTCTTATTTCCCACCCTCCTCCTCCCCCTGATCTTTTTTGTTACATTTAGGGCTTTGGGGTGGGTGTGTGCTGCACTGTGTCGGTGAAGGGGATACCTTTGCCGCGTGGTGGGGCTGCACTCACCTCAATTTTAATTGCATTTTAGACACTGAGGGCTTGGGGGGGATGGGGGCTCTGCTGCCCATCACAGTGGCTAACAATGCTTCAATTACTATCCCCCCAATTTTAATTGCACTTTAGTAGTCCACACATTTATACACAATCATATAACCGACACACATCCACCATGTTCTGTGCGGGGGGAGGAGGTGGGGGTCTTCCCCCACCCCTGTTGCCCTGTCTTGCTGGGGGCGTGGGGGCCTGGTGGGGAGCCTGGGACCTATCATGTTGTCAAAATCCCTGGATGCCACTAATGTATAGATATAACCAAGGAAGTGACGGGGGGCTGAATATGAGTTTAAGTGTGAGTGAGAGGGTGATGAATGGAGGTGGTGATGGTGGGTCGGTTTTGTGCGGCGCTTTGCATGCCGGGTGGCATCTTGGGGCGCCTGCGGTGGTCTGCTGATTGTTCGCTCAGATGGGCGCCGGGGGGTGGGGGTCTGCTTCTGTGGCCTGCGCCGGTGGCCTCCCTGGTCACTGCCGGGCACTGGTGCATGTTCAGGCTCACTGCATCTGCCCACTGCACAGCCGGCTTTTGAAATGAAGGTGAATGAGGAATGAGGAGGTGAATAATAAAGGTGAATGAGGAGGTGAATTTAAGTGGGTACTGGAGTGAGAGAGAATGGGTCGGTCTGGCTGAGTGAGAGGGGTGTGCATGGGAACTTGTGGGTGTGAAGGTATGGGGAGGGGTGTGCCTGCGAGTTGGGAGGGGCTGGATTAGGGGGGTAGTGCCTCTCGGCAATGTGGGCTCACCTGGGCGAGGGGACTTCTTTGGACGTGGGGGTCCCCGGGGTGTGTGGCCGAGGTGCTGGGGCGGGACCGCTGTGGGGGTACCTGGGGGGGCTCGCGCCGGGGGGCGCTGGCTGGTCTCTGACCTGGGGGGTGGGGTCGCTGGCCTCCTGGTGCCTGGGGCCCGGGGGCGGATGTTGGCCCCGCTGGGGGGGGGGGGGTGGGGGTCGGGCAGGTCCAGGGGTGTGGGCTCACCGCGCCGGCCGCCGGGCGGCCTGCCCTCCCTTGATCGTCTCTCCGGGGGTGGATGCTTGGCTTTCCTGGGGCTTGCTGACCTCGGGGCTGGGGGTTGGTGGCGCTGCCTTGCCTGCTCGGGGTCCTTGGGGGGAGGGCTGCTGCGACCAGCCCTCCGCTCGTATGTTTCCTGACAAACCACTCACATGCACACACTTACTTTGCGCGCGTTCTCATATATAGGCACACAGACATACATGTACAAGTGTCTCTCCTTTAACAGGTGCAGAAACCAGACTCGTGTTGAGACATCTCCGGTGGAAGAAGCAGTTTGTCTTTTGGTTTGTTTTAGTTGTCTTTTTTTTTTTTTTGTCTGTTCCCCTCCCTTTTCTTTCCCCCCTTCACACACTTCCTTTCCCTCTTCCCCATCCTGTTGGGTCTTCCATGGGTAAAACAATTAAAATAAAGTATTAAAAGTTATTACAGGAGGAGTTACAACAATATACAGTGCAAAGTTAGGCACTGTATAGGCTCCTCTTGGCAAAGTAAATCTGTTTTGGCACAGTAAGGGTGACAGATCCCTGTTCTGTTTGCCTAGCTGCCTGACAGGACAAAAAAAAAAAAAAAATCTAGAAGAGGAAGAAATCTGTCACAATGTCACGATCATAGATCTTTGTGTTTCCATGGTAACCATGTCAAAGATCAAAGGCAGGCATCACTCACGATCATAGGAGTCGCTATGACATCATCAAAGATCAAAGAGGCATCACTAAAAGATCATAGGACTCGCTATGACATCATCACAGATCATAGGACTCGCTATGACATCAAAAGCTCAAAGGCAGGCATCATCGGACTGGCTATGACATCAAAAGATCAAAGGCAGGCATCATAGGATTCACTATCAAAGATCAAAGGCAGGCACCACTGAATGAGTGGTGACGTGCTTGCTTACACCTGCTTTCTACGGGCATGCAGAAATATTTGCTTACAGGTGCATCTCACTAAATTAGAATATCATCAAAAAGTTGATGTATTTCAGTAATTCAATTCATAAAATGAAACTCATGTTTTATATAGATTCATTACAGACAGTATATTTCAAGTGTTTATTTCTTTTAATTTTGATGGTTATGGCTTGCAGCTCATGAAAACCCGAAAATCAGTTTCTCAAAAAAAATTAGAATATTACATAAGGTCAATTTTAATTTAATTTTTTTTTTTTTTAATAGAAATGTTGGCAGACTAAAAGTATTTCCATGCACACACTCAATACTTGGTCAGGGCTCCTATTGCATAAATACTGCATCACTGTGGCATGGCATGAAGGTGATCAGCCTGTGTTACTGCTGAGGTGTTATGAAGGCCCAGGTTGGGTTTTTTTTTTTGTTTTGTTTTTTTTTGTTTTTTTTTGTTACTTATTTGTACCCGTAGGTAGACTTGGTTTGCAGTCTTGGTGACAAGCCACCGGCTGCTGGTCGCTGCGTGCGCGAGCTCCCTAAACCTACATGTTTTTGGTGTGCGGGAGGAAACCGGAGAAATCCCGGAGTAAACCCGCGCAACACGGGGAGAACATGCAAACTCCACACAGCTCACTGTTGGTCGGGGGCTGGGATCGAACCCACGATCTCATGATCCCCGCGGTCCCCCGGCCGAGGGTAAAACTGTGCTGCCACAGTGCTAGCACAGTGGCACAGCTGATAGCAGTCTTCAGCTCATCTGCATAGTTGGGTCTGGTGTCTCTCATGTCCCTGTTGACGATACTTCATAGATTCTGTATGGGGTTTAGGTCAGGAGAGTTTGCTGGCTAGTAAAATATGGTGATACCATGGTCATTAAACCAGGCTTTGGTACTTTTGGCAGCAGTGTGGGCAGGTGCCCAAGTCCTGCTGGAAAATGCAATCAGCATCTCCATAAACCTTGTCAGCAGAGGGAAGCATGAAGTGCTCTAAAATGTCCTAGTAGACAGCAGCATTGACTTTGGAATTGATAAAACACAGTGGACTAACACCAGCAGATGACATGGTTCCCCAAATCAGGTGCCAAGTCCTGTCACTTAGAAATCAAGGTCCCAGAGTCTGGAGGAAGAATGAACAGGCACGGAATCCAAGTTACTTGAGATCCAGTGTGAAGTTTCCACAGTCGATGATATGTGAAGCCATGCCATGTGCTGCTGTTTTTCCACTGTGGCATCATCTTGCTTTGGCTCTTCAATAAAATTATTCTTCAGCTTAGACATTGTTTCACCCAGGAAAAGGACAGTCAAGAACTGCTCTTTCATCCCAGGACCACAGCTGAACTAACATTCCTTTGTTAAACCAGTCTCCAGAATTCCTCCTAATACACTTTCTCCTGAACATTTTATTGGCCAATAAAATGTGGACAAAGAACAGACCTTTGTGGGGTGCCTCATATGGTCACTACAAAATATCCACAGCTCAACATTGCCCTCTACTGGCAACTCCGGGACCTGCTGGATTTAACCAGTTATTTATTTATTTAGCGAATGCAAAGTCCTTAAGCCAAGCAGTTGCCTCCTGGTTTGCTGTATGGAGGGTGTGTAATCCTCCTTCCAGTCTTTGGAGCGGGCAAGCCTCTATGATGTGTTCCATAGTTTGCTCCTCTCCACATGCGCACAGTGGGCTAGGGCTACTGCCCCATCTGTGAAGGCTGGCCAAGCAGGGGCCATGTCCAGTCCTGAAGCGATTGAGTGTAGACCACTGTCTCCTTGGGAGGTTGGTGCCCGGGACCTGTTGGTTGGGGTTTATCACCAGCTGTTTGTTTGGGACCTCCTTGGTCTCCCATTCCTCTTGCCAAGCTGTCTGGATGGTAAAGTCAGCTGGGGGAGGGTTTTTCCAAATCGGCCGTCTGGATGAAAGTCGGGCAGTGGGTGGGGTGTAGATATCTGCATGGATTGGTAAGTGAGGAAAATCTTTAACTTTTTGGAGCATCCTTTGAGTTAATGCTGCTCACCGGATGTGTGGAGGGGCTATGTTTGACAGTACAGAGAGCCAGGGGAGTGGTGTTGAGCGGATTGTTCCAGTTATAGTTCTCATGGTTGAGTTGAGCTGAGTGTCTACATGGTGTGTGTAAGATGACCTGGACCAGACAGGGGCACAATATTCTGCTACAGAGTATGAAAGGGCCAGTGCTGAGGTGCGCAGGGTGGAGACTGCCGCCCCCCATTTTGCACCAGCGAGCTTGCAGAGCAGGTTGTTTCGTACTTTCACCTTAGCAGCCGTCCCCTTTAGATGTTCCTTGAAGGATAAGGTCCTATCAAGGGTCACTCCAAGATAAGTTGGATTTGGGGCATGCTTAAGCTTGAGTCCGCTCAGGTGGATGTTTAGTTCTCTGGCAGCTTTTGCATTGTGGAGATGAAATACACTGGAGACGGTTTTTGCTGGGCTTGGTTTTAGGCGCCAGATTTTGCAGAACTGGTCCAGTTTAGCAAGATCTTCCGTGAGCACCCGTTCCAGTGGTTCAAAGTCTGGTGCTTGGAATGCCAAACAGATGTCGTCTGCATAGATGAATTTGCGGGATTTTGTAGTAGGCAGGTCGTTTATGTAGAGGTTGAACAGAGTTGGAGCTAGAACTGAGCCTTGTGGGAGTCCGTTTTTCTGCATTCTCCATGCACTTGTGTTCTGACTGAGGTGGACTCTGAACCTTCGGTTGGTCAGCAGGGTTTTTATAATTGCTGTTGCCCAAGCAGGGATCGCCTTTATAAGTTTCAGGAGGAGGCCTTTGTGCCAGACCGTATCATAGGCGGCTGTAAGATCGAGAAACACAGCCCCTGTCTTCAGTCTGCTCTTGAAGCCATTTTCAATGAAGGTGGTTAGGGCCAGTACTTGTTCTCCTGTACTGCGGTCCTTGCGGAAACCTGCTTGATCCACACTTAGAATATCCTCTATTTCTGGGGAAATGCGTTGCAGTATTAGGCGCTCCATGATTTTGTAAGGAACGCTGAGTAGGGAGATTGAGCGGTAGCTTGCTGGTAGTTTGTGGTCTTTGCCAGGTTTTGGTATGGCAATGACCTTTGCAGTCCGCCATTTCTTTGGGATCGAGTTTGTTTGTGTGATCCTTGTGTAGAATTGTGTCAACCAGGTTAGGGCTCGGGGGCCAAGATTTTCTGGGAAGATGTTATCGTATCCTGCTGCCTTTCCACATTTCAGGCCCTGTAGGACTTTCTCCAGTTCAGCAGCCTCGAAGGGTTCAGGGTTCGTTTCCTCTACAGGCATTTTTTGGTGTTTTTTTAGTTCAGTTGTAACTGCTCTTCTGGTGTCTTTGTCTTGGGGTGCTTTGGCAATAGTCAGTAGGTGGGATGCAACTTGGTTGGGTGTGACGGATGCTCGGCTTTGGCTAGGGGGCTTCTGTGCAGCTCCTAGGCGACGGATGAGGCTCCAACATTTCCTGCTAGAGTGGGTAAAGCTCCGGTCAGCAACTGTCTCCTCCCATTTCTTTCGCCGGGCTGTATTTAGCGATTCAATGAGATGGTCTGCTATCTCTGGGTCCCCTGATGTTTGATAGGATTGTAGGAGGGCAGCACTTTCTCCGTCCAAACATGGGACATAGAGGGGTCGGTAGCCTCGTGGGATTGCAGTATGGGCAGCCTTGAAGATTGCGCTGCAGAAGCGGTTGTATGCTTCATCTACAGTGATGGTGTGGAGTGGGATGGTAACAACGCTCCGGTCCAGAGTTTCACTGAATTTCTTCCAGTTGGCTTTGCGGAAGTTCCAGCGCATCTTCCTTGGGCTGTATATGACTGGAAGTTGTAGGCCAATGTGTACAAGCAGGGGCCGGTGTTGGCTGTGTGGAAAATCATCAAGAATGAGGATCTGTGTAGGATATGGCTCCCCATTCAAAGAGCTGACCCAACACAGGTCAGGAGAATAGTCCTTCTTCCACCTAGCAGAGTGGAAGGTTCCTCTTTGTTTGGGGTCGTATATCAAAGCGAGGTCATTTCTGGATGCCCAGTCTGAAAGTGCCTCCCCATCACTGTCCACTGCTGGGTACCTCCAGTCAGGGTGATGGCTGTTAAAGTCCCCCACATAGATGGCAGGGTGGGGTAGGGTGGGTAAGACCTGCAGATCCCAGTTGGCATTAGGGGGCTTGTACACATTGACAATATGGAAGCCACCAATGATTATGGTGTCTGAGAAATGTGTTGTTATCAGGTGATTTGCTTCAACTATGTCAGAACGCACATAGGTGGCACATCCATGTTTAGCATGTAGAACATAGCACAGGAGGTCAAAGCCTTTGATGGTGAAGCGGCCAGTTTCCTCTGTGCCAATATGAGTCTCTTGGAGGCAGATTACATCAATCGAATGTTGGAAGGCGAGGACTTCGATAAGGTTTCGCTTGGCTGCAGATAGGCCTTCAACGTTTAGTTGTAATATGCGAAGGGCAGATCCTACCACAAAGTGCTCTTGGGGCTGTTTGCTTTCGGCTTTAGGACTGTGACTAGGATTCTTCTTTGACTTGGCACAGAGGCGTTGTCTCTTCGAATTTAGTCTGCTGGTAGGATCATTAGCTTCCCCAGGCGAGCCCAGGTACTGGCGGAGGGCGCGACGAGAACGCTGATCCATTGCCCCCCATTTAACCAGTGAACCTTTTTGTGAATTAAATTTGTAACACAAATGCAGTCAAAAAGATTTAACCAGTGAACCTTTTTGACTGCATTTGTGTTACAAATTTAATTCTCAGATTATCCTCTTTTTCAGGACACCATGGAAAATCAAATGGACTCTGATGTTCGGTGTGGACAATCAATAATGGGTTTGAAATATATTAATCCTTGATTTTAAATATGTGCATGTTAAAATATTTAAATGAATGTTTTTTCTTGCATGTTAATTCAAAAGCACTAGTTATAAAGTTGCATGAATCACGAAAGCTAGCTTAGACTTTATACATAAGTAGGTTAAGGAATCCCCAGTGTATTAAAATTGTGTGTCATTCTGTGAGGACCGGTATCAGCTAATCATCACCCAGCATATGCTGGGCTCCAGCTCTTTCATTCCATTGGTTCCTTACAGACAAAAGTCTGTTCATTGGACTAAAGTTCCTAAAACCCGCCCACGAAGGAAGACTATTGGCTGGGGCTCCTGCCAATCCCCGGAAGCCTGCGAAAGTTGTCCACAGATAAAGAGGAGAGACACCCTCTTTTCATCTTTTTTCTTCTTCCTCTCCTTCTACGGACTTCTTCTCAGCAGAGCACTGCTGGAGAACAAAGAGATCTCTTCACTGCCATAGAACAAAGACTTCTCGCACGTACTTTTTGTACGAACACTGCAAGACAGAGAACATGGAATATTGCGTTTGTGTAAACTTCTGTGTATTTTAATGTTTTTCTTTAAATGTCTAGGAATTAATTCTTTTCTTTCCTGAGCTCAAATCCTAATTCGGAGTCAAACTCCCATTCCTAGACGCCTATTTTAATAACTTCCTCCTGTTAAACTTTCTTGAAACTCACTGTTTTTAATTTTGACTTTATTTTTATATTGACCACCTCTACACTAGATGCTATTTTCACTCCACTAAGTCAGAAAGTTGTCATTTAATTTCGTATTGGGATCAGATTTTGTAATTATTCTTGAATTCCCTTGGGAGAAGCCAGTGACCCATGACAGCCTTGATGCATCTCGCCATTATACTGCCTGAAGAAAACACCATTGTCATCTTCGCTGTGCCTCAGCACAACAGTCAAAATCTCATCTTGTGACTATAGACTTTGGAAGCTGCCGTACCTTGTCCGAATATCTGTTGGCAAGATATTCTGGTTTTGGGTGCCATCTACAACTAAAGCTTCAGGAGAAGCCACCGAAAGGACCACCACGCAAGGATTCACGTGAGCTGCATTCTTTATTCATCTGCTGAATAAAACGTCTGAGATTTGAGAGTAATTCAGTATCTGATCAGATGCAAAATTAAAGAGCAATTAACATAACTCTTCTTTTCATTAAAATTCCATTTTCGCTTTCTTAAGAGTAATCCAGAATTTTCCATATAATTAGTTTAATTTTCCCCGTAAATTTGCGTTCAGTTTTCCATAATCAATTAACTTCAAACTCATCTAAATTCAGCTTACATTTTCACCCTGGTTCTGCAAATGTTCACATTGTTACTCTATCATTTACAAGTTTAATTTAATGGTTAATGCAAATCATTTCAATGTCCTTTAATCATCATTTCATTTAATAAATACGTGAAAAATGAGAGAAGTTGTTGGGAATTTATTTCATTCTGAGCCTGGTTTCAAAGGCCCAGTATCGAATTCACTAAAATTTTGAGACTGATTATTAATTAATTAAGTGATTAAACAGGTATAAAGTGAAATTAGTGACTAAAAATGCTCACTAAAGAGGTGAGCTGGTGCCCCGACGAGTGTTTACTATAAACTTTTTCTGCGTGTGGACCCGGAGTAAATCTCAGATCCCAATACTTTAATACAGATTAAATAATCTTTACACCTGATCATAATTATAAATCACATATCGCTACACCACTGTGTTTAAAGGCCAAATGTCACGTAACAGGGTACTTTAAATATCTTGAAACTAGATATAAAAGGGAACCGATCTGTTCGGGTCTTGGTGCATATGCTTCAGTAACAACGGAATATTCGTTAATTTAAAACTGCCGCGCTTGGCCTGACACGGCCCCTGGAATCGCCTGGGGAAGAAGGCGGAAGTGACGAAATCGATTGTACCCTAGTTTGATGCTTGGGGTATTTAAATTGATTGTTTATATGGAGACTGGAAGGTTGAAGTGAGCAACAAGAAAGAAAAAATTGGATATTTCACCCATACCTTAAAACGGGACTATCAGGGACAGCTGGGTAATAAGGGACACTTCTCTGGGAAATGTTTTCATACCTGTCAAGTGAGACGTTTTCGCCGTACTTCAACACCGTAAAAAGCGGCTATAAGGAACGGCGGAGCAACAAGGCACACCTCTCTGGGAAATTCCCCAAATGCAACTCGTGTTGTTATTGTCAAATATTTTAAGGATTCATGGATATTTGACAATAACAACACAACTCAGCGTCCGGCGCTAAATAAAAAAAAAGAAAAAAAAAAAGCAGAATTCTGTATTTGTCAGGCGATCTCTGTCTGTTCCGCAACCGCTGCACAGCTAAACCATTGTCCTAATGACTTCTCATTGTAGTGAGAACAGCTCAAGCTGAGCGATCAGCCCGCCCAGACAATTAAACTAATGAGTGACTCCACACTTCTCATGGTAGTGCGAATAGCTCCCGCTGAGCGATCTGATAGCACCAGCTGTGAGTGATCACACACAGGAGTGCTCCTCAACACACAGTTTTTTTTTCCAGTATATTTTTTCTTTTGGGCGTACAGAAATGGCAATACGCCCGTTTTTGCTAAAATTGCATTTTCCCCATATTTTCCTTAAAATATTTGACAATAACAACACGAACTACATTTAAAACATTTCCCAGAAAAGTGTCCACCACTGCGCCATCCCCCACAGCCGCGCTTGGCACCAAAATACGGCGAAAACGTCTGACTTGACAGGTATGAAAACATTTCCCAGAGAAATGTCCATTATTACTCCGCTGTCCCTTATAGCCGCGTTTTACGGTATTAAAATACGGCGAAAACGTCTCCCTTGACAGGTATGCGCCTCCATTTTCATATTGATCTGGTCAATTTCTTAACAGCAGCGGCTCTCCTCCACTGTAATAATAATGGCTTCCGAAAAATCAATATTTATGGGGCACCCTGGACAGACCCCCTTCGGCTTCGCAATTCTGGAGGCGATTAATGTCCAGTTCAATGACATTTTCCACTGGTTCTGCTCTCTGGTCATCGGTGGAACTGTTGTCATCAGACAAAGCATCTGATTCCGTCTCGGACGGCTCGAACCTGTAAGGTTCTATGCCTCTGTCACTGTCTGAACCACTGACAAAAAAAAGACAAAAAAAAAAAGACAAAACTAAACTAATTTGTTCACAATCGCTGTCACTTTCCGTCATGATTGTCCAATGTTGATAAGTGTGAATGTGGATAGGCAGGGCAGCCAGGGTACAACTGATGATGTCAAAAACATGGGCGTGGTCTGGACTGGCTGTCACAAGCCAGCAAGCAAGGTGGGGCCTTCACCTGGTGTATTTTGTGCAGTTATGTAAATACAGGTGGGTGATATGGTCTCCGGTATGAATATTTGGTTTAAGCTATGTGTATTTTATCTAAATTCGTTGTCATTTAGAAAAAAAAATTACGTGACATTTGGCCTTTAATCAAGTCCAGTGTCAATGCAGCCATCTAACAGGGAATTTTAGAGCACTTCATGCTTCCCTCTGCTGACGAGCTTTATGGAGATGCTGATTTCATTTTCCAGCAGGACATGGTACCTGCCCACACTGCCAAAAGTACAACTACCTGGTTTAATGACCATGGTATCACAGTGCTCGATTAGCCAGCAAACTCTCCTGACCTAAATCCCATAAAGAATCTATGGTGTATCTTTAAGAGGAAGATGAAATACACCAGACCCAATACTGCAGACAAGCTGAAGGCCATTATCAAAGCAACCGGGGCTTCCATAACACCTCAGCAGTACCACAGGCTGATTGCCTCCATGCCATGCTGCATTGATGCAGTAATTATGCAAAAAGAACCCCGACCAAGTATCGAGTGTGTACATGGACATACTTTTCAGTTGGTCAACATTTCTATTAAAAATCAATTTTTTAAAAATTAGTTTTATGTAATATTCTAATTTTTTGAGAAACTGAATTTGGGGTTTTCATGAGCTTATAAGCCATAACCATCAAAATTAAAAGAAATAAACACTTGCAATATATCACTCTGTACACAATGAATCTATATAATATATGAGTTTCACTTTTTGACTTGAATTATTGAAATAAATCAACTTTTCGATGACATTCTAATTTATTGTGATGCACCTGTATACTTGATTTCTACGGGCATGCACAGGTATGCACCAGTTTTTCTAAATTTAAAACAATTTTCAAATTCAAATTTTCAAATTTGTAATTCCCTCTTGTAAAATTGACTTTTCTTGTACATTTGAGACTTTCTTATAAATTTGTGGATCATTTTATAGCTAATTTTTGTCTATTTTTTAAAATAAAATTACTGTTTTGTTTTGTTTGTTTTTTTTAAATACATGTGAGAGACTGTGGTCCAGAGGAAACCCTGTGATGTGTTCCATTAATACTCACTGGTAAGCACAGAAGTGAGCGTGGTGCAGCGATGCATTTGACTGGTTAGACTGAGCTTTTGAGTGCTACTCGGGGACAAATTTGTTTGGCAAAAATGGCGGAAATTGATGATGATTGCCTTAAAATTGCGAGAAAGTTGCGGCCATTCAATGATTTTGTGTGAATTTGTGCAACTTCAACACTACGAAATCCTGAAGGCACTGGTCTTTATTACTTAGTAGAACACTCTTTTGCTGTTATAATCTGCTGTAAACGTGATGCATAGCCAAACAACAGCTTCTGGCAGAGTTCCTGGGGAATCTTGGCTCATCCCTCTTGGGCAAAGGCCTCCAGTTCACTAATATTCTTGGGTTTGTGTGCTGCAACCGCCTTTTTTCAAATTCCATCAGAGATTTGGTGTAGTGTGGACACTACCGTCCACTTGAGTTACAATGATTTTTAAAACTATTTTATAGTTGGTTATCTTTATCGTGCTTGGTATTGATGGTCCCTTTGGTCTGAGGAGAATCACACAATCTGAATGCAGAAGTCATGAAATGACAGTTTTGCAGAAAACTACTTGAATCAAGAATCAAGAACTCTTTATTGTAATTATGTGTGCACATAACGAAATTCTGAATGGAAACTGTCGGCTTTGGAAAAAAAAACACGGTACCTTGAAGAAAACAAGGTACATGTAGTAAATGTAACTCCTTGCTACCAACCACTTATTCCTTACAATCCATGGTTCACTGGCGTGTTTGATTCTTCAGTGACTGTGATAATGTGGAGAACTGAGTATACATAGGATGTAGTTGGAAAATATTTGATTTGACATGAAACTAACATGGGCAACACGGTGGCACAGTGGTTAGCACAGTGGCAGCACAGCGAGAAGGTCATGGGATCGATCCCACCCCCAGACCATCGGTGACCCTTCTGTGTGGAGTTTGCATGTTCTCCCCGTGTCTGCGTGGGTTTACTCTGGGCACTCCGGTTTCCTCCCACATGCCAAAAACATGCAAGTTAGGTTAATTGGCATCAACTGGGTATTCTAAATTGTCCTTAGATATGACTGTGAGAGTGAATGGTTGTCTGTCTCTCTGTGTTGGCCCTGTGATGGACTGGCGATCTGTCCAGGGTGTACCCTGCTTCTCGCCCAAAGACGCTGGGATAGGCTTCAGCCCCCCCGCGACCCGAAAAGGATTAAGCGATAGAAGATGGATGGATGGATGGATGGATGAAACTAACAGGGGGAAAGATGCTGGCATACTCAGTTGTATAAAATATCCTTGTAATTATATTGAGGATGGGAATGAGAGGATGGTGGGATGCTTTGGGTCATTTTGCTAACAAGGGGGATAACATCCCCCCAACATCACCTACTGGCTACGGGAAATTTTTTATTAATTATTTGGTGCAATCTCTAATATTTTCCTGGACATCTTTTCTCTGCACTCTAGCACCACGTGTCTGTGGAATCAAAGAATATTGTTTCACCTTTGACCAGGGATGTGTAACATGTGCCATGTCGGGCAAAGACACTCCAGGTTTTCTTTCCAGCCAGCCTCCTCCATGGGTGATTTCACCGAATTCCTTCCCACTGATTGCTGATCAGTAAAAACACCTGCTTTAGTGGCTGGTCAGAATGTAAACCTGCAGCGTCTTAGCCTTCTATGGCACATAATTGTCCATCCCAGGTCTAGACACATTCCTGTTTGATGTTGCTGAGAAATACAATGGAAACTTTTGTCTCACTCCTATATTATGCAGTACTGCCACAGATCCATACTATCCATCATTTGCAGTATATAGCTGCATATTGTTACCTTGAATAAGACTTGTATATGTTAATTTTCTCTTACTAGTCTTTGTGCTAGATCAACTGGAGATATGTTGTGGACATTTAATACCTTTTTTTACTGTAGTATGAATGAAACTTTTTGATACTGTGGGCCTATCACTCCAGCTAAAGGCTAGAATATTTATTAGGAGTCCAATTTTGTATGTTGACATAGGGATTTACAGTATAGGATGTGTGGAGCAATTTTCTACATGCTCTGTTCAATAAATATATTTTCCCTACACAGCTGGAAGAAAATTACCAGAAAGATCCAGTGCTTGCAAAATTTTACAAGTCGTCTGTGATCACTGCATTCAGGTACTCTGAAGATTTTTTTTTAACTGCAATTCTTTTAAGATTTTGCTTTTTCTGTAGTTTTAATATTGTTATCTTGGTGTACTAAATTAGGCAGTTCAAAGAATAAGGTTAGCATATGTACTAGTAATCCTCACGCTATAAATGTGACGAATCGTATAAAAAAAATGTGTTTTATCAATTAATCTCAGAGTAAAAATTAACCAGTAGGTCTTCTTCATGTAAACAAAACACATCTTTTCTACCTCTAACTTGATTGTAAAAATCTTTGTTGATATGCTGACCATCCCTTGTATTTCCCAGCAGTTCAAGTTTATATTGTATATCAGCTGCTCAGTTGTGACTGTGTATTATTGCATTGTGTGGAAATATCAGTTGCTTCAAAGTAACTTAATTTGACTTTGGTCATTCAGAATAACCCAAGTCACACATGTTCCATTATGTGTGTCTTTCCCATTCTCCTTCCTCTTATTTTCCTTCCATTGCTTCAGTGAGGGGGTGATGTCGTATTACTGGTCTGAGTTTGAAATCCCACCCAGCGATGCAGAGATTGTTCTGGAGGTCTCAGAGGAGCGGGTTTTGGAGGCCCTGGAGGCTGCTGTCGACCAGCCCAGCCGCACGATGTCCCGCAGTAATGTCAAGATCAAGGAAGCCACTGCCTCATGTATGTACCAGCAGGGAGTGGATGGTGGGGTGGGTCACACCAAAGAGCAAAAGATACTCTGATATAGGAGGTTGCTACAGGTGGTTCCAGAAAATGACATTTATTGACAAAGACCAAGTGTCATGAATACAGATTTGAATACATTTACTGTCATATCCTGTCAACATTGGCCTTCTGTTTGTTTTGTATTTATAGAGGATTCGCTTTGAGTTGTGCTGATTAGATGATAACAGATAAGCCAGACCTTTCTGCTAGTGCTGCATCTAGGATTGCACATTTTATGCTGTTTGAACTCTCTAATGATATTAGCTGGGCCCTGGCCTGGCTCGAGACAGCTATTTTTCTTCCTTCTGTCTTCTCCGCATTCACATTGCATCTGTCCACATCCTGGCCACCAGCCAAGTGCTTGCCCTGTGACTCACTGGTTTTAGTCCTCTTTAAATGATTTCTGTGGGTATGATCTGATATTGCTGCCCTGGATAGCTAGACAGAGATGTATTAGTTGCTTCTGTAGGGCAAGGTGAGATGGAGCAGAAAGAGCTGCACACCATCACCAGACCCCTTAACCACAAGGAAATGGAACAGAAAGTGTGCAACCCAAATATTTTAGACTCATGCATCAAATTCTATCAGTCTCCCAACTTTAGTGACCCATTCTTACCTTTTCTGCCATTTCTGTCACCCCATTCCCTTTCTGTGTCTCCAGTCACAGATCCTCGTATGGCCAGGAAACCTGATAGTGGTGAGTACATGTCCCATTTCAATCACTTGCAGCTGCAATTTTCCACCTGGCTAGATGCGTACCCTCCTGCCAGTCTGTAACAAATGGCTGTCCTGTAACTGTACTGTACATGTGCTGCTTTAGCTAGAGATTGAGAAGTGAATATCAAATTAGAGCAAGCCAGTCATGTTGCCTTTGACAGAAAGATTTGGATAATTAGAAGGTATTACATTATATTAACTGTATTTACATCTTACATGGTTAGAATTCACACCCATCTTTTGCATGAAATGTGTCATTTTGTGAGAAACTCATTGCTGTATAATGAAGAATGTTGGAACCTGCCTCACAGCTCCTGTCAGTGTTCCTGCACATTGTATGTGACGTTGTTATTCTAATGCTGTCATTCCCAGATGACTGCTTCTACCGTTTGGAAGCTACTAAACAGAACCAGACATTTTCTTCTCCAAACTACCCCGATGTCTATCCTTCCAACGCAAGGTGTCAGTGGCAAATCCGAGCCTCCCAAAGTGATATTGTTATTGTCAATTTTGAAATATTCAACACTGAGGATGACTGCAACGATGACTTCGTTGCAATCTATGACTCTTTCAGTCCCGATGATTCTCAGACCATCACACTGTAAGCAGGACTTTGAGTTTCCATATTGCTTAAAAATATGCTTGTACAAGTGATAGGAACACATTTATCCCAGTTTAATCTGGATTAATGGGTCAGATTTGCAATTATGTTTTTTTTTATCAGCATGCCTTTCCATATTATTACCTGTAAGAGAAAATTAATTTAATTTTTTTAATGCAGTCACAAGGGCCATGACAGCTGTCCATACCCATAAGTACACAGTGGTTAATACTGCATTAATGCAACAGTACTCATGTATATAGACCACACGTATTTCTTAGTGGAGCCCAACTGCACATATTTGTACAGTTGTGACACTGTTGTGTTGATAAAACTTGCTCTCAAAAAAATGTATAAAGACCACAAGCCTTGGCGTCAGATGTGCTAAAGCAGGTGTCTCCAGGAGCATGTTGTGCCATCATGACAAACGGATGTTGGCATCAACTGGTGCAACCTAAAAAGATGGTTAAATTGGTTAAAGTGCACAAAAGTTTGACACAGTCACAGTATTAAGTTTGTCCTGAACATTAGTAGCAGGGTTTGTTTGATGCGCTTCAATTTTGTCTAATGTTTTAATCTTGAAGATCAGAGATTCTTTAAAGAGAACCACTAGAAATCGTGTAATATTTGACATACAGCTTGCAGAGGGATCTAGGAACAAAAGCTGTTTTGATGTGTGTGTAACATGTTCAATTCGTTCCTTTCACGTGGCTTGTGATTACATTTTTTTCCCCCATTTCTGAAGTCTTCAGTCGCCTGTGTCACATTTATTGTCAACATCTGAGACCTCAGTGAGATTGAGTCTGTTCAAAAAAGACCTCTCCTTTCAAAACTGAGAAAGGTGCACTCTGAATCCTGCTCCACCACAGTGTGTAATTGCACTTCGTCTATGGGGGATGGCTAGAATTCTGAAACTGCATGCTGCTGAATGCAACATCAGTTGTAGCTGCAGGCAGTTTTATACTCAGAAACCACCACCAAACAAATATGCGTTACCAAGTGATGCATAAAATTTTTATAATGCTATTGAGTGATCAGCTTTATCCAAGGTGACATGGGGTTTATGAGAGCCATAATATAATACTCTATAATGACATTATTCTACTGAGGATAGATGTATTGCTGCTCTTGCAGCGTCATTCACACCTCCGTGGCTCTGTTGCCACGAGTGCTGAAACTTTTTGCTAATGTGTGAGGTGTTTGACTTTGAAACTCTGCCTAAGCAATTTCTAACTCGTGCTGACGCATCTCTTCACATTTCCCTTTTTCAACTTCTTATTGCTTATCTATTGATTTCTTTTCATTTTTTTGTGAAGGCTTTTTAAATTTGTTTGCTCTGTTAGTGTTTTAATACTTTTTGCTAAAAGAACAACTGTTTTGAGTGTTGTACAATATAAGAAAATTAACTCCATTTAGTAAACCCATCAGTCATTTGTTGAAAGTGTCACCATAATGTTTGCTGTAGTTTTGTTGCAAGCATCTTTTTCTAAGCCTATAATCATACCTGATTTGGGTTGTCTGATTGCTCAATCTTCTCTTACAGGCAATGTGGTCAGAATTCTCACTCAAATCCAATGGTATTTCCGTCTTCTGGCAACATCATGTTGATTAACTTTATTACTGACAGTCATGTACAGAAGTCTGGCTTCCGTGCCATCTATGCAGCCTTCCCCAGGAATAATGGTAAATAAGTAGAATTTTATGGTGCTTCATCCTTTATTTGCAAACTGCATTCTGTATTCTATACAGAATACAATTTATCTGCATTTAGTCTGTAATTAAACTGATTATTTCATGAATGTACTCATTTCAGTTAAATGTGGAGGGGACCTTTCTACGTCAACTGGAAAATTGACCTCCCCTCTCTACCCCTCCTTCTATCCTCCTGCCATGGACTGCACGTGGACCATTAAGGTTTGCAACACTATTTCTCTCCCCAGCCCCCTCCACTGCCAAACCTTTTCACCCACCCACCTCCTCTCCCACCATCCTTAGCCTGCCATGAGAGGAATGCTGAGGCAGCACAATTGTTCAGTACCTCTTCTATCGTCATCTGTCAGAGAGCTGTTTCTGAGCTGCATGGTTGTGTGTATTGGTGCTATACTGCATGCGCACGTACATTATGCCAAGTCATTCTCTATGCTGGCATGGTATATCCTGCATGTTTAAATTAACATGGGATAGTGTGGTTTTGATCACATATTTGTCGGTGCCCTAGGTCTCTGCTGGGAGGAAACTGCGGGTGACGTTCAACCTGTTCAATATGAAAGAACCAGAGGTGGACACCCGAGTCTGTCACAAAGACTATGTGGAAATTATGGGAATCAAGTAAGCCTTTAAAGCGCATTATTTTGCAGCCTGAGAGGAAAGAAAAGTATTGTGATTACTCTGTCCTTATATGTATACTGTATGGGCATGCATGTTTTCATGCATACTGTAAAAGGTGTATGCATAAAAAAAAAAAGAGCATCCAGCATGGTGGGGGTAAAGTGTGCTGTCTTTGACTGCTAAGTGAAATTGTAAATTGTCTGATATGCATTGAGAGTACATTCCAGAGTACATGAACTGATTTTAAAAGGAATGTTTGAATATTCTGTCATTTAAAAAGTAGTTGTAATGAACGTAAAACATAATTTGTTGTTCCAAAGTAAGGCATAATTGTCGTCACCTTACTTTTTTCCTCTGATGCATTAATGCCACACGTTGCCATACTGCCATTTTTCACATTAGAGTTGGTATACCACAAGTGGCGTAAGGCTGTATGTTACTGGGCTGCAATAGCAGGGCCCCTATCCCTAGCCTTACTTTTCTTGCCCTTGGATGGCATGGGGAAAATGTCAGTTGCAGTTGTGTCAGCATGTGCTAAAAAAAAAAAAGTCTGGCTCTTCCTCCTTTCTTGCGTGTGGAATGCCTTGTCATTTTTGTCTCCAGTCAGTCAAAATTTAGTTTCATAGGTTCCCAACAACTCACAAAGTTATCTGACTCATGGAAACTAAATTGAGAAGTTTTCAAGAGGGGTTCCAGTTGGGTTTGAGCCATCTATGACAACTCGGCGACTATTTTGGGAGAAAATTTGCTATATGAATTGTTTTTGAACATGTTCAAAATTCCCGCAACACAAAAATGAGGCCCTGTGACTCACGGGAGGAAATTGAGAACCCACACGAACATTTCAAGAGATTTTGGAAACTCCCTTGCCAATGCCGTTTTCTAACTACTCACGAGCTGTGGCGCTTGAGTAATTTTTTTTGCAAAAACTCCTCAGTTGCCTCCATCATGGTTGGCTAAATAGAAAGGATGAAGTTCAGGGCAAATTCCACCTGTGAATACCTCAATCTACCTGAGAACCAAGAGAAACAGATTGGTAGAGGTAGTGATGCTCAAAGGAACTATATGGAGGTGTAACACATGCAGACAAAAGTGGTATGTAAGCGTGGGCAGGTGGTAAATTTTTAAATTGGTGGTAAATTGTGGGCAGGTGGTAAATTAAAAGGTTTTACTTTTAAAAATTTTCACCTGCACACACCTGCATACCATTTGAGTCTACATATGTCTACATATGCTATGCCTCCATATATTTGCTTTAAGGTAGTATCTCACTGGGCTGCAATGGCCTGCAATTACTTGGAGGTAAAAAAAAAAAAACATGTAAGAAATACAGAAATTTGCTACAGCTTTCACTTGGAATCACACTGAAGTGTCACTTACAACATATTTATGTATGTCTCATGAATGCTGCAATAATGTTACACAAACTCCCCATGAATTTTGGGCCAAAGTTCACTGGGAGTTTGCATACATGTCATGAGTGTTGCAGGACATGCAACATGCATCAGACAAAACTGAGAATTTTTTTTTTGCACTAATGACAGTCCAGCAATTCGCCCTTTTCACATTCCCCACAATGCAATGCGCAACTGACAACATCCGGTAGTTTGTTTACACTGGCTCACATGAGACAGAGTTCAAGATACGTCGAAATAAAGCCACAAATCAGGGTTCCAGATGCGTAGTACCTTTCTGTAGTAATCGCCAGGGTACAGACAAGGAACAGGGCATAAGAAGATCATACTATAGGTTTCCCAGCGGTGAAAAAAACGCAGATCTTCGGCGAATTTGGGAGAGCAAAATCAGGCGTGAAGGATGGACTGCAAGTGCCAGTGACAGAATTTGTTCAGACCATTTTCAAGGAGGTAAGAGCACTGTTTGAATAATATATTTATCTATATTGTATTACCTGTTATTATTCAATAAAATATTAGCATTTAGTCTAATTTTAGGTTCCAAACTAATCACTGATCAAATCCAATACAAAGTTAACATAGTATCAATTTTCTTTATTTAATTAGTTAATATAGTCTTGTCAGACTTCTGCATTATAAATTATATAGTTGTATGTGTGTGTATTTTGTTTGTTTATTTACATATATATGTATTTGAACTTTATACATATATAATAAAGCTGTCAGTAACTACTGACACTGCCTCCTTTTTTTAATTTAAATTCTGGCATAATTAGTATCTGTTAAACTAATTTCTATTTTTATCCAACAGGTGTACGCACACACAAGAAAGGTTTGCTGGGATATATTCCCACCACACCAAATATGACTATAAACTTTGTGTCAAAGGCATATGGTGGCCGAGCCAGTGACAAACATATCACATTATCTAGTGACCACTTCCTGAATGCTTTGCCACTTAATTCTTCAGTTATGGCTGATAAGGGTTTCAATGTGTCAAGGGAACTTGGACAGGGGGGTGAAACTGATTCTCCCTAACTACAAAGGTAGTGACCGGTCGCAGATGTCGGCGGAAGAAGCTGCAAACTGCGAGGCAATCTCGAGCACACATATTCATGTTGAGAGAATTATCCAGAGAATACGAACATTTCACATTCTGGATGCCACTCTGAAAATTTCACAGCAGGATGTGACAGAGCAAATGTTTACAGTTTGTGCCTACTTGTCTAATTTTCAAATGCCTATTGTTAATATTCACAGTGTTCTAGCAAGTCCAGTATCAGAGTCTGAAAGTATCTTTGATTTCATTTAATTTGCTTTTTGAACAAGTGGGCAGCTATTTCTTGTAATCACTAGACAACACACTTAAAGACTGTAGTAAAGTAAAATAGTTTTTATTAGATTTCAGAAAAGGAATTTCAAGACATATACAATCAATATTTCTGTACAGCTGTATATAGGATATTGTGGAATGTTAGTCAAAACTGTATTATGTTTTTGTTAATAAATGTATCCATGGTCACTATGGTGTAAACTTTAAACAAAGATTTATTGTTTATATTGTGTATTGTATTTTTGTTCTAGATAAGAATTTGTAGTAATAAAGACCAGTTTATTCAACCTGACAAATTTGTATTAAATGCATACATGTATAACACAAAAAAAGGAATGTAATACCTACACAATCAATGCTAAACATATGTGCACTTTTATAGTACAATCATGGAATGAGAAGTCCATGGTAGAAACATCCAATGACTAGCTACAAAAAGCCAAAATGACTTGAAAGCTAAAAATATTTCTCATAAGAAGTACATTTGCATCATGACAAAAACTAATAACGTTTCTGAAAATGACTAGCTATTCACATGAATAAGAACATCACAGAAATTATAGCGCCATCCATCAAGAAATACTAAACATTCATGTAAACATTTGGACAATTCCTTACACAGGATATGCAAAACCACGGAATATCTTCATCTACCATGTCTTGGTTATAGTTCGCACATCTCCAGCATGACCAGGAATCACAGTTGCATGGACATTCACACCCTACACTTGCATCTGAGTTGTATGGCTTAATGTTCTCCGCTTCAGGCAGCACCTTGTTGCATGGTCCAACCCACCGGACTGGCGCTGTGTTGTCTGTAGTCTCAGCACATGGGTCACCAACTGAATAAAGTGCATCCCAATGGCCACACTTTCTCTTCTTTCTCTCTGGTTCATCTGTTGTCTAGAATAATTTTGAATGGCATATGTAACTGTGTTCCTGCTTTATAAATTATTTCACATACAATAATAGGCTATTTATATACTTAGCATGCCTTCAACTTCCCCTGGAATCAGTTGTGTGCCATCATGATTTGTGGTTGTTAAAGCCTAAAAAAGATAACGAAAGCAACATTTAATTAACTTTCCCTGTCATTTTCTGCTAGAATCCATACGACATTATGCACCTGCAAGAAATGAGGAAAAGATGTCACATTGTGTATAGATAAATGTATGTATAATACTATATATATGTGTAACCACTAGCTGAAAATAAACGTTTAATGTACATCAACACTGAGCAGCTGATAACCTGCTGACATGCACTCACATGGGTTATGCCTCATGAGTCATGGGTGCAACTTACAACTTCTAAATATGTCACAAAAACACGCTGCATACGCGATTAGCATAGCATGGCATACAACCAAAACACAATAGAAAGCTCGAAAATATTACTAGGTATATTACTGCAGCTTGATATGTATAGAAAAATGTTTAACTTACCACAAATCAGTAAGAAAATTGCTCCCCCGTTGCTAGATTCAAGCGTGTTTATGTTGGGCGCTGGGAAACCGGATGTTGCCGGTTGCGCGAGGAATTGTGGGATTGTGAAAGGGGCGAATGGCCACCCAACACTCACACAACAGATAGCTGTGCCAAAGGCGCAATTGGACTTTATAATGCATCTGTCCCACAGGTGCATTGTGCAAAAGGTTATGCGTAAGATAACTTACAAACCCGTATATACAGTTGAAACCAGATCAGTCAGACTTTATTTATATAGCACTTTTCATACAGCCACATGTAGCACAAAGTGCTTTACACAAGACATTAAATAAAAACAATCACCCTTGCCACGCATGCACACACACATGCACACACCCATATGTAAAATCACACATTTTCTCTCAGTCAGAGTCTAAGGGTTAAACGGATACTAAAACTGAGAACTGAGGAAGTGCTGTCTCACTTTCAGCAATTTGTAATGGGAAACACTAGCAATTGAGTTCAATCAATCTATATATTCATGTGAAAAAATTTGGACACCCCTTTAAATATTCAGTTTTTTATTAGGAAATGTTCACATATCTATGTCTAAACTTGTTTTTGTTTTTATTCACATTTTTTAACATTTTTTTAGCCATTTTAAGTGGGGTGTCCTAAAAAAGATGGGGGGTATCCTAATTTATTCCTCACGATTTGTTTAGAATTACATTTTACAGATTTGAAAAGAGTCTTTAATTCATTTTTAATTGTTTAGTTGTATTACATGAATCTCCCAGTATTTTTAACACTGATATTAAATATCCATATGTCCAAATACAGTGGTGTGGTAAAAGTGTTTGCCCCCTTCCTGATTTCTCATTTTTTCGTATGTTTGTCACACTTAAATGTTTCAGATCATCAAACAAATTTAAATATTAGACAAAGATAACACAAGTAAACACAAAATGTAGTTTTTAAATAAAGGTGTCTATTATTAAAGGTAAAAAAAATCCAAACCTACATGGCCCTGTGTGAAAAAGTGATCCCCCCCCCCCCCCGTTTAAACATGAATTAACTGTGGTTTATCACATCTTGGAAAGCTGAGTTCAATTTCTCTAACCACACCCAGACCTGACACCTGTTCTCAGTCAAGAAATCACTTAAATAGGACCTGCCTGATAAAGTGAGGTAGACCAAAAGATCCTCAAAAGCTAGACATCATGCAGTGATCCAAAGAAATTCAGGAACAAGTGAGAAACAAAGTAGTTGAGATCTATCAGTTTGGAAAAGATTAAAATCCATTTCTAAAGCTTTGGGACTCCATTGAACCACAGTGAGAGCCATTATCCACAAATGGAAAAAACATGGAACAGTGGTGAACCTTCCCAGGAGTGGCCGGCCAACCAAAATTACCCCAAGAGCACAGCGACGACTAATCCAAGAGGTCACAAAAGATCCCACAACAACATCCAAAGAACTGCAGACCTCACTTGCCTCAGTTAAGGTCAGTGTTCATGACTCCACCATAAGAAGAGACTGGGCAAAAATGGCCTGCATGGCAGAGTTCCAAGACGAAAACCACTGCTGAACAAAAAGAACATAAAGGCTTATCTCAGTTTTGCCAGAAAACATCTTGATGATCCCCAAGACTTTTGGGAAAATACTCTGTGGACTGATGAGACAAAAGTTTTTTTGGAACTTTTTGGAAGGTGTGTGTCCCATTGCATCTGGCGTAAAAGTACCACAGCATTTCAGAAAAGGAACATCATACGAACAGTAAAGATATGGTGGTGGTCATGTGATGGTCTTGAGCTGTTTTGCTGCTTCAGGACCTGCAAGACTTGCTGTGGTAAATGGAACCATGAATTCTGCTGTCTACCAAAAAATCCTGAAGGAGAATATCTGGCCATCTGTTTGTGACCTCAAGCTGAAGCGCACTTGTTGTTCTACAGCAGGACAATGATCCAAAACACACCAGCAAGTCCACCTCTGAATGGCTTAAGAAAAACAAAATGAAGACTTTGGAGTGGCATAGTCAAAGTCCTGACCTGAATCCGATTGAGATGCTGTGGCATGACATTAAAAAGGCGGTTCATGCTCAAACCCTCTTTAATTACAACACTTTTGCAAAGATGAGTGGGCCAAAATTCCTCCACAGCGCTGTAAAAGACTCATTGCCAGTTATTGCAAATGCTTGACTGCAGTTGTTGCTGCTAAAGGTGGCCCAACCAGTTATTAGGTTTAGGGGGCAATCACTGTTTCACACAGGGCCATGTAGGTTTGGATTTTTTTTCCCCTTAATAATAAACACCTTCATTTAAAAACTGCATTTTGTGTTTACTTGTGTTATCTTTGTCTAATATTTAAATTTGTTTGATGATCTGAAACATTTAAGTGTGACAAACGTACAAAAAAATGAGAAATCAGGACGGGGGCAAACACTTTTTCCACACCACTGTATAAAGACACTTAATTTTAAAAGAGGAAATGATCAATTACATAACAAACACAGAACTTTGTAATTAATTAAATTTCAACATATGTGATGATGTTATAATGAGCCGATCCAATCCCCCAAATTGGTTTTGTGTTTCATCCTGGAAAAATGGCTGGATCGGTATTGGTAATTGGTATTGGTATTGGTAAAATGAGAAATCAGGAATGGGGCAAACACTTTTTCACACTGCTGAATGTTTAAAAAAAAAAAAAAAAAAAAACCAGAGGCTTACACAGGGTGTCCTAATTTTTTCACATGACTGTATACTGTAAATGGACACATGAATACACAAATTAATAAATAACATTTAAATATGTCAAAATAATTAAAAGATAACAATATAAATTGAATTCATAGTTTAAAATTAACAGTAATTTAAAAACAATTTCCCAAATTAAATAATGTTAACTAAGTGTCCTAAAAAAAAAAAGACAGAAAAAAGTTAAATGGGTAAAAAGGTAGAACACAGTCAACTCTGAGATAAAATTTAATCAAAAGCCAGGTTAAAAAGGTGAGTCATATCAGGAAGAGAATTGTGGACCTCCACAAGTCTGGTTCATCCTTGGGTACAATTTCTGGATGCCTGAAGATGCCACGTTCATCTGTTCAGTTAAATATAAACACCATGAGAATGTCCAGCCATCACACCACTCAGGAAGGAGACCGGTTCTATGTCCCAGAGGTGAACATGTTTTGGTATGAAATGTGTGTATCAACCTCAGAACAAAAACAAAAGACCTTGTGAAGATGCTGGCTGAACCTGGTTAAAAGAGTATATAGAGTATAAGAGTGAACGCTGTTTACCATTATCCACAGGAAAACAAGTCCTGTACTGACATAGGCTGAAAGGCTCACTCAGTGAGGAAGAAGCCATTATTCCAAAAGCAACATAAAAAAAAAACAGATTACAGTTTGCAAATGCACACAGGGACAAATACTTTAATTTTTGGGGACATGTCCTGTGGTCTGATGAAACTAAAATTGAATTGTTTGGCCATAATGACCATTATTGCATTTGGAGGAACATGGGAGGCTTGCAAGCCTGAGAAAACCATCTTAAATATCAAGTAGGGGATGGCATCACCATGTTGTTGGGGTGTTTTGCTGCAGGAGCGACTGGTGCACTTTACAAAATAGATGGCATCAGAACTTCTTTTGACTGCTCTCTTCAGGGGTCTCCACAGTGGATCATCTGCCTCCATCTTACCCTGTCCCCCACATCTTCCTCTGTAATGCCAACCCTTTCCATGTCCTCCTTCATTACATCCATGATTCTCTGTGGTCTTCCTCTTTTCCTTCTGCCTGGCAGCTCCATCTTCAACATCCTTTGTCCAGTATATCCACTATCTCTCCTCTGCACATGTCCAAACCGTCTCAGCCTTGCCTCTCTTACTTTGTCTCCAAACCGCTCAACCTGAGCTGTCCCTCTGATATACTCATTTCTAATCTTGTCCCTCCTAGTCACTCCCAATGAAAATCTTAGCATATTCAACTCTGCCACCTCCAGCTCTGCCTCCTGTCTTTTTGTCACAATCTTATTCTTCTTCTTTTAGATTTGATTGGCGGTTGGCAACCAGCTTACATGTGCATTACCACCACGTACTTCACTCTAAATCATTACTCTGTCTGGTCAAGAATCACTCTCTTGTCATGATGAAAGAAGATGAAAGAACATCACTCTTATATACTGTATAATTCAAGAAATCTGTGTGTGTGTGTGTGTGTGTGTGTGTGTCTGTCGTCTTCTTCTTTTAGATTTGATTAGCAGTTGGCGACCAGCCTACAGGTGCATTACCACCATGTACTTCACTCTAAATCATCACTCTACTTCTTTTTCTGCTGCTTTCATCATCGTCATCTGGCTATGACATCAAAGATCAAAGGCAGTCATCACTCACGATCATAGGACTCGCTATGACATCATCAAAGATCATAGGACTTGCTATGACACAATCAAAGATCAAAGGCAGGCATCACTGAACGAGTGCTGATGTGCTTGCTTACACCTGCTTTCCCTGGGCATGCAGAAGTACTAGCTTACACCGACAGACTATCACATTTTTCGCCATTTCTATTAGTTTTCAATCTTTGTACCTCTGTTACTTTTGCTCCAGTTAAGTTTTTCATTATTTCATCAGGTGAGACAGCCGTTGAAATGCCCAGTATCACTCCTCTCATTGCCTTATTTCCTTCCAATACTGAACACTGCGCATTTTTCCCCATCTTATTGACTCTGATTGCTTTTCCTTGTTGAACACTATCTTTACATGTAACTAGTAACGAACCACTACGAAGAATTCTTGCATTTAAAACTTCTCCAAGTAACTTAATTGCATTTGTGAGCTTAATTGGGTTCCACTCATGAAATGATGCTCCTGCCTGAGTAAGTTTAATGATTACTTTACACTCCTGTTTATTCTGGGATTGTTCATCTTCTGATTCATCAGCGCTTGGTAATGCTCGTGATTGATTTTCTTTACGTCTACATTTGCTTCTTTTAGACTCCACCAAGCTCCAAACTTCCTCTTCCTCGCTTCCTACCTCCATTCCTCCTAGTTGAATTATATCCACTTCTAGATTTCCCTTCAAGAAATCTTTGTCAGTGTCCTACTTCTTCTGTCTGCGAGGAATGTCTGTCTTTTCGTCTGTCTTCTTCTTCTTTGAGATTTGATTGGTGGTTGGCAACCAGCTTACAGGTGCATTACCACCACTGACTTGATTATCATCACTCTATATCTTTGTATAAGGAGTTCTGAACAACTCCCTATGTGTGAAAAAAAAATTATCCATCCTTGGACTGTGTCCTGGACTGGTCCTACTTTTTCTTCTTCTTTTAGACTTGATTGGCGGCTGGCAACCAGCCCACAGGTGCACCACTGCCACGTACTTCACTCCATATCATCACTCTATATTCTGTCTAAACCCTGTCTCTCAGGAGCTGTAGTTCTGTCATCTCACTTCTTCATCACTCTACTGGCAACTCTTTTCATCTGTCTGTCACGACCATCACTCTATATATAATTCAAGAAATATCTGTATGTCTGTGTGTGTCTGTGTGTCACGATCATAGGACTTGTGGAAAGATGTTAGGACTTGCTATGACATCATCAAAGATCATAGGACTCGCTATAACATTATCAAAGATCAAAGGCAGGCATCACTGAATGAGTTGTGACATGCTTGCTTGCACTTGCTTTCTACGGGCATGCAGAAATACTTGCTTATACTTGGTTTCTACAGACATGCACAGGTATGCACTAGTCTGATCAAATTTCAGTAACGCATTACTGAATTTTTCAACAGTAATTTCGTTACACAGCACGTTACTGCAAAAGTAGTGGCATTACAGTAACACGTTACTCCCAACACTGCTCATAAAACGACTACATTTTTCACATCAGTAAATGACAAGCAGATATATAAACAGCATGAGGATTAAATATGCTATAAAAATCCACAGTTTCTACACAGGGGCTTGTGCATCTCCTCTCAACCCTCATGGTTTTGCTGAATCAAGTCCTGCACAAGTTTATCTTTGTTTGTTTGTTTTTGCTGGATGCGGATCAGGCTGCCATGCGGCTGCTGCATGTGTCTATGCTGCTGCTATGGTCAAGCACCATCCTGACCATTCTGTTGCTGACAGGTACCAGGCTGCTGCCGCTACTGGAAAGCACCACTCTGCTGCTGGATATCCCTCCCTGCTGCCGCTGTTTTTTGTATTCAATCAGTCACATTTTAGTTTTATGGATCCCCTCGCAAACTTTTCTAGCACACACAGGGTTAAAACTAGGGATGGGAACAATCCCTAATTTCCAGAATCGATTCGATTCCGATTCTTGAGATTTTGAATCGATCCAATTCGATCCGATCCCGATTTGTTCTGGGAAATTACCATTTTAATAGCCATTTTACTTGCCAGGAAAAAAAAATCTCCGAGACCTAATGCTGCAAATTGCACCAAGAATACTCTAACTTTGTTAATATATAAATTATCACATATAAAACTGACCCCAAATCAGTTACAATAATGCACTTTTTTATTATTTAACTTATGATTTCACAAAGTGCTCACAAGTGGTTTCTTTAGTGCTAAGGGTGTGTAGTGTCAAGTTAACAACTCAGAGTAAGTAAACAAATTCAATGCATCAAGCATGTAGACATAATCTCACAGTATTTCAGGCCCTCCAGGATTTCGTCGGCTGTTTTTGTGATTGTTGTGGCCCAAAACGCCTGAATTTGTGGGAGCTTTTCCAAAAAGTTGACATTTTTAGAGGTTTTTTGCACTAAAAGTTGTGTGAGGAAGTACAGATTTTAAAGTAGCTGCTTTTTCCATAGCTTACAGTGATGCTGCTCTATGCAACACCACAAGAAAAGCACAGGATTGCCAAAAATTTCCTGTTTAACAGTGATTTATGTAGAATTAAATGCTCAGTAAAACTGTCAAAAAATGACCAACATTGTATTCTTACTGAGAACTTAAATTAAAAAAGAAATAAAAGAATTGGTCATTACAACAACTAAATTACATTGAATGCATATTGGAGTCCATCCATCCATCTTCTTCCGCTTAATCCTTTTTGGGTCGCGGGGGGCTGGAGCCTATCCCAGCATCTTTGGGCGAGAGGCAGGGTACACCCTGGACAGATCGCCAGTCCATCACAGCGCCAACATAGAGAGACAGACAACCATTCACTCTCACAGTCATACCTAAGGACAATTTAGAATCCCCAGTTTGATGCCAATTAACCTAACTTGCATGTTTTTGGCATGTGGGAGGAAACCGGAGAAATCCCGGAGTAAACCCACGCAGACACGGGGAGAACATGCAAACTCCACACAGATCACTGTTGGTCGGGGGCTGGGATCGAACCCAGGATCCCCCAGCCAAGGGTGAGTTGTTGTGCTGCCGCAGTGCTAACTACTCCGCCAGCGCGCTGCCCTGCATATTACTAACTAACTAACTAACCTGCACTTATATAGCGCTTTTCTAGTCACAAAGACCACTCAAAGCGCTTTCATTAATACTAACCCTCTATTCTAAGGGCCTATAGGAAACGGATATCTAGGGACAATTTAGAACAGCCAATTAACCTAACATGCATGTTTTTGGCATGTGGGAGGAAACCGGAGAAATCCCGGAGTAAACCCACGCAACACGGGGAGAACATGCAAACTCCACACAGATCACTGTTGGTCGGGGGCTGGGATCGAACCCATGATCCCACGATCCCCACAATCCCCCGGCCAAGGGTAAACTGTGCTGCCGCAGTGCTAACCACTGCGCCACCGTGCAGCCCATATTGGAGTATGTAGCAAATTATGGCAGCACCTTCTTGAATCTTGAATTTACAAACTAAGACCCTGAAAAATTTGAGGTCTTCTTATGCGCTGAAATCCACAATGAAGCAGGGATGGCTCCTCCCTTGACAACCTCTTCCCTTCAGAACGTCTCAGTGCAGGATGGAGCCTGGAGTGGAAACCCAGTTTTCACAGATCTGAAGGGGAGGTGAAAAGAATAGATTTTACAGTAAAATTAATAATCATATTTTTAAATATCAGTGTGTGAATGTGTGTGTGAATGGGTGGATAGCAGGATCTGTAAAGCGCTTTGGTCATCGAGAGATGAGAATAAAAGTGCTATATAAGTGAATGCCATTTACCATTTAAATCCCCACACCACAGTAGGGTTTAATAATTTAGTTTCTTTTGTTTTTTGTTGTGTATATTTTAACTACAAACTAACTTTCAATTTTTGAAAAGAGTTTCCTTTCCTGGGAAGATTTGTTCATTTCAGTTTAGCTCTATTGAGTAAAAATTGTTCATACTGCAGCCTTTATTAATTCTGTTATTTTCATTTTATTGTGATTAATTATCTTCAAATCTCTCACTTAAGTCCATAATCTCATAAAATATACCTTTATTCTGCATTTATTCACAGCGCTTAAGCGTATCCATAGTTTGTAAAAGAAAACACCATCATGCTGGATGAATTATTAATTTATGACACAAATGTTAAAATCAAACAGACAAATGATATTTTACTTACAATTTCAGCAGCTCCAAGTCTCCCTCTCTCTTCACGGGTTTCAGCGTGTAAACATGGAAGTAAAGGCGTGCGCACGCGCAGAAGGGAACACTCGCCGGATGAGAACTGTTTTAACACCACAGAAGAACTACTAGCATATCCGTTAACTTGTTAGCTCGTTAGCGCTCCGGGTGTTTCTGGTTTTTGGCAGCAGTTCCTGGCTCACTGATCCAGTTTCGACTCGATAAGACTCAGCAGACGTTCACAGACATAAAAGCATCATATTAAAAGATTGATCCGCGGATTTTGTGGATTGATATTGGCTCAGTCAAACGTAGATCGATCCATGTCATTGTATCGATCTTTTGAACCCATCCATCCATCAATCCATCCATCTTCTTCCGCTTAATCCTTTTCGGGTCGCGGGGGGGCTGGAGCCTATCCCAGCATCTTTGGGCGAGAGGCAGGGTGCACCCTGGACAGATCGCCAGTCCATCTCAGGGCCAACACAGAGAGACCACCGTTCACTCTCACATTCATTCCTAAGGACAATTTAGAATCCCCAGTTTGATGCCAATTAACCCACCCCTTGTTAAAACCTTCCTTTTTGACATAGCCTATAGTTGGGGTTGGATCAGGTGACCTTGAACCCTCCCTTAGTTATGCTGCTAATAGGTTTAGACAGCCGGGGGACCTCCAGCAATGCACTGGGCTTCACTCCTTCACTCTCAATGCAATATTTTTGCTGGTTATTAACATCTGTTTGTTCTCTCCCATAGATTGAGTCCCTGCCATGCTGTTTGCTCTTCTTCTTCTTCTTTTAGATTTGATTGGCGGTTAGCAACCAGCTTACAGGTGCATTACCGCCACTGACTTGATTATTATCACTCTACATCCTTGCACAAGGAGCCCCTACAAGGAGCTCCCTGCTGTTTGCTCTCTACATGTATGTTCTTCTTCTCCTTCTTCTTCTTCTCTTCCTCCTCCTTCTCCTCCAGCCAGTCGCAGCAGATGACTGCCCCTCCCTGAGCCTCATTCTGCTAAAAGGGACTTTTTCCCTCTCCTCTGTCACTAAGGGCTTGCTCACAGGGGATCGTGTGATTGCTGGGGTCTTTCTGCAATTGTGGGGCTTTCCCCTACAGCTTGAAAGTGCTATGAGGTGACTGTTGTTGCAAAATGGCACTATATGACTAAAGTTGAATTGAACTGAAATTGAACTTTCTTACTCCTGGAAACTAAGTTTAGAAGGGTTCTAGACAGGTTTGAGATTAGTTTGAGACATCCACAAACAAGTATTTTGAGAGAAAGGGTGCCACACAAATTTTTTGAACATATTCCGGCCACAGGAGAGCGAGGCCCTATGACCCATGAGAGGAAACTGCTAACCTCTGCGACCGTTTGGAGGAATTTTTTGAAACTTCCTTCCAAGTGTAGTTCTTCGACTAGTTGCAAGTTGTTGCTTCTAATTGAGAGCATCTGTTAGAAAAACTGTTAAGCGGCGAGTTGAATGAGGAGAAAAAGTAGGTACAAGCAAAAATGGTTCTTTTAATCTGTTTGGCCAAAGAGATGACGGTCATCACATGAGCAAATGTGCAATGATCACAGATCTGACTCTTTTTTAAGCTGCACACAAGGTCTTTTTGGCATGAGATAAGTGTCACATGGCATGTTTATCTATATACACACGTGGATAAAATTGTTGGTACCCCTCTGTTAATGAAAGAAAAACCCACAATGGTTACAGAAATAACTTGAATCTGACAAAAGTGCTAATAAATAAAAATTCTATGAAAATTAACCAATGAAAATCAGACAGTGCTTTTGAATTGTGGTTCAACAGAATTACTTGAAAAAAACAAACGCATGAAACAGGCCTGGACAAAAATGATGGTACCCCTAGAAAAGATTGAAAATAATGTGAACATAGGGACATGTTCAACCAAGATGTGTCCTCTAATTAACATCACAGGTGTCTACAAACTTGTAATCAGTCGGCCTATTTAAAGGGTGACAAGTAGTCACTTTGCTGTTTGGTGACATGGTGTGTACCACACTAAACATGGACCAGAGGAAGCAAAGGAGAGAGTTGTCTCAGGAGATTAGAAAGAAAATTATAGACAAGCATGTTAAAGGTAAAGGCTATAAGACTATCTCCAAGCAGCTTGATGTTCCTGTGACTACAGTTGCACATATTATTCAGAAATTTAAGGTCCAATGAACTGTAGCCAACCTCCCTGGACGTGGCCGCAGGAGGAAACTTGATGAAAAATGGAAGAGATGGATAATACGAATGGTAACAAAAGAGCCCAGAACAACCTCTAAACACATTCATGGTGAACTCCAAGGTCAAGGTACATCAGTGTCAGATCGCACCATCCATCGTTATTTGAGCCAAATTGGACTTCATGGGGGACGACCAAGGAGGACACCACTGTTGAAAACAAATCATAAATAAGCCAGACTGGAATTTGCCAAACTGCATGTTGACAAGCCACAAAGCTTCTGGGAGAATGTCCTATGGACAGACGAGACAAAACTGTAACTTTTTGACAAGGCACATCAGTTTTATGTTCACAGACGCAAAAATGAAGCATACCAAGAAAAGAACACTGTCCCTACTGTGAAACATGGAGGAGGTTGTGTTATGTTCTGGGGCTGCTTTGCTGCATCTGGCACAGGGTGTCTTGAATCTGTGCAGGGTACAATGAAATCTCAAGACTATCAAGGTATTCTAGAGAGAAATGTGCTGCCCAGTGTCAGACAGCTTGGTCTCAGTCGCAGGTCATGGGTCTTGCAACAGGATAATGACCCAAAACACACAGCTAAAAACACCCAAGAATGGCTAAGAGCGAAACATTGGACTATTCTAAAGTGGCCTTCTATGAGCCCTGATGTAAATCCTATTGAACATCTGTGGAAGGAGCTGAAACATGCTGTGTGGAGAAGGCACCCTTCAAACCCGAGACAACTGGAGCAGTTTGCTCATGAGGAGTGGGCCAAAATACCTGCTGAGAGGTGCAGAAGTCTCATTGACAGTTACAGAAATCGTTTGATTGCAGTGATTGCCTCAAAAGATTGTGCAACAAAATATTAAGTTAAGGGTACCATCATTTTTGTCCAGGCCTGTTTCATGAGTTTGTTTTTTAAAATAATTCTGTTGAGCCACAATTCAAAAGCATTGTGTGATTTTCACTAGTTAATTTTCATAGACTTTATATTTATTAGCACTTTTGTCAGATTCAAGTTATTTCTGTGACCACTGTGGGTTTTTCTTTCATTAACAGAGGGGTACCAACAATTTTATCCATGACTGTACTGGATAGCTTGACCACAAGACCTTCACATGTCTAAAACATCCTAATCAGAGTACATTCTTCTAAGCACCCCTGAAGGCCACATATCACATCACATTCTTGCATGACAAATACAGAAGAAAAATAAAGATGAAATAAAAGAACCTAAAAATGCAATTACTCTTTCAGCATCACATTAAGCATCACACCTCTAGCAGTATTCACAGGTACAATATTTGTGACTGACCCACAAGATGATTAAGACATGTAGTATGGTCACATGTCTCCCATTTGTAAGTTGAAATTACATTACCCACTTTTTGTGACATGGTCTTAGGCGTGATTTCCTCTGACATTGTATCACAAGCTTGCATATAAAGAAACTTGTCAGCTTATGTGGTTGCTCTTGTTTATTTCCTCTGTAACACTTGCCTGTTAATCTCTGTAATTTGAAACAGAATTTTGATTTAAAAACTGGTCTTGTGTCATAGGTATTGTGGAGACAAGTCCCCTTTTTCAGTTGCAAGTACAACTAATGTTATCGACATCAAATTCCACTCTGACGAGTCCTACACTAATCAAGGCTTTATTGCAGAGTACATCGCCTACAGTCCTACTAACCGTAAGTTGCCTTTTGTCTCTCTTCCAGATTTAGATGATTTATGGCAAGGTGGGAAATTTTACATTGTAACTGTGAAACTCCCATCCTGCCATGATAGAATAAGATGGTGCTTGTCCGGCTGACAGTTACATAAATCTGTTTAGTGATCTGGGTGTAGAAACTGTGCCTGTGAAGCCAAAGAGTTCAAGTAACCACCAGAGAGCTTGTTTATTGGGTCCTTTTTATTTGCCACTGTCAGCCAGGTGTGCACCACTTTCAGTACCCCTCCCTCTTTATGTCATCTCCCAGTTTGACCAAAATGAATTTGTAATTGCTCTGATCAATAGGGACAAGTGGTGGCAACATGATGAATATTGTGAACATACTGTCATTCCCTCTTGGTTAATTTAGCATCATCTCCTCCCCCCCCCCCCCCACTCTTTTTTTCTATCTTTTCTCTTTGAGTGTAGCTTGCCCCAGTCAGTTTGAATGCAGGTCAGGCCATTGCATCCCGATGTCTCAGAAGTGTGATGGCTGGAATGACTGTGGCGACATGAGCGATGAGTTAACATGTCGTAAGTTTCCCTCGTCCACCAGTAACAATTTCCTTTCTTTCCTGTTTTCTATATTCTCTAATTTTATAAAGGGAGTAATTTGGCATTTTGAATATTTCTTACCTTCTTTCTTCAAGAATGAGAAGATTTTCTTATATTTGTGTCAGTTGCTGAGCAAAGTATTTTTAATGGAGGTTACCGGGCTAGGAAATTGATTTTCTTTTATTTGTGCCAGTCCTTCGTAAGCCAGCTTTACTTTTTTAAAGACTCTCTGCAGTGGATATAAAGCCCCTTAAAAATAAATCTACAATGCCTAAAATGGTAGCTTATGACCTTTTTTCCACAAAAAAAACCCTTTCATTGTCTTACGCTGCATCTGGGCAAAACCTTCATACAACCAGTCTCTCCAAAAAAGTCTGAACAAACAAATCAACAAGGTGTAGCATGTACAAGGTGTGTCAGAAAAGTAACAGGACTTGGTGTGCTGTGTGAGCTATGATTGGGGTAGGGATTAATGTGTTGCCACATGGCCAGACAATCAACCAGTATGTCGACAAAGAGGTCCTGTGGTGTTTGCTTCGTTGATGTGCAAGAAGAGCTGAAAGTTGTAGCTCAACAGCTCATGGCTGCTTCACCATGACATTGCACTGGCTCACAATGCCCTGAGCATCCGGCAGTTCCAGGCTGAGAAAAACATTGCCATGCTGGAGAAGCCTCCCTACTCACCTGACCTGGCGCCATGTGATTTCCCCCCCCCTTTTTTCCCCCCCAAGCTCAAAGGGGGTCAAGGTGACACATTTTCAGTTATGGAACCCATCAAGAGAGCCATGAGGATGGAGCTGCTGAGAATCCCGGGAGAATCCTTCCAGGAATGCATGGGAGAGTGGCGGAGAAGGATGGCAAAGTTTTAGACTTGAGGGGGATTATTTTGAAGGAGAAAACTTGTAATTTGTAGTTAACATTTGAAATAATTTTTTGACACCCCAGTCCTGTTTCTTCTCTGATACACCTGGTAAATATATGCAGGCCTATCTGGATATTAGTAGATCATTTTCTCTCTGGCACATTACCTATTGGACACAAGGCTTTGACATTTACTGTACATAAAATTGTACCATTGGTAGACTGTGGTATCAGGCACATTAAATGCTAATGGTGGTTAGAGCTACATTACACAAACTGAATAACTCCTGCGATTAATGACAGACTTACCAGTTGAATGACATGTCCACTTGTATGCTTGGTGGCCTAGGATAATGGCTGAAACTGCATCAGTCTTTAAAAGCAGTTTAATGGTAAGACCCATCTTGATTTGGGTCAAATTTTCAAACTGGAAAAGCACTCAGAGTGCATACCTCTGCCAAGGCTCCTTCCTTCCCTCCCTTTATACCTCCCTGCCTCCATCCCACCTTACATTGCAAGATAGCACAAAGCTACCAGAAGGACTGACCCCCCCCCCCCCACACACACACACACACTGTAGCTTTCACTTCTTACAGTAGCTGTGTGGCCTAGCGCCAGTGAAACGGAAATAGGTGCCACCTCATACATCACATGGTGTCCCACATGCTGTGGAAAGGATTAACTTAACCATCTTAATTTAAGTCAGGTTTTCAAAGCAGTTGTCTAAAAATGCTAATTGGCCCTGGAGGCTAAGCTGACTCTTTAGTTCTGCCCTCTTCCTCCGAGGCTATAGACGGTGCTTAGTTCTGATTGGTTCACTTGTTATAGTGACATCACAAAAACAGTCTGTCTAAACTTGGCTTTTCCAAGGGGAGGAGCTTAACTGAACTTTCACAGCAGAAAAACACAGACATGACATAGTGATTTTGCTTGTGATATGTCTTGTAAGTCATACTGCAAATAGCATGTTACAGACATATTAACCAGAAAAAAAAATCAATCAAACTTAATTTTCTCCAGTGTGTCACTCTACGTAGCTGGATCATTCCAACAAGGGAAAAATAAGCTAATATTGTGGTGCTGTGACCATCCATTAATGAAGCCATCCATTGACAATTCTTGAGAATCTCTACTCCTCATAGGCAGTATGGATATCTAACAAACTCGCACACAGTGATCCACAGATGGGTTGTCATCCAGATCTTGCTCAAACTAAAAGGTCAGACAGTATAGTCCAAATATGAATATATACTGTGCATCTCAAAAATGCGAATATTGTGGAAAAGTTCATTCATTTATTTATTTATTTAACCTTAATTTATACAGGGGAATTCCATTGAGAGGCAACCTCTCTTTTTCCAGGATGCCCTGTTCACATTCACACCTGGAAGCAGCCCAATGCAACCACAGACTGACCTGAGGCCACTGAGCAACTCCACGAGAGCAGATGGGGCCTAATGGTTAGGGATGTGGACTAGTGAGCAGAGGGTCGGGGATTCAATCCCTTGACCAGCAGGATTAGATCTGGGTAGGACAGATAACATAGCAGTGTTATGCTATGAAGCAGGTGAAGGGCCAGACTAAGAACGATCCAACAGACTGTCATGATGAATGTTAGAACAAAGATTCACTGTACCCCACCCAGTATGGGTTTACCAGGGCCCCACCGTGGAGCCAGGCCTGGGGAAGGGGCTCGATGGCTAGCGCCTGGTGGCCGGGTTTCTGCCCATGGGACCCGGCCAGGCCCAGCCCGAAGGAGTTACTTGGTCCACCCTCCAGTGGGCTCACCACCTGCAGGAGGGACCATGGGGGTCCGGTGCCATGTGGATCAGGTGGCGGTCGAAGGCAGAGACCTTGGCGGTCTGATCCCAGGCTTCCTAAACTGACTTTTGGGACATGGAATGTCACCTCTCTGGTGTGGAAGGAGTCTGAGCTGGTGCAGGAGGTTGAGAGATACTAGCTAGATATAGTCGGCCTCACCTCAACATACAGCTCTGGTTCTGGAACCAGTCTCCTGGAGAGGGGCTGGAGCTTGACCTACCCTGGAGTTGCCCCGGATGAGAGGTGACAAGAAGGGTTGGGTATTCTTGTATCCCCCCACTTTGTTGCCTCTATATTGGAGTTTTCCCCAGAGGATGAAAGGGTTGTTTCCCTGCACCTTCGGGTTAGGAAAAGGGTCCTGACCATCATTTGTGCCTATGCACCAAATGATGGTTCAGAGTACCCACCCTTTTTGGAGTCTCTGACTGGGGTGCTGGAGGGTGCTCCTCTTGGAGACTCCATTGTCCTACTGGGGGACTTCAATGCGCACGTGGGCAATGACAGTGAAACCTGGAGGGGAGTGATTGGGAGGAACGGCCTGCCAGATCTGAACCCGAGTGGTGTTTGGTTATTGAACTTCTGTGCTAACCACAGTTTGTCCATAACAAACACCATGTTCAAGCATAAGAGTGTCCATATGTGCACCTGGCACCAGGACACCCTAGGTCGCAGGTCGATGATCGATTTTTATTATCATGTCATTAGACCTGCGACCGTATATCTTGGACACTCGGATAAAGAGAGGTGCAGAACTGTCAACTGATCACCACCTGGTGGTGAGTTGGATCCAATGGCAGGGGAGGATGCCATTCAGACCTGGTAGACCCAAACATGTAGTGAGGGTGTGCTGGGAACATCTGGCTGAGGCCCCTGTCCGGGAGGTCTTCAGCTCCCTCCTCCGGAAGAACTTCAACCACATTCCAAGGGAGTCTGGAGACATGGAGTCTGAATGGGCCATGTTTTCCACCTCCATTGTTGAAGCGGCTGCACAGAGCTGTGGCCGCAAGGAGGTTGGTGCATCTCGTGGTGGCAACCCCCGAACTAAGTGGTGGACACCAGTGGTAAGAGGGGCCATTAAGCTGAAGGAGTCGTCCTATCAAGCTTGGTTGGCTTGTGGGACTCCTGAAGCAGGTGAGGTGTACCGGCAGGCCAAGCGAAGTGCAGCTTGGGTGGTTACTGAAGCAAATACTCGGGTGTGAGAGGAGTTTGGTGAGGCCATGGAACAAGACTTTCGGTTGGTCTCAAAGAGATTCTGGCAACCTGTCCGGCGCCTCAGGAAGGGGCTTCAGCTCCCTGTCCACACTGTGAATGGTATGGATGGGACACTGCTGACTTCGACTGGGGATATTGTCAGGCGGTGGAAGTAATACTTGGAGGATCTCCTCAATCCCACTGACATGCCTTCCACAGAGGAAGCAGGGTTTGTGGCCAAAGGGGACGACTCTCCCATCACAGAGGCTGAGGTCGCCAAGGTGATTAAAAAGCTCCTTGGTGGCCGGGCCTCGGGGGTGGATGAGATTTGCCCTGAGTACCTCAAGGCCCTGGATGTTGAGCTGTCATGGTTGACATGCCTCTGCAACATTGTGTGGAGGTCGGGGACAGTGCCTTTGGCATGGCAAACCGGGGTGGTGGTTCCTCTTTTCAAGAAAGGGGACCGGAGGGTGTGCTCCAACTTTAGAGGGATCACACTTCTCAGCCTCCCTGGGAAGGTCTATGCCAAAGCACTGGAGAGGAAAGTCTCGCCATTGGTCGAACCTTGGATTCAGGAGGAGCAATGTGGTTTTTGTCCTAGCCGTGGCACATCGGACCAGCTCTTTACCCTCTCGAGAATCCTCGAGGGTTTGTGGGAGTTTGCCCAATCAGTTTACATGTCTTTTGTGGACTTGGAGAAGGCATTCAACCGCGTCCTTAGTGTTTTTTTTGTGGAGGGTGCTGCGGGAGTATGGGGTATCGGGCTTGTTGTTACGAGCTATCTGGTCTCTATACGACCATTGTGAGAGTTTGGTTCGTATTGCCAACACTCAGTCAGAATCATTCCCAGTGAGAGTTGGACTCCGTCAGGGCTGCCCTTTGTTACCAATCCTGTTCATAATTTTTATGGACAGGATTTCTAGGTGCAGCCAAGGATCGGAGGGTGTCATGCTTGGTGACCACAGGATCTCATCTCTATTGTTTGCACATGATGTTGCCCTGTTGGCTTCATCCAGCAATGACCTCCAGGTTATACTGGGACGGATTGTCACTGAGTGTGAAGCGGCTGGGATGAGAATCAGTAGCTCCAAGTCCGAGCCCATGGTCCTCAGTCGGAAAAAGGTGGATTGTCCTCTCTGGGTTGGGGACAAGCTCCTGCCCCAAGTGGAGGAATTTAAGTATCTCTGGGTCTCGTTCACGAGTGAGGGGAGAATGGAGCGAGAGATTGACAGACAGATTAGAGCAGCATCTGCAGTGATGTGGATGTTGTACTGGTCCGTTGTGGTGAAGAGGGAGCTAAGCTCTAAGGCAAAATTGTCGATTTACCAGTCAATCTACATTCCTACCCTCATCTATGGTGAGGAGCTTTGAGTAATGACCGAAAGAATGAGATCGCGGATACAAGTGGCTGAAATGAGCTTTCTTCGTAGGATTGCTGAACTCACCCTTAGAGAGAGAGTGAGGAGCTCAGTCATCCGGGAGAGTCTCAGAATAGAACTGCTGCTCCTCCACATTGGAAGGAGCCAGTTGAGGTGGTTAGGGTATCCTCTCTGAAGAGCTGGAGTAGGTGGCTGGGGAGAGGAAGTCTGGGCTTCTCTGCTTGAACTGCTGCCTCTGTGACCTGGACCTCTGGAAAAGCGGTAGAAGATGGATGCATGCATGCATACTTCCGTCTGTTGAAAAGTTTTGTGGAGATGCTGATTTTCTCTTTCATCAAGATTTGTCACCAGCCCACAATGCCAAAATTACTATGAAATGGTTTGTCTGCCATAATATTACTGTGCTTGACTGGCCAGCCAAGCTTCCTGACCAACGACACAGATGAGCTGAAAGCTGCTGTCAAAGCAACCTGGGCTTCAATAACACCTCAGCAGCACCACAAGCTTCCATGCCATATTGATGCAGTAATGAGTACTGAATGTATCAATTAACACACTTTTGAAAAGCTGGACATTTCTGAATTTAATTCATTATTTTATGTAACACCAATTCAGTTAATATATTATTTTGAGTTTATCAAACTAAACTGAACTAGCTGTTTTCAGACTAAGCTAATATGTTTTCTCTGCAGTTTCTGTCACGAGGCTGAGTGTGTTGTCACCGTGCTCAGGCCCTTAAATTATGTCTGATTATTTTCTATATTTTTCCCAGTCCTGTTATTATTTTACTGTACAGTTGGTTTTGTGTTTTGAGTGTGTCTGGCGTAGTTTCTGTCTCATCTGCTTTATTATCTGCCTTTTGACATGAGCCCTCACCTGTGCCTTTTGTTACCGGTTGCTATTTCCTGTTGGAGCTTTTATTTTGACAGTGTGTATTGTTGACTTCCTTTGTTAACTTGGTTCACGGTCCTGCACACCTGTCATTCATTTTCCATTGCTCCTCGCTCTGGTATCCAGACCTGTTATCATTTGTATTATGCCTTATTTAAGACCCGCTGCTCCGTGTATTCCTTGCTGCAGTCTTCAACTAACCAGACATAAGTCTGACGTCCTCCTTTTCTTCTCTATGTTACCGTGTCAGTCTCCCTGTAGCCTTATAGTTTTGTTGTGCACTTTGTACTTTGTTTGCAATAAACTGTCACAAACTCACAGTTCAGCGCATGGGCCTCCTCTGTGCCCCGGAGGGGCATTCATGACAGATTCCTAAAACTTTCCCTGTTCCATGTTTAACATGATGTATAACTGTTATGTATGCAGTTTTAATATGAGTTACTTAACAACCCATTCTCCAATCATTCATTCTTTAATGCCATTTTTATTCCATCAGACTGCACAGACGGCCAATTCGCCTGTGACAATGGCATGTGCATACCCAGCATGTTTCAGTGTGATCATGATAACGACTGTGGAGACGGCAGCGATGAGAAAACATGTGGCAAGTATTCCCATTTCTTAGATCAGTCTTTAAGGGGATACACACGCTGTTTAATGCTAGACTAATTGTGTTAACATTAAATGCTCATCACTTCTAATGCTCTGGTCACTGACTCCTGAGTTGTGTTCAGCCATTATTTTATTACAAACTGAGTTTTTTCTAGGCTTCCCTAATTTGCTCATCATTCGTCCAAACATTTGTGTAATAAATGCTAGAAGGCCGTGGCGGACCGTGTATTTTACAACTAGGCCTTCAGTGGTGATCTACCTGATTTAAGTGCCATCAAGCATCATGAAAACAGCATATAGGGCCTTCCACACAAAGCATGTTAAAGATAACTTTAACTATAAAATTATAGTTTTAAAAATCTTTACCTTTTCATTGTAGAGCTCCATTTCCCTGCTCACTTGTTCATTGAGCAGAAGATCCACTCTTGTTTCCCCAAAAGTTTAAAAGTACTGTTGCTTGTAAGTGTTTGGCTGGCGGCTATGCTTTGGTGTCTCGCTGCTGCCTTGGTTAAGGCTCTGTCACACCTAGAAGATTTAGGCAGCCAAAATGTATGAAAAAATTTGTAGAATATGCTGGGATACATCGAATCAGTTATGGCTAAGTTTTGTCTAAGTTAAGAGCACGCTGAAGAACACTGAAGCAACCTGGTATACGGCGTTGTTTGCTGAGCTCCTCTGAAAATTAATGTTCAACATGCTGAAAATTTTCGGACATATCCAGCTTATGGCTGATAGGTCCCACATTTGCGGCGCAAATGGCGTATTTACAGCATTGGTCCACAGGAAAAACCCGTACAGAGCTCTGCCTGCAGTGCATACACACACACACACACACACACACACACACACACACACAGCTAAACACATGCATTTGTTCGTATAATGGGACCTATCGAGGTTTGTTGTTCTGATTGATACGCCAAAAATGTCAGAACACCGGAGGAGGAGGATCTGTTTACTTTGCTGTTGGCTGCGCCTCCCAGCAAAAGCACACTCCATGCATTACCTTGATTTTATTTTTTTCACTTTATTGAAAATAAACTTTTTTATCGCCATCAGTCCGCGTGCCATTGAGCCAGGTTGTGACAACTGTTATCTGATGTTCCTGACGTGCCACATCAGCTGTTTTAGGCGTGACTGACCTGACAGATTTGACAGCTCTTCCAGGTCGGTCACCCCCCCCCCCCACCCCCACCGTGGTGTTCAGAGGGGAGAATCATGTCGATTGAACAGAGATGATCTCTTGCACACCCAGGATTCATGGGAAGCAACGGCAGTTTGGCATGACTGCGCTATGCGGAAGTTAGACTATTGTTGTGCATCCCACAATTTCGTTGTACGGTACTACTGTACAATGACAGTAAAGCCTATTCTATTCTAAGTTGTGAATGTCGGCAACACGCTCAGCATTAGTTGGTTTAAGTTACTTATAGGTTATGGAAATATTCTATATAAGTTACTAATATGTTATGTATATGTCCAAGTTGTTATGGATACATGATGCATATGGCCCAAAGTGAAAATTTCGGTGTATCCCAGTGTTTGACCAATTTTTATACATTTGGTGAACGCTGCCTAAATCGTCATGGTGTGACAGTAGACAGCTCAAGTTTGCAAACCCTGTCTGGCTCCAGGTATCTACTGGATCAGTTGCAAACAACAGGCATTCCCAGCAGGATCATTTGCAGCACTCTTCGGAGCTTGTGATCCAAGGATAACGCTCGTTGCTAATATGGAAGTGACGGACAAATCCTTTCCCCGGCTGAGACGGGCCTGCTAGCTTTGTGGTTGGCTGACCTCTCTTCACAATGACCAGCTTTTTCTGAAAAGTCCATCTGGAAAGTGATTTTTTATTTTTTTTTTTAAATATCAGCGACCAAATCATTTTCCTCTCCCCTGTCAGCCATTGTGGGTGGAAAAACAGCTATTATATTTAAACAGATACAGTATATTGTAGCTGCTAAAGCAAGCCCTTGCACTGGCGTTTTGCTAGCTAGGATCCTCTGCATTGTGGCTGGAGGAGTCTAACCATCCAGTCAAAAGACATGAAAATGCCGACGTTCTGGGATGCCTTCTATACGTACCCCTTGACGCACAGAAGACATCTGATTGGTTAAAGCAACAGAGGATAAGTTGAACAGTTAATTTAACCTACAGAGCTGCAATGTTAATTCCTGAAGGCCCAAGGCAGATTTGCTTGACTCTGAAAACACAGATGGCTGAAATATGGTTGGACAAAAAACTCTACCATGCATTACACTACTGGAAGGAGTGCAACCAAGAGAAAAGCTACAGAATGAAGAGAATAGACTATTGGGAATAATTTAATACATCCTCATGGAACAAATATAAGAATGTTGGTTGTAAATGTAATTCTGATGCTGTTTAGGCCAGCAGAGAAGGCTTTGCTGGTCCTGAGGGTCCACCACTGCTAGAAGGATGGAGCCATATACTAATCTCTTCATATCGCTAATGTCCTTCTTAAATTTATTAATGCCTTAATTAAATGCCCATTCTCTTTTCTTCCTTTATATTTTTTTCATCATTGTCTTTCTCTGCCTCCAGGTTGTGATGAGAGCGAGTTTGAATGTGGGAACGGTGTCTGTCTTCCTCAGGAAATCAGGTGTGATGGCAAGAAAGACTGTGACGATGGAACTGACGAGGCCTCTTGTGGAACTTGTAAGTGGCAGCGAAGTTTATTCTAGTCCCAGACAGTTGCATCCTTGAAATTACAATGACTTTTCAGCATGTTACACAAGCCATTAAGTCATCAAGCTTAATCTGTGGCTCAGTATATTGTAGGTTTAACAAAGATGTTTCACTGAAAACTGTTTCTCATACGTTTTTCCCTACTTGTATCATTTCCACCTACTCTCTACTTCATTCTTTATCAATTTCCCTTTCACTCACTCAGCCAAAGACACACACAGGGACACTCTTGCATTTCCTTTTGATTTTCACTTCTGTGAATAACGAGGGATATTAGACCTCAGCCCCAATCAATACATCCAGTCAATGCAATCTGCTCCTAAATCATTCCGCATTGTGCATTCTAGCCTCACTTTGAGCCTTGCTGATTGCTTAGTATTTTACTGGTTATTAAAAATGTGTTTTCATTTTGGGACCTTGTCTCCACCCCGTGCAGCTCCAGGAGTCTGCGCTGTCTACAGCTTCAGGTGTGCGAACAGTGAATGTGTCAGCAATTTCAATGCTGAATGTGACGGCGTCAAAGACTGCTCTGATAACTCGGACGAGGAATTCTGTGGTACGGCATGTTTTAATCTCCCTCCCTTTACAAATTTGGCTTTTTCTTTTTTTTTTTTTTTTTTTTTTTAAATTGCAGTAATCTCTTCAGTGCCATTCAAACTAAGATTGTGGAAACTAGATTGAGCTGCAGTTTGGGCTGTCAGAAAAGAGCCCCAGGCCCTGACTGCTTTATTTATTTCATTCTTCTTTGAAAACGGCTCTTGTTATCTCTGAGGTTTTTGTTTTTCCTTCATTCCAGCCTCAGGGCGTGTCTGCATTTATATATATATATATATATATATATATATATATATATATATATATATATATATATATATATAATATCATCATAGCAGTCTGTTGGGGGCGACAATGACTGTTTCATTTAGGTCTGATCAAATTCTTACACACACATACAGTATATACACTACCGTTCAAAAGTTTGGGGTCACCCAGACAATTATTTTGTGTTTTCCATGAAAAGTCACACTTATTTACCACCATGAGTTGTAAAATGAATAGAAAATATAGTCAAGACATTGACATGGTTAGAAATAATGATTTGTATTTGAAATAATAATTTTTTCCTTCAAACTTTGCTTTCGTCAAAGAATCCTCCATTTGCAGCAATTACAGCATTGCAGACCTAACATGATTGCACAAGGGTTTTCTAATCATCCATTAGCCTTCTGACGCAATGAGCAAACACATTGTACCATTAGAACACTGGAGTGATAGTTGCTGGAAATGGGCCTCTATACACCTCTCTAGATATTGCACCAAAAACCAGACATTTGCAGCTAGAATAGTCATTTACCACATTAGCAATGTATAGAGTGTATTTCTGATTAGTTTAAAGTTATCTTCATTGAAAAAAAGTGCTTTTCTTTCAAAAATAAGGAAATTTCTAAGTGACCCCAAACTTTTGAACGGTAGTGTATTTTCATTTTTTGATCAGCTACTCTGCCAGCATGCTTATTTGGATTCCAGAGCCTTGTAATAGCATCATGGTCAGGTTGCCATCATGATGGCTTCAAGTCCATTTGGTCTCATTTTCTGATTCCCCCCCCCCCCCCCTTCCAGTTATTTGTGTCAGTCTCACCCACTCTTTCATTATATCTTCTTTAAATTCCAGATTGTGGTACCAGGTCTTTCAAGCTGAATCGCATCGTGGGAGGGCAGAATGCCGAGTATGGCGAGTGGCCCTGGCAGGTCAGCCTTCACTTCATGAATAAAGGGCATGTTTGTGGTGCCATAATCATCTCAGAGCGGTGGCTCCTTTCTGCCTCCCACTGCTTTGTAACCGGTAACGATGCGTAAGTCACAGAACCACACTTCTAGCACACATGCATGGAGCAGGACTATATATTATTATGTTACAATCTTATTTTTGAAATGTTATCATACAATATTTAGTCCTTCATAAACACAGAGCTGGATGCAACAGGAGTATCTTCATAACTGCAAAAACTGTGATGGTCAATTAAAAAAAAAAAAAGACTAGAGGTGGGGTTATCAAAATAGCCTGTAGGTGGTGCACAAGCCATGCTGTTAAATCTGAGCTGCTTCTGCTATGAGGTAGAGGAGGTACTGTTCATCCTCACAGCTTCAGACTTGGTGTTGATATACATGGATACAATCTTAACTGGTTTGTTAGTATGTGAAGGAGTATGTTGGGGGTGTTTTCATAAATTCATAAGTGGATGTCATCTGACTGACTCAGTGTAGAGGTAAACTATCTGTGAGGTTTGGTTTTATATTAATTGTTTTTCATACTGTAAAGTTAATTTTCTGTTCATTTTCCTAAGCCGACAGGACAGTCTGTAAGTTTAGAACTTACTGCACGGATCTCATGAACAAATTTCTTTCTAAGCAAAATCAGTACCCCTTGATACTTCACTACCACAGGAGCCGTACTGAAAGCAACTGGCGCACCTACAGTGGCATGCAGTCCCAGCATAGCTACGATGATGTGGAGATGCGCGAAATCAAGAGAATCATCACCCACGACAGTTACAATGCTATGACCTATGACTATGACATCACACTTCTTGAGCTCAGCAAGCCACTGACGTTCAGCGGGCCCATCGGACCCGTCTGCCTCCCAGATTCCTCCCACGTTTTCCCTGCAGGAATGCCCTGCTGGGTCACAGGCTGGGGTGCACAACAGGAAGGAGGTATTGTGCATGAATCACTGATAATTGTTTTGTAGAACCCTAGTATTTTTGTCTAATAATTATGATAACCATTTAAATTACTTTTTACTTTTATCCCTGACTTGTGGGTGAGCCTTTTTTTCTTATTTCCAAGTTTCATGAAAACTGAGACATTTCACTCCTCCTTTGTCCTTCTCTTAGAGTTCTATAATTGGGCCTTTATTCTCTCCCCCTTTTTCCTTCCCTTCATCTTCCTCATTCCATTTCATTTCTGTCCCTCCTTTAATGTCCCTCCTATTTCTTAATGTCTCCATCATGACATACTTCTCTCCTGTTTTATCCTGTCTCTTTTCTCTCATCTTTTTCCAATCCATTCTGTTCAATTGAGCCCTCTTCTCTATCTATATATCAACACAGACATCAACTCTCCTGAGAATCCCCTTAAACCTTCATTAGCTATTGCTAATCCAGCCCGTTAACACTTCTGATGCTAGCAGTGAACACAGAGGTCACGAGGCAGACTGCTGACCCCTTTTTTCAACTCTTGCAGGTGGAGTGACGACAATGCTGCAGAAAGCCATGGTGAAAATCATCAATGACACTATCTGTGACATGACCACAAGAGGCCAAGTCACCTCCAGGATGCTCTGCAGTGGATTCCTGACTGGAGGAGTTGATGCATGCCAGGTGAGATTCTTCACATTTTCACTAGAAATGCATATATCCACAAAAAGAAAACAGTTGGCTGATGTAGATTTTCACACCAATATAATTATAACACTCTCACATTCAAACCCAATCTAATAACCATTCTCCCCCAACCACATTCACCAGGGAGACTCTGGAGGCCCCCTGGTGTGTTTTGAGGAGACTGGGAAGTGGTTCCTAGCAGGCATCGTGAGCTGGGGGGAGGGCTGCGCTCGTCGGAACAGGCCTGGTGTCTACACACGGGTCACCAAGCTGAGAGACTGGATCAGACAAAAATCAGGTGTTTGAAGATGATGAGAGGAGTGGGGGAGGATTACAGCGCAAGGAATAATAAAGTGCTAAAAATAATGGAGCAAGAACATTTTAGGCTATCTCAGGACAAGTCTCTTTGAGATGTATTCATTTAGCAGCAGACTGAGGACACTGTTGCATGGACTGTGATACCCACATGAATGCCTTCATGCGCTTTATTTGGCTGCCCAGCATGAGCTCCTCCCACTCACATTCACACACTAAAAAGTAAACCAAAACCGCTCACATTTTGTAGTTTTTAAAGACCTTCATTAGCCGAGCATTTTTTTTTTCCAGTCTATTCCATGTCTTACTGTTAAATGTGCCGAGCATAAACTCTGAAATGAACAAACATAAATGAAATATGTATAGTTTGGGAATCTTGCCCCCTCTCAGTTTGTCTAATGCTTTAATATCAATCCCCCCACATCAATAGTGTTTTTAAACCTCAGTGTTTTTTCCCTTTTCCTGCAGTGAAAAGGGAAATCATCAGTAAGATCAGGTAGTAAATGGCTAAATTTGGGGTTTGGGATAAAACATAACTTGCAAACAAATATAAAAGGAACACAAAAGAGGGAGACAAAAAAAACCCCATCCACATAAGAGCATTTTAATATCACACTAACGTGAGCAAAAAGCAGAAACTGCCTGGAAGGTAGAAATTGCATTAATCAATCTAAAAGCCCACAGTTTGCTTTGGAAAATGGCCAGCAATAAAGCAAACAAGATCTGTAGTCAGCAGACTAAAACGGGCAAAAACACCAGCGTGGTCCTTGAAAAGTGAGACTGGAGTGACTCTTAAGTAGTTGTTGATCTCACCATGTACCCATGTTGAGTCTATTTTATATTTACAGATGCTCTCGAGCCATGCTTGGCCTGTGAATGATTTGCCAAAATATCATATTCAAAAGGCCAGGCAGAGGATGGCGGTTTAAGTCTTGTTTTCTGTTGCACAGGAGTCTGAGTTCAGGGTAATTGGTTCTTCAGTCACATTTGCCTGAAGAGTCGACGTACATCAGAGTTTGTCACTAGTTGATCAGTGCAATCTTTTTCACTCTGATCAGAAACAATTTAATTAGCTAATCCAAACGTTTAACTCAGTGGTAACGTCCTTTCTATTGTAGATATGCCCAACAAAGTTTTATTGCATAAGTAGTATTTATTGATAAGGAGAACATTGAGAAAAATTTGCTGTTGGGGATATTTCCAGCTGTTTTTTTTTTATTATTTTAATTAATTTTGTATAAATTGTTCAAGTATGTGAGTATAAATGTTTTAGTTTTGTCTAGAGAGTAGGGAGAGGTTTCAGATTTTGATGTTTTCTTTGGGTTATGAACTTTGTTCCTTTTATTTGTGTATATGAGTTTGTTTTTATGAGTCATAATAATAAACACCTTTTACCAGATTCCATTGTACCTAATTGCATTACCAGTGTCACTTGTCTTTGATGGGGTCTTGCTTTGTAATTCTGCTGCGCGTAATAAATCCACGTCTTGTGAGACTTTGTCCCCTTTCACAGCAGAATTGTAATGAGCATGTATTTCTCCTCCCTGTCGTGAGCAGCGTGCCTTACCTGGGGAAATGGCGGTGATGGGGCGAACTCGTATTGTCAAATAATACCTTCCTTTGTCACAGCTCTATCCCATTTCCCTACGAGATGGGCATGCTGGCTTCAGGAGGTGAATATGCATACAGTGGGGGGTCCTACTAGCTCATCTGTCTTCATTAAAAACAGTGCACCACTGGGGGAATGGGAAAATCAACATAGACAGTGTCGCTAATTTATGTATTCATCATTGTTGCTACATGGGAAGCTTTGTTTTCTCTTTGCTCAAGCAAGCAACACGGCGAGAAGCAACTCAGCGAGATGATTAAGTCAGAGGATTCACACGAGCCATATTCTTTATCGGAAATGGTTTTATTTAAATATAAATATGTGTACAAAGGTACAAGCAACAATAGCTCATTTTAGCAAATAAAATTCTTAATACATTATTAAAAGAAAGAACAAACAAATGGCAATTAGTTGTGTTTCAAAGCATAATAACTGCATTCGAGGGTTGATGAACAACTTGGACAAGAAAATTGTCAGATCCAAATAAAATAAACCAAGATGGATACATATGTATATAAAGATACTTTACAATAGAGCAGCTTACACGCTGTACTTTAAGGCGTATACAAAATATAAAAATAAAGATGAGCGATGATGTTTTGCCCCCTCACTTTTAAGTGATACTGTTCTCTCATTAGGCTGTCTGATTACAGCTTTTTAGACAAATGGCAGTACAAGCGTCCATATGGAGACGTCCAGGAATGCAACTGGGTCAGATGTGGAAACCAATGTCTTGAACATGAAATGGACATGAATATAAACGCTGAAGAGTTTCACTAGACACATCGTTTTGCATGCAACAGAGAGAAAGTATGGGTTCAGCCATTTGTACAGATACGCAGTGTTTTAGGGTAGTACTGTTTCTTGTAAACATATCGAGACAGTTTGATTGAGTTGTAAAACTTGAGCGGCCCTCGCGTGGGCCGCTTTACACGCCTGAGCCTGCTGAAGTTGACTCTGCATTCAAGTTTATGTCAAGTTCAAGATTGCCACCATTTTCCAAATCATCACTTTTGATTGTTCTGCTCATATCCCACCCATCATTTTACAGTCAGAAAACGGAGCAGAAAACAATGCCAGTGGCATGACAACGGTTTTCAGCATCAGCTCTGATCCCCCCCCTCCCCCTCCATACCATTATCACCATCTTTGGGTCTTCACTGCCTTACCTTGTCTGTTCTGGTACAACAAAATCCTCTGTCAAATTGAAGGCAAAATACACGATTTATTCATTTCTCCTCTTTTCATCCACTGTTAAGCAACACTGCTGTGTCCATGCTATTAGTAGAGGCAATACAGCTCTGTCCAGATGTTTTCCACCGCTGGTTAGACACTTCATACGGTGCCCATAGCACTTGTTGGTCAGTACAGCTAACTTGTTGTGCAGTTTATGTCCGTCTCTGTGGATAGCACAGTCTTTTTTTTTTTAGATGATAGACACAAATGTGCTTAGGATTCCTTTTGCATGCCAACAAGACATCGAATGACAAACAACAAAAGGTTGTTCACCCCCCCCCCCACTCTCAATTACAGTGCGTCTTAGCTTGAAAGATCTTCTTTCAAAGTATTTTCAAGGTCATGTTTACATTTAGATTCAAAGTAAACTCTGGAATGCAGGTAAACAGCTAACCCAGTTGGTTTGGCCACCCAAATTCAGGAGATGCATTTGATTTATTTTCTAGTTGGCCCTTGAACTCACAGAACATCTCCACATGTTTGGGTGGTCCTCATGTAGAGATAACCCAGTGAGGTATCGTGCTGTAGAATCACAATCTGCTGGATCTTCCAGCTCAGGAGCTCTAGAGTAAACATCACTGTAGATCCCACCATCCACACGTCGTTTGGTTATCCCATAACCTAAATCGCACCACTCCGTCCAAAGTCTGTCCAAGCAAATGCTCACGGGAACGTTCGAGTAAAGAAAGTTCATGTTAGTCCAACCACATGTGTGTGGTGGTGACAAAGGTTATCAACTCACTGCTCATGTGCACTTTTTTTTTTAGAATGTTTTTTTTTTTTTTCTCCAATCAGACGTGAGTCTGCATACGCTGTGAGGGCCGGCCATAGTCGGACTGCTGGGAGGACACTTGTGAGGAGGCATAAGAGAAGCGAGATGAGCTTGACACCTTGCTGGCCTGATCTGATTGGTCATAAGCATCCACCTTTTCGTAGGAAGCTGGCTTCACGTAGCTGGTAAAGGCACGACCGTAGGTAGCTGGCAGGTAAGCGGAGCCACTGTAGAGGGGATCGGTGGGATAAATGCTGGCTGGCTGTGCAGCTTGCTGCTGGGCTGTTTGCTGCTGTTCATATGAGGTTCTGCCCACTGTGGTGGTTGCATATCGGTGGGAGAAATCATAGACACGAGGCTGGGTGCCTTGTTGACCATACACGGGGCTGGGAGAGGGCAGCTGCGATGGAGTGTAGACAGGCCGGGAGTTGGGAACATATTCAGAAAATCCACTGCTGCGGATATGGCGTTCATCATGGCTGCGAACATTGTAGTAGCCGTTGGTAGGATCCTATGAGAAAGACAAAGAAAAAAATAATTTACTTAAGTACTGTGTGCATAAGATGGGGGGGGGGGCTGCATCCTTGCTATTTTTTTGTCTTCGTGTTTTTATTTTTACCTTGATGTCCGATCTTTCGTCATCCTCCTCCTCTAGAAGGTCGCTGTGTTCTGTTCGTGACGTCCCAGGAGACTCGCTGCTGTTTGGAGCCTGAGGGGGGGAAAGACAGAGAATTATTGGGATGAACAAGACCTTAACCTTACTTGATTAAGAACAAAGGGGGAAGTCTTTATATTATAGTGTTAGTGAGATTCCCAGAAATAAACATACAGTACCATGGGTTCTTTGACATCCTCCTCGTCATCGTTCCCACGTGTGGCGTTGTGGTCACTGTGCACAATCTGAACTCTGATGTCACTCTTGGAGAGACGAGTGCACCGTTTTCCTGTGTAGGTTGAAAAGACTTTTACCTGACACAGCTGGGTGATTTTTTTTTTTTTTATTAAAAAAAAACAAAACACTTGAATTTGTTTTATTTAGGAGGAAAATGGCTGTTGACCCTCTTTGCCCATACTAACCGTTGAGCTCACCTTTGCCTGTGTGCCTGCAGCAGAGGGAGACCAGAGTGATGACACAGATGAGCAGGACACACCCTCCACCCACTGCTCCTCCAACTATTAGCAACATGGGCAGGGCTTCTGTAATGGTAAGAGACAAGAAAAAGTGTGGTGAGGGTGGTAGATGACTGTCAAGAGATGGGAAGGAATTAAAAAGAGAGTGAGCAGGTCAAAAATGTGTATATCTGAGCAAATGAAAGGGGGGAAAAGATCCCTTCATTTACATTGCTAATCCAAGAAACGCGCAAGTGCCTGTGAATTTACTGTATCTGCAGTAAGTACGCTCTGCTCTTCTCGCAGTGACTGTAGCATATGCTCATGTGGGCAATCCAGCATCTCACAGCCTGGCTATTGTCTCTAATCTCTCTGAAAGAAGGGTAACAAGGCCTGACATGCAATGAAGCAATAGACAGTAATCTAATTAGAGATTCCAGGAGATGGCGCTGCCCATATCTCTGGAGACCCTGGTCTGCTATGTTGATGTAAATTACTAGCGGGGACCTCGTTTTTGGTGTCTGCGGCAACAAAGGTTTCCCCTAGCATCAGTGCTGTAGTAGTAGTACTGCTGTTGAAATTTAAGACCACTTAGTGAGAGAATGGCCCAAGATGCTGAGCTTGGCTCCAAGACGGTGATGGAGAATATGATCCCCCAACTGCAAACACACGTGGATTTCTCTAATTGACTTTTGTCCCCAATCAATATCTATGTTATGGGGCAAACACATTCATTAAAGAGGCCATCTGCTGATTAAATCATATCGATTAGAAAAGCCCAATTAAGATAAGCACCAGACAGGGGGCACTACTTTTACCTAATCTGGCCTCTTTCACAGCGAGGATCACTTTTAACTTCTGTGTTGGGAATATTACTCTCGTCAGTGTGTACCTTGCTCCTTCAGAGTCACCAGGGCCGTGCCCGTGCCGAAGCGGTTCCAGGCGGTGCAGTTGTAGCGCATCTGGAAATCCTGCGCCAGAGTCTCAGCCAGCACCAGTGTGGACAGGACGCCGTGGCTGCTGGCCACCGTCTGCACCGAGTAACGGCCGGAGGAGCCAGAGGACAGGCTCATGTCCCCAAAGGTCCACACCTGTGGAGAGGAACAAGGGGGCGGACAACAGGGAGCGAGTTAGTGGTTCAACGAGGAATTCTTTGTATCGTCACCCCAGTGCTGACTGAAGGCCAGTTTCTTCTCTCTGTTCCACCTCCTTTCTGCCGACCTCGGAGGTGCTCTGCAGCCAACACGGCTCACAGGCTCATGTTTAAGCTGCCTCCCACGTTTGCCCTGCAGGTGAGGCCTAAGGAGAGGTAGGTAGCTGCACTATGAAATAAGGCTTCTCTCCCTGCTGTCTCTAGCACGGGGCCAGCAGGGCACCTGTCTCTCACTCCCCCTCACACCCCAATTATCCTCTCTCAGCCCAGCGTATGTTCGGCGGTTCAAAAGGGTCAGGCGAGTGATGCCTCTTGGGCCGCTAATTGAATGCAGTTTGGCTGAAACTTGCAGGAAGCCAGTGTTGCGCAGCTCCACGAACTCTACAAACGTTCACATCAGCGTCTGTGTGTGCGTGTGTGTTCTTTAGCAAGTGAGGAGGAGATTTTTGCCATTGCAAAGGTGTGAGGAGGTGGGGTCAGAGGTGAAGCCATTCTGAGTGATTGCTCTCATTTGGGCATAGTGAGGAACATGAGTTCTGTGCAGCAAGCTTACAAACATACGTAATGGGGGGGGAAAAAAAATCCTTACGATCTTATCAGGCGGGGGGCTGCTTCCCACCCGACACTCCAGCTTGCCCTTGGAGTGCTTGATGGCGTGCTGTGTGGCATCAGCTGTGATGATGGGTGGACCTGGTGGGAAGAAAGAACATACAGTGTTAGTATGGGGGGAAAAAAAATCACTACAAGGATGTGAAACTATAGAACAAGTAAAGGTCCTGACCTACTGAAGAATTACTAGGAAATTCTAATTAAAACATCCCTTTTCACAAGGTTATAACAGTCTTAATCCGATGTGTAGCGCCACACTACTTTTGTAAATGCCGAGGTGGGAGTTTTAACCTTGTACTTCTCTATGGTGATTTGTATTGCCCAGTGATTCCCAGTCTAAAGCTCCGTCCTATCCAAACCCTCCTAAGATAAATCTCAGATGATGAATGGTGGTGGAAAGTATAATATTTATTTGTCTTAGGACTCTTTCTAATCTTTAGGTGAATACAGCTTTAGTTGAAAAAATAAAGATCTTCAAAGTCACAGAGAAGAACCTGAGCCAAAAAAAACACAAGATATTTTTTGGGGAAATTTCTTACGTTATTAAAAAGCATATAAAGATGCTGAATAAATATAATAGAATGCCCTGGGTTATAAGTAAAGTACTGTCATCTGAGAGGATTAAAAAATTCAGGGTGCTTAACACTTGCCACCACTGAAGAAGCCACTTACCGTTTACAGTTAGCGTGACATCTCTTTCTGCAACTCCAATGCGGGGTACAATGGCCTTGCAGGTGTATGTTCCAGCATCCTCCTGGGTAACGGCCTGCAGCTGCAAGGTGTTGCCATTACTGAGCACCTAGTGAGAGATCCACAGAGACGAGTGAGAAGTGTGTTGGAGGGAGAAAAAGCCAGCTAGAATGAGGAGCTCAGGGGAAGAGGCAGACAAAGGGAACCGGGACCTTTGCCGCTGAGCCCATTCATTTTGGAGGCAGTGCAGGGGTGGGCTGACCATTGTAACAAATGCCGATGCTTTGCGTTTAATTTCATTGTGAAGAGCTTTAATCACGGCATTAAGCATTCCAGCCACTGCTGAGTGACCGTGCTGCCGTGGAGATTGTTGCAATTAAACCTGTGGGGACAGGAGCGAAGCATGTGTGAGTGGGCCCTGGTCTTGGTGCCGCCACACTCACTCACCCCATAGCTCATTGATCCTGTCATTCCATCAAGCTGTGATTAATCCATTTACCCCCCCTCCCCACTCTGTCTTCCTCCCCACCTCACCCTCCATCTTCACATCTCCCCCTCACTCTTAACATTTAAAAAAAAAAAAATTCAACACACTCATGGAGTAACCCAATTAATCCATTACTCGTGGCTGTGTGAGGGACAGTGGCAGTGGGTGGATTAGAAAAATGCCCGCACATTTCCTTTAGAGTGGCTGAAAGCATTCTGTCTTTGAGATGAGAGCGTTGCTCATGCCATCCCACAGCATTCTTTACTACGGGTGCTTTCTCCAGCATCGCTTCAGAAATTATATTAGCTGCCAGGAGAGACGCTCCTATGGGATGCCCCCGCTAATGGTGTGCACACCGACTCTCACCAGGTTGATGTAAAGTGAAGGTGGAAGTGTCCCATTTGTTCCATCTGCAAAAACTGACGTGAAGAAGATGGCTCCTCAAGCACAGCCGGGCCTTTACAATGCTTAAAAAGCACAGATTCTGCTCTAAAAGTTGCAGTTCAGTCCTTGAATGCCTGATTGACTGATCGGCCGATTGAGTTGGAATTATGACAACATGCCGTGTGCCCCGATGATGCTGTGTGAATCTGTCAGAGGAGAAGACAGTTTTCTGCCAGAGGCTTTAGCCCTCAGGGAGGACGCTGTGAGGAGGTGTTTGGAAGTTTCAGACTACAAAAAGGAAGTGTGGGAAAAAGTGTGAGGGATTCATGCCTCAAGGCCATGTGTGAATGTTCCTCTCTGGAGGGACCATGGCAAGTGGCCACAGTAAAGCTTCAGCCATCAAGGAAAAAGGGGGGTGGGGGGGGACCAGTTTCTGTTGCCTTACCACACTGGAGCCGTGCTTGGTCCAGGCCAGCGTCAGAGGAGGGTTTCCAGTCCAGGCACAGGTGAAGGCTGCATCCATCCCAATATCCACTGTCACTGGCTTCGGCTCCGACAGCAGTCTGGGGCCAACTGGGGCGAGGCAACACAGGCGGCCGGTTAAAATCAATCAGAAAACTCACACCTCAAAAATCTCAACATGCACACCTGATGATTCCCTTCAGTTAAACTCACATTGGACATCGACCAGAGTGCTGACATTGGTGCTGCCCACAGAGTTGGACACCTCGCAGGAAACCGGGTCTGTGAAGTAAGAGTAGTCCACCGTCACCTCGAGGCTGTCCCCGTTCGCTTCAGAGATGGGCACTCCTCCTTTCGACCACCTTGGATGGATGAATAATCGTATTATACAGCCACATTAGTTCAGGGAAGGGACTCAGCCGTGCATATCAAAGTGGCTGTTAGTTGATTTTGTGGTTTGTGCCAATCAAATGCTGCCAATCAAGTATCCAATTTAATCTCAACAATCAACTAGACACTTGGCCTTATTGCACTGCTTTTCTTTTTTTTCTTTTTTTTTCTTTTTTTCCTCTAGCCAGTAATTTTTTTTTTGCAGCAAACCATATAAAGGACTGTGGTGTAGATGTTAAAATCTGTGTTCATATCAGTGAAAAAATGAGGATAAATACCTGTATCCAGTGATTTCAGGATTGGCCGAAGCAGAGCAGATGAATAGCACCTTGGCCCCCTCTGTCACAGTCTGAGGCTGAACTGACAGAGTTACTGATGGAGGGTCTGTGGGAAGCAAAAAAACAACCTTAAATAAAAAGAATAAAAAGCATGAACTCTACTTCACAGAATACTCCTCTACTCTTCTAAAATGGGATACTGTGAAGGTCTTTGTAGACAGGGTGACGCTGAACTCACGCTGGACATTGATAGTGACTGATGTCTGTCGTCCAGCAGGTGCAGCTGGGTTAAGAACCCTGCAGGTGTAGGTGCGTCCGGAGTCGCTGTCCTCTGGGATGATTGGAAGCATGCTGACAGCCGCCTCCCTCTTCCCATCCTCCAACAGAGTCTGCAGAGGTGGACATGAACAAAGAAGCAAAAATCAACTCATTGTTGCGCAAACAAGTCCCTTCCCCACCGCTTTGGAATATCTCTATGGCACTGCGGGTCATTTTTCACAGGCGGAGCGTTAAAAATTGCCATCCCATACTTTGGCATGGCAGCTAAATCATATATTTTATGATGCAGCGGGGGATATTGTGCTGTTCCCACGTTTCTGAGAGTGTTCCCAGTCAGCGCTCCTTGTTTGTCATCATCTTTTAAATCTATTTACTGCTCACAGAAATCAATAGGCCTAAGTGAGGAAAGGTGTAGATTCAGAGGATATGGCTCACTGCTCTCTCACTTTCTCCTCTTTTCCTCATACTTGCACCCCCCCCAAAAAAAAGCAAAAAAGCTGTGGAAGCCAGTGAGCCTGTGTGTCTTTTCAGAGGATGTGTGTGTGTGGGGGGGGGGGTGATGGTGAGGAGAAGGTGTCACGCACATCTTTGAAAAAGCCCGGGGGCAAGCTGAACCTTTTCCCTGGACAGCCAAATCAATGGAGCAGGTCTTCCACTTCCTCAGCCAGAGACAGAAAAAGCATTTTTATGCTAGATCAAATCACATCTCTCCCTGTCCCCGTCACTCCCTCGGACAAAGCATCTCCTTCCACCAGACTTACTTTGAGACGGAGGAAATTCTCTTGGATTTCCCCTCAAACCTACAACATCAGTTAACTCTTCTGTATATCTCCTTCTGTTTTTCCCTCTACATCCTCCCTCCTTCTCTCTCTCTCTCTCTTTTTCCACTGTACCCTCTCGCCTCCTTAAGTGTGGCGTTTATCGTCGTTTAGCATGGTCAGAGAGCATGAAAAATGTGACACTTTCCCAGCCACGGCTGGCTTACGCTCTGGCGCATCCCCATTGTGTTTCTACATTGTTGTGGGTGATTTCTTCGCTGCAGAAACTCTACTGTATGAAACACTCATGCCTGTCTGAGCTTTGGCATGCTCCAGTTATGCTGTAGTGTCGCTGCATTAGTGAGCAAAAAAAAGGGGGGGGGCAGAGGAAGAGAAGGTGGAGTGGGTGGAGGGGGTCGGGCGTGAGTGGAAATGGGAGGGGGACTGCAGAGAGGGAGCGAGCAAATCCTGTGAGGGAAGGGTGGTGATGGGAGAAAAAACCTGAGATCCCAAGGAGGAAGATGAGAGAAATAAAGACACACTGAAAAAAAAAAAAGATGAGTGAAAGAGTATTATACCCTAAGAGGAAAAAAAAAATGTTGTGAATATCTTTGCATTCATTTCTGCCCGCTGTTACATTTCATAGTGTTGTGTAGGTGTTAGTGATTGAATGATGATGCTAAGCACAGATCTGTTCTCACTCTACCTTGGAATAAATCGCCGTTTCCATGACTTCTCCGTCTCTGTACCAGGTGATTTCAGCAGCAGGTTTGGCTCCAGAGGCTCTGCAGGTGAGGTTGTGCGGTGTGTGGGCCTTAAGACGCACAACGGGGCCACCTTCCACCACGGGGTCAGGCGGGGGAACTGTAAAAGCACAAGAAACGCATACCACTCAAAACAAAAAAAGACTCATTACAGCTCCAGGCGAGCACGAAGCCACAAAGAAGTATTACTGATATCGAGCTGGCTGTTGCTCTTAGCACGGCATCAATATATAACAATAGCTTCTTATTGCCAAGTGTCTGTTTAACAAGGTGTAGTTTTGGACAGGAGAAAAGACAGCGCTGTTGTCATTTGGGAAAAAAAAAAACAAAACCTCAACCTTATTTATTTCCTTTCTTGGGGCTAGCATTATTGCTCTATTTGCTCTTACTGTTGCAAAGTGATGTTTCAACTGAATTGCTTACTTGTTCATTTATTTGCATGGTTTCCACGCACCACTGGCAAGCCAAGCGTGCCACCCCTGATGAAGGCGTCTATCTCCCCAACCAATAAGAGAAGGCGTAAACATGGGGCTTGCGCTGGCCTTTCTTGCACCCTCTACCGAACCAATTTCACTGTGTGTATCTGAATTGTCAGAGGTCCTTCCGCTGCCACTGCACGGACACTAATGGAATCCGAGTGCTAGGTGATTTTAATTTCCATGCCGATTCCCCTGACTGCACTCCCACCGTTGACTCCTTTGACTGTGCAGGATTGCTTTGGTCTCATTTGGCCATATTGATTTACGCACACACGCCCTGCGTATGTCTACACAAAAACACGAGCAATGCACCTGAGATCATTTATTCGTTTTATGACGCGTGAATAACTGTCCGCAAACCACCACCTCCCTCTGCATTTCTGTGTACATTTCAGGTAGAAGTGGCAGTTTCATCAACTTTTTCCACGGCTGCCTCCACACATGCATTTTTTTTCTGGCCGCGCGTGGGCATGTGATGACCGCTCTGCTTTGTGCTGCACTTTGCAGCTTTGACAATGACACTGAAAAAGCGAAAGGTGGGCAGATAAGCGCGTGCGAGGTCTCGGAGTCTGTTCTCTGAGATTAAATGTTCTCGCATGCCATTTGTGATCGTTCCATGGCAACCCTGTCGGCATTCATCACTCAGCCTTGGTGGGCTCTGTGGAGAAATGTTTGGATAAGCTGCAGCAACAGGTCTGTGTAATTGTTCCCTCTTTATGAATAATACCTGCTTGGGTGGCAGTTTATAAACAATTGACAGGACTAATTTAGTGAGTGATATTCCTGCTTGTCCCACCAGATGCCAGCAGTACTTTGCTGATTCCCAAAGGATCAGCCCTCCTCCTCCTCCTCCACCCCACCCCATCCTACCTCCCCTTCACCTCTGAATGTCTGTGTGAAGAAGTAGATCACTCACATCAAGTTAATGTAAAAACCGCCTCGCCTTTGACAAATGTGGCTCACTGCAGAATATGCTAACTGTGCAGACTTTCAAGCCACTGTGCAAGTCATTTGTGACTGCAGCAATCACATTATCCAAGACGCCGACTCTCTTGATTATCGCAACTGGGAGTGGTTTGAATTATGCTTTCAAGACATGTTTTTTTTTTTTTTTTAAACAAGGAAACTAGATTCACAGCCTTATCAGTGAATCGTAATACGAAATGATTCTATGAAATGCAAATCAAATTTGAACTTTTTTTTCCCCATAGTGTAACATTCTAAATGAAATTAATTTTGCATTCTGTGTATGTGTTATACAGCAGGTAAAATAAGTATTGAATATGTCACTATTTTTCTCAGTAAATACATTTCTAAAGCTGCTGTTGACATGAAATTTTCATGAATTGTTGGTAACAACTTAACTAATCCATACATAGAAAGAAATTTTAAAAATTAGATATCCATAAATTAAGTTATACATAATAATGTGAAAAATGACACAGGGAAAAAGTACTGAATATACCTACTGAAAGTCATTTAATACGTCATACAAAAGCCTTTGTTGGCAATGACCACTTCAAGATGCCTCCTGTATAGAGAAACTAGTCACATGTATTACAGGTGTGATTTTGGCCCATTCTTCTATAGTCTTCAAATCTGGGCCTCTTCTATGAACTCTGATCTTTTGTTCTTGCCACAGATTTTCAATTGGATTCAAGTCAGGTGATTGGCTGTTCCATTCTAGCAGCTTTGTTTTCTTTCTCAGAAGCCTATTTGAGAGTTTCCTTGGCTGTGTGTTTGGGATCATTGTCTTCTGAAATAACCACCCTCATTTCATCTTCATCATCCTGGTAGATGACAGCAGATTTTTTTTTAACAAGAATGTCTCATACATGTTTCTATTCCTCCTTCCTTCAATTATATGAAGTTTGCCAGTACTGTACGCTGGGGAAAAATAGCCCCACACCATGATGTTGGCTGCACGGTGGCGCAGTGGTTAGCACTGCGGCAGCACAGTTTACCCTTGGCCGGGGGATTGTGGGGATCGTGGGATCGTGGGTTCGATCCCAGCCCCTGACCAACAGTGATCTGTGTGGAGTTTGCATGTTCTCCCCGTGTTGCGTGGGTTTACGCCGGGATTTCTCCGGTTTCCTCCCACATGCCAAAAACATGCATGTTAGGTTAATTGGCTGTTCTAAATTGTCCCTAGATATCTGTTTCCTATAGGCCCTTAGAATAGAGGGTTAGTATTAATGAAAGTGCTTTGAGTGGTCTTTGTGACTAGAAAAGCGCTATATAAGTGCAGGTTAGTTAGTTAGTTAGTTAGTTACCACCTCTCCTGGTATGGTGTTTTTGAGGTTGTCAGGGCGTGGGCTGGGCCCCATGCCCTCATCCTGATTTTTGTGTTTACTTTTTCCAGGGCTTGGGTCCCAACCCTTGTCCTCGCCTTGAGTTTACATTTTTGGATTTTCTGCATTTATTTGTTAGACTCATCATTCTGTTCTTAGTTCTGTAATTATTATTATTAGTATTATTATTATCAGAGGTCAGTTCTGTCGTTATGTGCATTATGATTGTCATGGTCTTGTCTCCCCCAATCCTCTGTTCATGTTCTGTTTATCCTCTGTCTGTGATTGTGGGTGTAGCCCCGCCACGTCCTTTCATCTGTTTTCCTCATGTGTCAGCTGTCAGTCATTGTTGGTTTCTCCACCTGTGCCGTGTTGTCTTCATTGTCCCCTTGATTATTTAAGTTCTGTTACGCTCGGGTTCTTTTAGTCATGTCGGCATGATTAAACACTTCTGCCTTGTATCCTATCTAGGATAAGTCATGCTGCGTGAACAATATGCTTCTGTTCAGCCAAGTCCAAGCTTGTTTTTGCCTCTGCTTTTTGTTTCAGCTTTTGAGCTGTGTTATTTTCTGTTTTTTTTTTTTTTTTGTATTTTGTATACTTTTTTGATCCCCAGAGGGGAATTCAGGGCAACCACGTGGATGGATGAAGCAGTCACAGCATGGCACCAATCCCTTCATCATTCACTCACATATTCACACCTAGGGCCACTTTAGAGTCTCCAATTAACCTAACTTGCATGTTTTTGGCCTGTGGGAGTAAACCGGAGGACACCCACGCAGACACGGGGAGAATATGCAAACTCCACACAGAAGGATCACTGATGGTCAGGAGGTGGGATTGAACCCATGACCTTCTTACTATGCTGCCACAGTGCTAACCACTGCGCCACCGAGCTGCCCCTGTTTAGCCCTCGAGCTGCGTCTGGGTGACCAGCTCCAAATAAACTCTGTTTAAACTCATGTCCAGTGATTGGGTCCAGTCTCTCCAAACATTTCTCCTCCAAACATGGTGCATATTATGGCATCAAAAGAGTTCAGTTTTGGTCTCATCTGACTAAAATATATTATCCCAGTATTTAACAGGCTTGTCCAAATGTTGTGCAGCAAATTTAAACAAGCTTCAACATGCTTTTTCTCCAGCAATGGAGTCTTGCGTGGTGAACATGCATACAGCCCATGATGGTTAACTACTTGAGGTTTTAGGCCGCAGATCCGCACCATCTGCACGCAAACTCTGGTGGCAAAGATTTTTTTTTCAAGAAAATATTCAGTTTAGATATCACAAATTCCAAAGGCTGTAACTTGAAAGTGGTAAGAGATAATGGCTTACTGTCAATGAGAAAGATGTAGAATATGATCCAAAGTTTATGATAGGAGTAAATTTATGCATTTAATTTGCATAATGTGACTGCAGCCACATCAGATTACATAACTTTTGGTCAAAGTGGACTTTGGACATATTTACATGAAGGATGGTTTGGTTTTTTTGTCTTTGGTTTTTTTTTTTTTTTTTTAATCTTAGCTTCAAAATATGTGAACCAGAAAATCAGTCAAATGTAAACAAACTGATAAAAACATGATCAGACCTACCGCTCGTCATGTGTCGCCATGCGTCCGTGTGCTCACCCCGGTCCTTATTTGTCTTCCGTCGGTCATTTTCGCTTTCTCTCCCTCATCCAGAAACAATCACATTTATTCCACCTCAATTTCGGTTAGTTTACCCCACCGAACCGACAGCATTGTCCTCTCCCCCTCACGTGCAGCTTTGTCAATGGCGGACGAAAAGTGTTCCACTCTGGTCCATCTTGTGCTGTCCAGAAGGTAAATATTTCCCTTCAGAAGCTAAATAATCACTTTTAGAATCAACTGGCAAAATTTGGAGCAAATGCTTCCTCCCTGTGGAATATATGTTGCGCAACTGTTTATACATCTCTTCTTCTGCGCCCCGGAAGTGACAAGTTCTGGTTTCGTTGAACTCAGTCCTCTAGTGCAGACCAGTAAGCTATATGTGTCTGCGATCTAGTGATATGAAATGCTTGGTACATCTGGGTTTATTCTGGGTTTTTTTTTTTTCCATACTTTTTGACCAATCACGTGACGGGCACAGATCTGTGACACCAGCCACAGGGGAGGCAGATCATGTAATCAAATGTAATCCTTAAGGAGTTAAGCACATTACTTGTTGTTTTCTTTGAAACAATTGTACCAGGTCTTTCTGCAGCTCTCCACAAGTGGTCCCTGGCTCTTGAACAGCTCTTGGGATAATTCTTTCACTCTGCACTCTGCAGAAATTTTGTGAGGAGCACCTGGTCGTGACCAGTTTATGGTGAAATGATGTTCTCTCCACTTCTGGATTATGGCCCCAACAGTGCTCACTGGAACATTCAGAAGTTTAGAAATCCTTCTGAAACCAATGCCATCAGTATGTTTTGCCAAAATAAGGTTGAGAGAACTCTTTTCTTGTGTGAAACCACGTTAATGAGACACCTTTTTATAGGCCATCAGTTGGGACTGAAACAACTGATATTAATTTGCACTGACAAAGGGGGAGGATTGCTTTTGAATTACTGATAGATTTCAGCTGGTGTCTTGGCTTTCCAGGTTTCTTTGCACCTATCTTTCTTCATGTGTGCAATACTTTTTCCTTGTGTCATTTCAGCTTATTACACTTAATTTATGGACATGGGTTGTTACTGACATTTGGTGAAAATTTTATTACATTACTATTATAAATTTATTACATTAGAAATATATTTACTGAGAAAAATGGTGACGTGTTCAGTACTTATTTTACCCGCTGTATGTATATTTGTTGGAAAGCTTTATGTTCTGCAATGAAGACACTCCTCTGGTTCCCTCCCACTTCTGCCAGTCGGCAGGCCCTGGCACGAGGGCTGACTGTGTAGATCATGCGTGAGCTGTGTATCTTACCTAGTACAGTGAGCTTGGCACGGTGGGAACGCAGTCCTGCCTGTGTAGCCTGACACTCGTACACCGCATCATCCGCCAGCTCCACTGAAACGATCAGCAAGCTGTGCTCCCCTGATAGCGGGTCGCCCATTAAGGAATAGCGTGTCCAGCCTGCATGAAGCCAACAGAGAGAATAGAGTCAGAGACAAACAAACCAACAAACAAACACACAATGACAGGACTATAAAGTGAGCAGGCTTGCATCCTGAACAAAGCCAAAAGAAAACATGGCAAGGCTCTTTAAGACACAAATGAAAGCTAGCAGTGACCTCACACTGCTGGGCATTGAGCCATTGTGTTAGCAGAGCAGCATGAGGCGAGATGTGCAACACGTGAGGAGGCTGCTGCTGCATGAAGAGACTATCCTTTAAAGGCAGGCACAATAAAGATGGGGTGGCTTAAGGTCAAGAGGAAGCCTCTCCACCATCTCTCTAGCCAGCTACAGATTTAAATGTCAGAGTGTGACAAAAGCCAATTGATTATCCACCTTCCTACAAGACTCTTAAAATGCTAAACAACAAATTAAAGATGGGTATGTGAGGCAGTAGCCGACCTGTCTGCAGTACACTGTTCTCTCACCACTCATTTGTGTAAAACTTTAAAGGTTGACAGTGAGACACTTGATTTCTAATGAGACCTGACATTAATCACAACAGGGCATACATGGACAGGGTAGGAGGGAACAATGGAGAGCGGAGATGAGCAGAAATAAGAGGTCAGTGATCGTACCTGGCAGGTCTCTCTCTCCGCCCAATGCAAGGCCGTCTTTTGTCCACTGTACAATTCCCCGATAACCCACGATGACACAAGGTAGAGTCACGGACTGGCCCGATACAACCACCTGGTCCTGGGGCTGCTGGGAGAAGTACGCCGCTTGGGCAGCTGCTAGAGCAAGGGGGTGGGGGGGACATATTGTGAATAACAAATCTCTTAATATTCACCTTTTCAAATATGACAAATGGATAATTCACTGCAAAATTCACAGAACTGCTCGACAATATATTAAGGTAGACATTTCAAAGAAGGTAATACTGTAGCTGCAAGTTTCTGCAGTGCCAGCAGAGAAAAACTTCCAATGCGGGGGTTTGTTATGTTGGTAATAGGAGCCAAGGACAAGACTGAGTGTTGAACTGGACACAGCTTTATTTGTGACTCGCTCTCACAATACACGCACATCCGTCAGACTGAGAGGAGGCCAAGAGACTGCCCCTCTCCCTCACAGCCCTTTTATACCCCGGGTGGCGGCGGAACCGGAAAGGTGGAGCCACCACCCGTGTTACACAATAACATGTCCCCAAACACCAACACAACACCTTCTCCCCTTTAAAAAATGGTCCAAACACACACATACAATTGAAACCCTCCCCAATTTGGAACCCAAATCATGCACAAAAAAAAATGAACAAAAATACCTAAACAATCAATCACATTCACTCAAAACAACTAAAACTAGGGGGGAACAGATGGACTACCGTTCCACACGGCAAGACGGATTATTCTGCCGTCTGAGCTAAATAAAACAGTCTATATAAAACTAAAATACTGCCGTGTTCCTAAAATAATATGAAACACAAAATAATCCCATTAACAGAACTAAACACACATCAGTTGTCCCCCTTTTCCATCACCATTCATAATATAGACTGTCCAACCGTCAACTTGCTCCAGGAGAGGAACCACCCCCCAGAAAACTGTCGGATGATTCCACTCTGGTGCACCTTCTCTTCTTCACTCCCAGGGACGACCCACGTTTCTTCTCCTGGGCACGCCGCAGCTCATTGGGATGCCTCCACGAGCCATCAGATAACTAACTAACTAACTACTAACTAACCTGCACTTATATAGCGCTGGAGGTAGGCATCCTCCCAAACAGCCACCACCTGCAGCCGCCCCTGGTCATCTTCCCTCCGACATCCGGCCCGAACACCTCTCGACCGGGCCTCCTCCCTGGGGCCCAGAAGCCAAATGGGGCCCAGAAAGGCCCCATTTGGCTTCCAGTGTTTGTTTGGCACGTCGTTCCACCGTGCAAGCCGGTCCTGCCCCGCTCTCTTTCATTTTCACTGCCAGCATCGCCGTTGTAACCCCCCCTGCTCTCCGGTCCTTTCCAGCTGAATTCCAGGAGTAGAATGGGCCCTTCACTCGGCGCCACCCGCCATCACGGGCATCCCTCAACTAGGGTTACTTGGGCGCTGGCACCAGGACCCTCCCGCGATGGCCTTGGATGGAATTGGTCCTGCTCATTGTCCAGATTACTAGGCAAAGGTTCATTTCACACATCTCCATCCATTGTTCACGGAACCGGCCGGTCCCACAAACCACAGCCTGACCACTCTTCTCCAACCCGATATTGTGGGAAGAAACTCATCACGGTTGCCCAATTCAACATGGATCTCACTGCTCCCGTGTCAACCAGCAACGGCACTGTCACCCTGTCCAGTTCCATCATACAGTAAGAATGGCCGTTGGTACTTGGGGATACACTGCGAATAACCGTGGGAGGTGAAACGGGGAGATCCTCCATGTGTCTCGGATCCCCTCACTCGAACCTGTAACATGCCCTGGCTAAATGATGCAAGAGTCCGCATGTGCCGCAGCGTCTTCCTCTTTTCGGACACTCTCTAGCCTTATAACGGTGGTTGGTGGCCCCACAACCCAAACACCTGGGCGATGCTGGGGCAGACCTCATCTTTACAGCATTAGCGTATTCTTCATCATCGTCTACACCATCGCTGCTGTCCAGGTGCACTGCCTGCGCCGTCGACTGTGGTTCAAAATGGTGGTGTGACGCTCTCTCACCGAGCTCCTGTGATAGCTTGTCTGCCCCCTCAAACTGTTGAGCTAACTCGATGGACATGGCTAACGTCAGCTCGCCCATGTGTGTGAGGGACTTCGACCTTGTCGCCGGGCAAAGAGTATGTTCCGCCAACTGGTCGCGGACCATCTGTTCCTCTAACGCTTCAAACTGACAGTCCTTGGCCAGCTGATGTCGGTCTGCTATATACTGCTGCACTGACTTGCCAGTCCACTGGCGGCGCTGCCGAAACTGGATCCTCCAGACGATGACGTTTTCCGGGGCGCAAAAATGTTGTGCCATTAGCTCAACCACTTCGTCAAAGCCATCACCTTCGCCTAAGGTACTAAGGATACGTTGTCCTTCCATTCCCAAGTTGCAAACCAACAGTGCCCGTGCCCGCAACTTCTCCAGTCTTCCAAGGTCCAATGCCACCAAGTAATTTTGAAAGGCAGCGAACCACCTCGCTGAATACGGTCGAATAGAAGTTACCCCCACGTCCATACTTTTACCCTAGTCGCCAAATGTTATGTCAGTAATGGGAGCCAAGGACAAGACAGAGTGTTGAACTGGACACAGCTTTATTTGTGACTCGCTCTCACAATACATGCACATCCGTCAGACTGAGAGGAGGCCAAGAGACCGCCTTTCTCCTTCACAGCCCTTTTATACCCCGGGTGATGGCAGAACCGGAAAGGTGGAGCCACCACCCGTGTCACACAATAACATGTCCCCAAACACAAAAACAACAGGGTTGTGGAGGAAAAAACTAAGGATGAAAAAGAGCAGACTCTCATAAAGTGTTCGGCTCACTCTCTTGTTTCCCCAGCACTTGCAGAGCAAACGGACAAGGCTGACGTGTGAAAATATATATATTTTTAAACCCCCACACAATCAAGGCATCTAAAGGGGAAGAGTCAGCATGTCTCATAATTTATTTAACTCCTTCCAAGGACCATATGGTTACATGCTCAGTGACATGAAGCAAACACACTTCTGCAGAGAGGAATGCCGACACTCTTTCGACAAGCTTTCTGCAAAAATTGATGTTGAACAATCAAAACTCCATTAAAGTTCCCACAGGACCCATTTGTTTGAACCTGCTGAAAGTCGGTGGAGACAACTGCCGCCATTTATTTTATTTTTTTTTCCCCCCGCTGCCGTGTTTAAGGTGCCACCTCACCGGATTGGCTGGCTCGCCTTCACCCACACATACAGGAACACTGCGTGAATACGGATTCACGGCTCCTGCTGTTTGTGCCACTATGCTTAGGATTGAATATTACAAACCCTACTGGCAGGGGAAGATGGCAGCACTCCAGAGGTAACTAATTCGTAGGGGAAGACGGGAGATGAGAGAGGCGGTTGGTTAGTTATCCATGTAGAAAGTCTGTGTGAGTTGGGAAGAAGACTTAAAGAACCCTCTTCCCTCATTCTCCTCCTCTCTTTCTTTGTTGCTCTGTGGAGAATGGAAAGGGAAGGGGGACAGAGAAAGATAAAGAGGGTTCTATTCAGGCACAGCTAAGCACCCCCTCCAACAGCTTCTCGTGGTGGGAACGCTTAAACAGACAGGGTTGTCCCCCCCACCCCCAACCCACCACGAAGAAAGCCACTGAAAGGAGGGCAACATACGGCGGCCAGAGACGCGCTATTGTCCCCTTGTCCCTCTCTTTTAATAGGCCTCTTCATTTCCAATCAATCCTGCTAAATGCAAGTTTAATAGCTTTTCAATAGCAGCTTTTCCCCCCAGAGGGTAGCTGGGATTTTCTCTCTCACCCCTTTTCTCTTTTGCTGCCCCCCACCCACCCACCACCACCCAATGCACTTCTTTCTCTCTAGTTTTTCCTTTTGAAAGGGGGGCTTTTGAGGTTGTTGGCAGTGTTTATTCTGCACTCAATTAACCACTTCATCTCGGGTTATAACCACGGACCGAACCTCACCCCACTCACCCCCGCCTTCCTCACCCTTTACACCTCCCTGCCTCTGTCATCCGACAGCACAATTAAAGCCGCCAAACAGGAATGCAAGCTCCCGGCACTTTTTAGACCGTCGCGATTCTCAACAACGGCCTTGAAATCCATTTTTGCATGCTCCCATTGTCTCAGGTTCTCCATCTGGGCAGTGTTAATAGATAGTTCAGGAGTTAAAAATAAAAAAAGATCAGAGAACAATGCATGTTAGTTCGCCAGTATTGTCTGCCTGTACATCAGTTTACTAAAGGGTTTTAAAAGCCGATTGAGTTGTGGGTGCAAACAGGTAGACTGTATGTGTGTCACGCACCGAGGATCAAAAGAGGCCAATTTGAGAGTGTCAATAAGAAGTGAAACGTCTTTGAGCTGAGGCTATTAGGCATTTAGAGAATGCTGACATTTTCCACTCATACCTTCAAAAAATGCTGTTTTTAGAGTCTGCCTGCCGGTCCCTCGCATGCTGCCTTTATGAGCTATTGAGCGTTTTCATATTCCTCCCCTTGCTGAGCGAGCTGGGATTTTTCCTCTTTGTACTTGCAACAGTACAAACATTGATTGTAATTAACCATCTTGCCCAGAGTATCTAAATGTTTACAGTGGGTAATAGTTGACTGCATTGGTTGATTGTTTAGATGGATTACATGCATTGGATTGTTTCTCTCTACCTCACCCACACGCAATTTCTCATGCTCGCAAGTGGCAATTAATGCCATGCATGTACACACACATGCAGACATGAAGCTGTGCAAATATAGAGTACAGAGCCTGAGCTGTGGAGAACGTCTTCACACCATGTGAGTGATTCATTGCTCTTCAGATCCCTTATTGAAAACGTTCAACAGAACATCTCGACTGGCTAATGACTCATGCCAGATTCCTTTAATTCCTCCTTGCTGAATTAGACAATTCTTTGACGGTGTATTAGCAGCTTAATTACATGAATACTCCTCTGACGGAGAGCAAGGGAAGAACAGAACCAGACAAAGAAGAAGTTGGAGGAGAAGCAGTCAGAAGAAGTAGGGAGCTGTGAGTATGAGGAGGCTTGTTCTTGATGTGCTGCTGTGCCATGTACGCACGCACACACACACACGTACACGTGCAACACAAACACACAGCGTAGTTTCTAGCGTCTTTCACCAGAAAATGAAGAGCTTGCCTATTTGGCTGCACTTGAATCAAATTTGAAAAGAAAAGACTTCAATCCACCTTGAAATTCCAGCACTTCTGCAGTGGATGTGACTTTATCTATCATTCCGTCTTGAATTTTATGCAGGTAAATATGTGCTGGGTAGATTAGTTATGTTCTTAATATTCCTGCAATGTACAAAATAAATGTAACATTCGCTGTCTCTCACCTTGCTGTAATGTATGTATGTGTCTGTGTGCTTTTCTGTCCCGTAGTAACAAGGTCAGACCACATTTGGCCAGATACATTTTAATCCGGATTTCTCAAAATGGAATATCATTTCACACCGCTGGATGCTCGTGGGACTAAGTTTATGTATCTGTGTGTGTGTATTTCTGCCTGCCTGTGTGCAACTGCCTGTCTGAAAATGTGCAATGTATGTTTGTCTGTGAGAGCACCCGAATGTGTGAATGAGTGTGCAAGATGAGGCAGTGTTAATGGGGTAAGCAACTTGTCAGGCACTGGAGGGCACATTTAGCAGTTACTTTGACATAGTGACTTTGCCGTTTCACATGCTTGTTGTTAAGTGCAAAAACAGCCTCCCCCGAGTTGGGATGAAACCTATTAAAGAGCTTTGCACTGACCCTGGCACAGCTCTCTCTCTATGTCTCCCCTTCATCTGAACTGATAGGGATGCGCTCACATCTGGAAGGATCAGAAAAGATGGACAGATGTCAGCAATGATCCGTCCAACACTGGACATCTGGCCTGATGAAAATAGATGGAAACACTCATTCTGTGCATGTTTGGGAAACAGAGAGAGGGAGTGTGTGAGTTTCATGTTTGTTTCTTCCTGTAGGGACTTTAATCTGACAGCACACTAACCCACGGGGAATTTCATCACTCTGGGGGGAAAAATTGAAATCCCCCAGGGTAAAGGCTAGTTTTTGGGGTGTTAAGTCTTGTTTTTAATCAGTACAACTGACCAATTATTTTAAACATATTTTGTCATATATCTAAACATGCTACTGCAATGATGGACGTTAATATTAGACATGGGCAAAGTTGTAGCTGACGAATTCTGCACATGCACAGCTAATCCTACAGAACCAAAAACTCAAGATTCAGCCTGCTCTAAATGCTCAGTTTTATGCTTTTTCTTTCTATTTTTGAACTCTGTGAGGTAAATGAGAGACACTGTAATAATCCTGAATTAAAGTTAGTATGAGCATATTTGTCATTATGTTTATGTGATAAGTTATGGTCCATGTGGTTTGAAGAGTATGGACTATTTGCACTGAGTGGCTTGATGTACAGTGCATCCAGAAAGTATTCACAGTGCTTCATTTTTTCCACATTTTATGTTACAGCCTTATTCCGAAAGGTATTGAACTCATTTTTTTCCTCTAAATTCTACACACAACACCCCAAAATGACAATTTGAAAAAAAAATTTGCAAATTTATTAAAAATAAAAAAAACTAAGAAATCACATGTACATAAGTATTCACAGCCTTTGATCAGTACTTTGTTGATGCACCTTTGGCAGAAATTACAGCCTCAAGTCTTTTTGAATATGATGCCACAAGCTTGGCACACCTATCTTTGACAGTTTTGCCCATTCCTCTTTGCAGCACCTCTCAAGCTCCATCAGGTTGGATGGGAAGAGTCGGTGCACAGCCATTTTTAGATCTCTCCAGAGATGTTCAATTGGATTCAAGTCTAGGCTCTGGCTGGGCCACTCAAGGACATTCAGAGTTGTCCTGAAGCCACTCCTTTGATATCTTGGCTGTGTGCTTTGGGTCGTTGTCCTGCTGAAAGATGAACTGTCGCCCCAGTCTGAGATCAAGAGTGCTCTGGAGCAAGTTTTCATCCAGGATGTCTCTGTACATTGCTGCATTTATCTTTCCCTCTATCCTGACTAGTCTCCCAGTTCCTGCTGCTGAAAAACATCCCCACAGCATGATGCTGCTACCAACATTGGCGTGGTTACGAATGGTGCCTGGCTTCCTCCAAATATGACGAATGGCATTCACACCAAAGAGTTCAATCTTTGTCTCATCAGACCAGAGAATTTTGTTTCTCATGGTCTGAGAGTCCTTCAGGTGCCTTTTGGCAAACTCCAGGTGGGCTGCCATGTGCCTTTTACTAAGGAGTGGCTTCCGTCTGGCCACTCTACCATACAGGCCTGATTGGTGGATTGCTACAGAAATGGTTGTCCTTCTGGAAGATTCTCCTCTCTTCACAGAACAACGCTGGAGCTCTGACAGAGTGACCATTGGGTTCTTGGTCATCTTCCTGACTAAAGCTTTCTTCATGCTACATTTCCCTCTGGTCCGCTGTGGTCCGCATACGCTTTGGACGAGCCCGGCATGCACGTGGCGCTGCTCATGCTCACTTTTTTCATCTACCCTGGCCAAGCGGTTGACACATGCGCACAACCATCATTTGTAGTTTCACTCCCGCCCGATAGGTAACGCCAAGGCGCTGACGCGCCACGATTTTCACCAACAAAGAAACGGCGGACTTCACAAATTTTCTCTTTAGAGTCCATTTCTGCTGATTGACTTCCCCGTTTTCATTCCTTTTCCACGAAGATGCTGCTGGCGCAGTGAAAGAAAGTATGTTATGTCTATGTTATGTCTATTGCAAAAGATGCAATAGACTTACACAATGGTCCCCTCCGGCATACAACTAGGAAAATACCGGTCGCTATGGAGGGTGAGAATATGTATGGGCACATAATCATACCATGTAGGATAACTAAGTAGACGGTTATGCTGTTTCATCCCATCTAGCAACAATGCTCTGCACTGTGTGTGTTTATATATTTACATATTTATTCCATCTAGCTACAGTGCTCCGCACTGGGTGTGTTTATATTTATATATCTATATATTTATTCCATCTAGCTACAATGCTCCGCACTGTGTGTTTATATATCTACATATTATTCCATCTAGCTACATTGCTCCGCACTGTGTGTGTTTATATATTTACATATTTATTCCACCTAGCTGCAATGCTCCGTACTGTGGGTGTTTATATATCTACAGTACATATTTATTCCATCTAGCTACAATGCTCCGCACTGTGTGTTTATATATTCATATATTTATTCCATCCAGCTACAGTGCTCTGCACTGTGTGTCTGTGTGTGTGTATATATATATTTTATAGTAATATGTACATATGTATATTAGCTGCTCTTGCTTGCTTGCTTTTTTTTCTTGCCTTCTGATTGTTGCTCTGAGTGTTGCTATCCCTGTGCTGTTGCAATCCTGGAATTTCCCCGTTGTGGGACTAATAAAGGCTTATCTTATGTATGTATGATTCGTGAATCAAATCAAATCAAACTTTATTGTCATATTGCTGTACATACAACTGTAGTGCAGGCAAGATGAAATTGCGTTTCTCTCGGCATCCATATAAGAAGCAGCATGATTTAAGACACATTCCCACATAGCTCCCCCCCCACCCCCCCATCCATTCACACATCCCTGAGACATACTTGGGGAAAAAAAAAAGAATAACTAACTATAATATACAAAATGTCCGTAGGTGCAGTAGTGTGTATGAGAGATTCCGGGTCAACTGTTCAGCATCCTGACAGCTTGTGGAAGGAAGCTGTTGATCAGTCTGGTGGTTCTGCCTCTGATGCTCCGGAATCGTTTACCAGATAGAAGAAGTTCAAAGTGTTTATGCAGAGGGTGAGAACGGTCCTTGACAATGTTCAGTGCCCTGCTCCAACAACGGTTCTGAAAAAGTTCTTGGCCAGAGGGGAGGGAGACTCCAATTACCCTCTCCGCCCCCTTGACTATACTCTGCAGGGCTTTTTTGTCTGACATACTGCAGCTGGAGTACCATGTTGCAATGCAGTACGTCAGAACACTCTCCACCACACCTCTGTAGAAGGTCCTGAGGATGCAGATGGGGAGAGAGGCCTGTTTGAGTTTCCTCAAGAAGTGCAGTCTCTGCTGAGCCCGCTTCCTGATCTCCAAGGAATTCTTGCTCCAGGTCAGGTCCTGCGAGATCTGCACTCCGAGGAACTTGATGTTCTCTACTCTCTCCACTAAACGGCCGCCGATGCTGAGGGGGGCGTGCTCAGGCTGCGACCGCCGGAAGTCAATCATCTCCTTCGTTTTGTCCACGTTGAGCACCAGATTGTTCTCCCTGCACCAGCCCTCCATGTCTCTCACTTCTTCCCTGTACATTGATTCCTCATCCCTCTGGATAAGTCCCACCACCGTGATGTCATCTGCAAACTTAATAATCTGGTTCCCCTCGTGTCTGGATACACAGTCATGTGTTAGAAGTGTAAACAACAGTGGACTGAGTACACAGCCTTGAGGGGATCCGGTACTCAGCGTGACAGACTTGGAGATGTTGTTTCCAACCTGGACAGACTGAGGTCTCTCAGTCAGGAAATCCAGGATCCAGAGACATGTGGCGGTGTTCAGACCGAGAAGGAGTAATTTCTCCATCAGTCTCTGGGGAATAATGGTGTTGAATGCTGAACTGAAATCAATGTACAGGAGTCTGGCGTAGGTGTCTTTCTGGTCCAGGTGGGTGATGACAGAGTGTAGGGTGGTGACTATAGCATCCTCCGTGGAGCGGTTGAACGATATGCAAACTGGAGCGGGTCGTGTGATGCAGGGAGGCAGGCTGTAATGTGTGGTTTGACAAGCCGCTCAAAACACTTCATCACAATTGGTGTCAGTGCAACAGGACGATAGTCATTCAAACAGGACACCACTGGTTTCTTTGACACCGGTACAATGATAGAGGTCTTGAAGCATCTGGGAACGATGGCCTGACTCAGGGAGATGTTATAAATGTCAGTCAGGACATCCGCCAACTCGCTCGCGCAGTCTCGGAGCACACGTCCCGGAATGTTGTCTGGACCTGCAGCTTTGCGTGGGTTGACTCTGGTTAGGGTCCTCCATGTGTCCGCTGTGTTGATGGTAAAAGCTGGTCCGACCGATGGTGGGGGAGGGCCAGCCCTCCCTCTGATTGTCGAGTTTGATGCTTCAAAACGTGCAAAGAAGTCGTTAAGCCTGTCTGGAAGCGAAGCGTCGTCATCATCGACCCCCTGCCTAGGCTTAAAGCCTGTCAGTGTCCGAACTCCCTGCCACATCTGCTTGGTGTTCCTAGTGTCACAGAGGTGTCCCTGGATTTTCTCCGCATAGGCGCGCTTTGCCGCCTTAATTCCCTTAGAAAGCGCAGACCTGGCTGAGCGGAGGGCGATCCTGTCCTTCGCTCTGAAGGCTGGCTGTGAGCAGCGAGCGCACCTCTGCAGTCATCCAGGGCTTATGATTACCCCGCATAGTGATGGTCTTCACTGTAGTGAAATCCTCTGTGCACTTTGCGATGTAGCTGGTGACCGTATCAGCATACTCCTCCACATCTGTCCTGTCTTCCTGGGAGGCTGCTATTTTGAAGACCTTCCAGTCTGTGTGCTGAAAACAGTCTTTCAGTGCAGGGGTTGCACTCTCTGGCCAAATCCTGATTTGTTTCACTGCTGGCCTGCTGCGCTTCAATAAAGGTTTGTAGGCAGGCAGCAGCATCACGGATATGTGATCAGAACGGCCGAGATGGGGGCGGGGTATCGCTTTATATGCATCTGTGTTTGTGTACATTAAGTCCAACATATTCTGTCCTCTGGTCTTAAAGTCTACACATTGTTTAAACTAGGGGAGCACAGTCTTTAGGCTGGTGTGGTTAAAATTCCCCGCAACCACCACAAAACTGTCCGGGTGTGAAGTTTGGATTTCACTGATTGCATTGTGCAGTTCCCTGAGTGTATGTTTTTATTCTCGTTTTCCGCCTCCTAGTTGTCTTCTTTGTCTACTGATGTATGCTGTACAGACATCGCCACCTCGTGAATGGGACGTTCAGTCTTGTGCATGCGCTTTTCAACGCGTTCAGGTCGTGGACACGCGGCGCGGTCACAAAATTTGGGCTGCACGCGGTCGAGCACTGCGGACACTAGTGGAGTGGAGACAATGATGTAAATTTCATCACACGTGGTTTCCGGTTACGCGTATATGGACAGCGGAGGTGTAGCATGAAGCAGGCTTAAGGGCCTTCTCCCTTGATCGCTCAGTTTAGACGGCCGGCCAGCTCTAGGAAGAGTCCTGGTGGTTCCAAACTTCTTCCATTTACGGATGATGGAGGCCACTGTGCTCACTGGGACCTTCAAAGCAGCAGAAATGATTCTGTACCCTTCACCAGATTTGTGCCTTGAGACAATCCTGTATTGGAGGTCTACAGACAATTCCTTTGACTTCATGCTGGTTTTATGCTCTGATATGCACTGTCAACTGTGGAACCTTATATAGACAGGTGTGTGCCTTTCCAAATCATGTCCAATCAACTGAATTGACCTCATGTGGACTCCAGTTAAGCTGTAGAAACATCTCAGGAATGATCACTGGAAACAGGATGCACCTGAGCTCAATTTTGAGTTTCATTGCAAAGGTTGTGAATACTTATGTCCATGTGATTTCTTAGTTTTTTTATTTTTAATAAGTTTGCCAAAGTCTCAAAAAAACGTTATTCATGTTGTCATTATGGGGTATTGTGTGTAGAATTTCGAGGGAAAAAATTAATTTAATTCCTTTTGGAATAAGGCTGTGACATAACCAAATGTGGAAAAAGTGAAGCGCTGTGAATACTTTCTGGATGCACTGTATAGCCGGTTATAAATGATCCACCTCCTCGGCATCTGGTTATGATTGCAGTAGATCTAGGAAGATTTATCACAAGTGTACATACAAAAATTGATTTAGAGCATTTCCAAGGACAGGTGAAACTAGAAAAGCACTCAGAGTGCATACCTCCACCAAGGCTCTTTCTGTCCTTCATGGATCACCTCCAAAATGTAATGGGTTTGTTTTGGAGGATTCTTGCTAACGCAGTGTGAGAAGATAAGAGCCTTGGTGGAGGTGTGTGTTCTTGGATTATCACCAAAATGTAAAGGGTTCATCTCTAGCCCAAGGACCACCTCTGGTTTAAAAAAAAAAAAAAAAAAATCCAAATCTATCCAGTAGTTTTGGAGTATTCTTGCTAACCCACTGTGAGAAGAGAAGAGACTTAGTGGAGGTATGTATTCTGGGATCATCATCAAAATGTGATGGGTTCCTCTCTAGCCCGAGAACCACCTCTGGTAAAAAAAATGTCATCCAAATCCATCCAGTAGTTTTCGTGTAATCCTGCTGCACAAATAAAAACAAGGTCCTTGGTAGAGGTATGCACTTTCAGCTCATCACCAAAATTTAATGGGTTCATCCTTGGCCCAAGAGCTACCTCTGGTGAAAATTTCATCAAAATCCACCCAGTAGTTTTTGTGTAATCCTGCTAACAGACAAACAAACAGACAAACCACCCCGCTTACATTAACCTCCTTGTCAGAGGTAAAAATGCTCCCAAGAATGGCTGTGCCCTGGTTTACTCTGCATCACAGTTTTATGACAGGAATGTACATTTTCATGATTTTACAAAGATTTGGACCAAACTCCTTGCTTAAACTGTTGCTATTATCATACAGGGCTACTGTTTTTATCTTGGAGAGAACTTGTAATATTTTAAACTGTAGTGACTGTGATCAATGTTAAAAAGGAAGCTTATAATGTAAAGATGCATCTTGTTCTCAGGATCACATTTTAATAATATAATTTTGACCACCCTGGAGCTGAGAGGATGCTGTGCCAGAGCTTCTCACTTCGTGATAAGATTTATTTTTTGTGCTCATCAGTCCTATTTTCATTGTATATCAGACCCAGTTAATCTGTTGCTACCTATCAGTTTGTGGACTGTTTACACATAGCTGTGTATCTGTACTGATTCACCGTCCTTGTTGGGCAGCTTTTATTAATAGCAATTTTTTGGTTCTATTTGTGAATATTACTTGGTCACTCCTGGCCTCCCTCAGAACATCTCTATACCACCATGACTTGTCCATGGTTTTCTGGTTCTGTCTTCAAATCTTGACGGTTCTGTGGGTGTCTTCTATGAACTCTGATCTCCAGTTCGTTCCATAGATTTTCAATTGGATTCAGGTCAGGTGAATGACTGGGGCATTCTAGCAGCTTTATTTTCCTTCTCTGCAGCCAGTTGAGAGTTTCCTTGGCTGTGTGTTTGGGATCATTGTCTTGCTGAAATGTCCACCCTCATTTAATCTTCAGCATCTAGGCAGATGGTAACAGCAGGTTCTTCTCAGGATGTCCCTGTCCATTCATCTTTCCTTCAATTATATTAAGTCTGCCTGTACCATGTGCTGAAAAACACCCCACACCATGATGGGATGTGCAGTGCCATTTCTCCTCCAAACATGGGCTCGTCTGACCAGACTATATTCTCCCAGTATTTTACTGGCTTGCCCAAATGTTGTGCAGGAAACTTTAAATGAGCTTCAACATGGTTTTTCTTCAGCAATGGTACCTGTTAACTCCAGGTCTTTCTGGAGCTCTCCATGAGTGGTATTTGCCTCTTTGATAACTCTTCTAATATTTTTTTTTGACTCCTCTGTCAGAAATCTTGCGAGGAGCTCCTCGTCATGGCTGCCTCGGTCATGGCCGATTTATGGTAAAATGATGTTCTTTCCACTTCCGAATGATGGCTCCAACAGTGCTCCCTGGAACATTCAGCAGTTTAGAAATGCACCTGGAACCAGTGTCATCATTATGTTTTGCAACAATAAGGTTGCAAAGGTTTAGAGAGAGCTCTTTGCTTCTACCCATCATGAGTTCTTTGTGGTGTGATAATCTGATATTCAAAGACCTTTATAAAGACTATCAGTCAGGACTTAACCAGTTGAAATAAATTTGCACTGATGGGGGATGGGATGGCTTCCTAAATTCCGATGGATTTCAGCTGGTTTATTGGCTTTCTATGCCTTTTTGCACCTCTTTTTCTTCATGTGTTCAATACTTATTTACTGTATCCTTCATTGGGACTCTCGGTTACCATGGCAACACACCAACAAAAGCTAAATTTCTGTTGATTATAACAAAATAAAATCTAGTGTTAGCTTAAAATGATCTGACAGTTCTCCGCCATGTTCCCCACTTTTATAGCAGTGAAAATTTATCGTTTTACTCATCCGTAGAAAATTACTGATTTACTGATTTTAAATTTTGTTGAGCTCCCATTGACAGCTAGTGTAGAACATAGACACCAGATATAATGGAGCTGGAATTCGTAAAACACAGAAATCTTTATGCAAGTAGTCCATTGAATGCAGTACAGGCAATAGTAGTTGTGGTCCCACTGCTTTGGTACAATCAGGAGCTTGCATGGGTTACCGCTGAAAGCAGTAGCTCATGTTAGGTTTGTGCATTCCCTTGTCAGTCTGATAAAACTGTCTCATGCATGCATAGTCTATACAGAGATTACAATATCTTTAATATAGGCATCTCTCCTCACTTACCTGTTGATAAACCTTTGTGTTTGTAACAAGATCCAATTAAAAAAGAAATCCAGTTAAAGGTCTTGTTTGCTGCACTTTTCCACATGTTAACAGTTCCCTTAGGTCTTATTGAAATGTTTGTGACATACTTTGGCCAAATTGCCTTTAACTACTTAATTACCTCCGCCAGGCCGCAGGCCGCAGGAGGTTATGTTTTTGCCAGTGTTTGTCTGTCTGTCTGTCTGTCTGTCTGTTGGTTAGCAAGATAACTCAAAAAGTTTTGGACGGATTTCGATGAAACTTTCAGGCGTTGTTGGAAATGGTACAAGGAAGAACTGATTAAATTTTGGGGATGATCCGGATCACCGTCTGGATCCAGGAATTTTTTAAAGGATTCTTTAACATTGTGAGATACGGCCATTTTCAACATGTGTGCAGGCGCAATGGAGGGCGCTGGTCGTCGTGTCTGACCAACACGAACTCCGCGTTCTTCAAAGTTTTAGGCACAAAAGCATGCGGAAAACAGTGGTGGGCCGGCCCCGCAGCGTGCCTGTGTTTGCGCTACGCTGCAAAAGCTGAGATGGGCAGCTGTCCGGCGCCGGATTATTTGGCAGAAATTCCCCGGGCAGCCATAGTGGCTGCGCAAAAACAAGCTCTCTGCCGGGGAAGCTTCCAAATCCTCTTTTGCCGCGGAGCGCAACCCCAATATAAAACCCACGGCAACCTGTCTACCCAATTTGCATCCGTCAGTGAAGCCCTGAGTGCTGCTTTCAGTGATCTATGAAAACGCTCACATAACCCATTGGCCTGTGGGTTGTACGCCGTTGTGCGATGAATTGCAACGCCCACAGCCTGGGAGTTTGCAGATGGAGGAGATGGACACAACACCAACACTTCAGTTTATTACCTCCGCCAAGGAGGTAATGCTTTTACTACTGAACCACTAATCCTATCATTGTGAATCCAATTGCTAGTCATATGTTTTCATGGTCAAGGAATCTGAAAACGTACACACAAACACTGTATGGGGGGGGGGAACTGTGGCGCTTGGCGGAGGTCTGCGCTCTCCGAGTGCTTTTCTAGTTATTGTAGCATTATTGTGAATCATCTTTTGAAGCCTTTCTCAGAACGGTTCATTTCAATGCATGTCTCTTTAAATGCCCAAGAGCTGCAGTTAACTCCACCTTCTCTCTTTCATCACTATAGCTAATCTTAACTGGCTAGCTTCTAGTTTGGGTAAGTGATTCTGAAATAAAGCATCACTGGTAGACAGGGGTATGCGATTTCAGTGGTTGATAGGATATGACCAGTTCCTGGAGTACAATGAGCACAGACATTCATGAATGACTGAATGGTGGTTCAAGACAGCTAGCTGATGCGAGTTATCTGTTAATGTTAGCTAGTTGTCTTTGGTCCCAGTTAGAGATAATATCTATAAATGCAAGGATTCTCTGTCTATCTGTTCCTCACATATCTCTCAAACTGTTTGCCAGACTGACCTCAGATTTGACATATGCTTTGCTGAGGTTATGAGAGTGTGCATCCCTGAATTTCAGCCTCCCGGGATATGTGAAAGTTTAGGAGGGGAAATCTTTAGTGAACATCCTTAGGGGAGCTATTAAATGAACACAGAGGTGGAAAAGGTATAACTGCTGAGATTTGGGGCTGAAAATTTGGATTTATGACTGTCAATAACCCCTGTAAATTTCAGCCTTCCTAGATATGTGGAAGTTTAGGAGGGGAAATCTTTATTGAACTTCCATAGGGGAGCTATTAAATAAACACAGAGGTGGAAAACGTATAACAGCTGGGAGTTTGGAGCTGAAATTCACAGGGCAGGTTCTGAAGGCCGGTGGGATAAAATGATAAAAATTTGGGCCCAATCTGAGCTCCGAAACAAGGTCTTCCTTAGAAGACCTTATAAGGAGTTGTTTAGAACTCCAGATAAGAACTCCTTACAAGATAAGGTACGGTCATGTGACTGGAATTCTATGACTGAACAACACCTTATAAGGAGCTGTTCAGAACTCCTTATAACAACTCCATAGGTGTTCTTAATAGGTGCCATCTGTTCTTTGGTGCAAGCATCACTTCTATGATGTCACCAGTCCACACAGGGTCATATGGGCATTGCACTAGTTCTATAGTTAAACAAGCTAAAATAATGTCTAAGACTGACATACTTATGGCCAAGAGGTAGATGAACAAGTACTCCAGTTGGGCTGAAAAAAATCTATTGAAAATAGTGATCAAATCTGGCTGGATTGACAGTTAAGCTAATGCCAGGTGACCGTCAGCCTCTCCTTTTTGAGATGAGCTCTAATGTGGTTAGACAAACAGACATTTGGCTAGGTGGCTGGAGTCCGTTCGATGTAGCATCATGGCAAAACAAAATAAGCCAGAATGATCTGATATATACTCAAGACCGGGAAAAAAAAAAAAAAAAAAAAAGACTGTGGATTAGTGAACAAGGTGGAAACAGGGATGTATATTTTGGTGACTAAAATTTAAAGAAAATAACTATATAAACCGCACTTAGTAAGCTAACACCATAGTAGCACTATCAGCTCTGAAGCTAATGCCTTGGGCTCCTTGCTCATGTGGGTGGGGACTGGGCCATCACAGTCAGTGGCACAGTGATTGTCACTGACAGATGTCTTCAATTATAACCATAGGGAAAAAGATCTGGCAGAGCAACACTGGCTTCTGCCGAAATGTTAAATATAATTATTTCTTGGTGAAGAGAGATTTTAAATCTTTGCTGGATGTCATACGACCCAAGAAAGAATTTTAGAAGGTTAAAACACACCATGTTTGAGTGAATGGGACCTTTAACAGGAAAATGGCTGTAAATTGACGGAACATTAACTGATGGACTTCATTAAAGGCCCATGAAGATTATTTTGAACTATGATTTTTTTTTTTTAATGGTACTTCCATGAAGTACAAGAATAAACTATGAAGCTGGAAATTAGTATAATAGGTCGCTTCTAGAGGTTAGCATTAGTTTAGGATACATTTAAGATTACGCATTCAGTTTGAGCTTGGAAATACATTATGACAATGAAAGACGCATATGGCTTTATAGTGTGTGTGTGTGTGTGTGTGTGTGTGTGTGTGAGTGAGCATCCACAGCCATAAGTCAATTGCAACCCAGCCAGAGAGCACCTTCAAATAAAACACAACATCTGCCTCTCTACTCCGCTCATTTCCCATGCTTTACAATGACACTCAACTGCATTTGCTGTTGGCTGTGTTAGCAAAGAGTCCCCTATTTTCGTCCTGATTTATTTCATGCCCTCATTCCCATCCACCGCAAAAAGTGCAACATTCAATCCTGCGGGGTCTATAAATGTAAGTGCTCTCAACTTGACTGGACAATTTGCTCCATGCAGTAATAATTCAAAATGTTAAAAAATAGCACCAGATATCTACTTGCATTTTAGCTCGGGTGGTAAAAGGCGGAACCCTGAACCCAGCTGGTGTGAATTTTCCACAATAAGAGCTAGAGAGGAGAAAATGAGCGGGAAAACCAGACAAAAAAAAAAAAGGCTGAGCACAAAAACAAGGCAATTGGCAAAAAAGTGTCAAGCCTCGGTATAAACAACCCCTTTCCCCCCAAATGCCATCCATTGTGCATGTCTAGATAAGGCTTCTAAATCGGGCTGGAAAATAGGAGCTCCATTTCTCTCTGTATGGAATTTTTATCCCCTTTGTTTTTTAGTCAGGCTCTTTTGTCTTCTTGTCCTCTGTGTGTGTGTGTGTGTGTGTGTGTGTGTGTGTGTGTGTGTGTGTGTGTGTGTGTGTGTGGTGAGCGTGTAACAGACAGTAATGCTGAGTTGTAGCTAAACCCAAACAGACGGTCCCAAAGGGGACACTGCACCCATCGCTTCTTTGATCTGGCTACTAAGGCTCATTTCCATGACTCCAACAGAACTTCTGAGGGGGGTTAACAGCAAATACCCACCCACCAGCTTGAGGCAGTATGGCACCACATTTGTGAGCACCTCTGTGTTTGTCTTTGACTTGGACCGTGGCAAACGGCTTCAGCATGTGCCACTGAGATGGCCTCATCTCGCATACCTTAATGCGGCCCCGGGCTCTCTTCAATCCTGCACTCTCGCCTGCACTGCCACCCACCCGCACCTCCTCTCTCGCTATCTTTTCTCCCCCACTTTGCATTTTTTTTTTGTGCCCAAATGCAGTCTAACAGCCTTTTTAAGAGCTGTTTTGCCGGAGTTTAATCCTCCCAGCCTCCCTTTTCAGCCTTTATTCTATTGTGAAACTCTTGGCTCAGAGAGAGGCCCCCTTTTTAACAGAGTGGACCCGCTCAATCTGCCCCAGCTACCCCCCCCCTCCCACCCTCCCACCCCTCCACACAGGGCATCCCTTCATTCCTACTGCATCCTCCATCCGCCTCATTCTCTGCCTATCACCCATCCATCTACAGCCCACTGAGCCATGGTACCTTAAATCAATACCCAGCAGGGCACCACCACCCTAGAGAGTTATATAAGGTGCTACTAATTGTTGATTTGCTTTCTCCAATGCCTCTTTCTGCCACCTTTCCACTTTTCCGTGTCAGCTGTCATCTCTTGCCAGACTCTCCCTTGCACTTTCTCTCCCTGTCCCTCCCTCTCTCCCATTCATCCCTGCCCCCCCACCCCCCACCCCAGTCGCTTTCTCTCTCACTCTCTGCATCCCTGGTGTGAAAATCACAGGGGTTTGTGTCAGCTTGTCAACACAAACAGTCAGAAAGACGGCATGGGGATACAACGGGGGAAAAAATGAGCCACTATATTTTAGAAAGACCACAAAAAAAAAAAAAAAAACCGGAGGTAAGGTAAAAATGGGAACAAGTGGGGCTCCCTGTCAACTTCCAATAGCACAGGAGCGAGGCTGAGAGGGGATTGATGGAGCTGCTAATCAGTCTGTCTTCTGGCCTGTCACCGAGAGGTTTCTTTCCCTGTTGAAAATAGGGCGCTGCAAACATCAGGGCAGCCAGTGAGGCCTGATCGCATGGGCGAGCAGCAGCAGAGCTTCTCCCCGGGTAGCTGCTAACAGATGCAGTGGATAGTGCAATAGAGTGGTATGCATACAGGGAGAGGAGAGACTGAGGGTAAGGTGTGTGTGGGGGGGGGGGGGGGGATACTGCGCCCAAGAGTGCTGATCTGACACAGTCTGTGTATGTGAACGGCTCGCACAGTCACGTGCTGCAGTTGCCCCGACAAAATGAGCCATAAATACGCTCATTCTTACACGGTCTCCTTGCACTTGCCCACTCAATGCACACGCTGATGCGCGCTCAGTGTCACAGTCCCGTATCTTTAGGGGTTCCAGTGGGCAGAAGCATCTCTCGGAGTATAATTCTAGCACAGATTTTAAACAGCCCCCTCCCCACACACACATATCCACACACACAACTCTAAAGCCGAGAGCCAAAGAGCTGAGCGCTGACTCGGTGCAGACAGATAGCAAGTGACTGACTGGCTGGCAGTAGGACAGGAAATAAAAAGCCATAAAAAAGAGGGGGGGGGAGGGGAGGGAGTCTGTGGTGGCGGTATGAAATTGTCTGTACACATCAGCCAGCCGTGTTGACAAGATGTTGATTGAGCTAGTCTTGTCATTGCGCTCCTGCTTACCCCCTGGTGTTTTCACTGCAAGACAGCTGCTGGCTGGATCTGTGTCACAGTTCCAGCCCTAGCCTGTCCCCTCCCGATTCTCACTCTTTTTCTGTCTCTGTTTCCATATTTCCCCTCGCAGACCCCCCCCCTCCTCCATTTGCCAGTGTTTGGATGGAAGGGCTTTCAATATAATTCACTGTGCTTTTACATCATTAACTTCTTGTGCTGCTTGCAAAAGCCCCTGGTTTAGTGTGTGCGTAACAGCTGACATGGTGGATAAATGGCAGGTGGTTCACAACATGTTTCCAGTGAGGCAGCTCGGAGATGAGATGGGGCCGGGAATAAAAACATTAATCTTTTCATTCTCAGCTGCAGACATATAATGAGCAAGCAAAACTAATATATCAATAAGTGACAGATTAAAATCCATAAAAGAATGAAGAGACAATTTTAAAATTGCCTCCATCTCTTGCTTTTTTCTAAAAGGCGATGGATGGAAAGGAAAACAAAGGAATTCAGTGCATAGATTCTGTACTGGGACGCTGAGCCTGATGCTCTGGGGTAATCAATTAATTTAGTCAAGGGATTTGCGGCCTGCTCTTCCTAATTGAGCCCAGTGGAAACCCCCTTGGCTCTTCACAATAGGAAGTAGTGCGTTTCATAATTAATACTTTTTTCCCTCCTTTATTATTATATTTTTTAATGAGGGTGGTGATGTTGTATACGTGTGCATCTTATTACAGTGATGGGACCATCTATGCTATTGTTCACGTACAGTGTTTGCTGCTGGTGAGATGAATAAAAGAGACAACCTCATTCAGAGGCTGCAGTGGCACACTGAAGTCAAAGCTGAGTGTTTGTGTGTTTGAATATAAAACAGAGCCAGCTCAATGAGAGTCTCATTAGTGTTTGCTTAATATGTGTGCTTTTTAAAGCTTAGAGGTTAATGCCCGACTTGCCTCCATTTCACTGGAGCTCTCTTTTAATTTGATGCATAATTCTTTTTTGTCAGCGGCTGACAAGAGCCTCTTCAGAGAAGGCAGCCGAGCTGTTTTGTGAACTCTGCATCAACAGGAACACAGAAAGGCACACAAACACTCCCTAATTAAACTCGCTTAAAACGTCTCTCTTCACTGTCCTCCTCGCACTGCACACACCGCATAGAAGGAACATATTTCTGAGCTCTCCCATCTCCCCATCTCTGTCCGGAGAGCATGAGTCCTGGCAATTAAACAAATTACCTCCCCCTCCCAGGAGGGCCGTGCATCCGGCGAAAAGAATAAGTGTGTGATTCACAATGCTGCCACCTCTCTGTTCCTACCAACAGTCTTCAAATTGCCTCTTATTAATCAATGTCTGCGGTAAGCCTGTGACCAGAATTTCTCGTCTCCCTTTTCTCCATCTGGAGGTGGGGAAATACACGTTTTAATTTAACATCAGTTTTATATTCTGTTCATCAGATTGCCTGTAACTTGAAACACTCCTTTAAAATTACTGATGACTAAGAACTTCCAGAATACAAGAAAGAGAACTAGAGGGGGAAAGGGGGGGGGGGAAGAAACATTACCTGCTGACCTCAATACATCCTGTTTTGTGTGGAGGAAAAGAAAGGAAGGGGAAAACTAATTTCCTGAAACTCCACTTCTTAAGCGTTGATTAGTAAAGGAGCATAATTAGAGTGAAATGTGAAGTCAGGTTTTTTTTTTCTTTTTCAGATTGCACCACTTCCTCTAGAAAAAATCAGGCCATGATTAATGAATAAATGATTAATGAGGGAATCTAATTATCAATTAATTATTAAGCAAGCACTCTGAACAAGAAATGGGTAAGATGACAGGGAACAGTGGATGGAGAGCTGGCTGGGTTATGTGTTTTTGGGGGGGGGGTGATTTCAAATAATTTGCCTGTTTGTTCTTTCAGTTTGTTTTGTCTTCTGTTTAAACAGAGGAGCATGAAGAGAAGGTGGATGGGAGGAATGGAAGGATCGGTTGGAGCAACCCGACCCCCCCCCCCCCTGGTTAACTCTTTCATGGTGAATGCGATGACCTGACAGTGCTAAATGTAGAAGTTACCTGTTATGAGCCATGCAGGATCAGGTGTTGATGCAATAGGGAAGCCTGGCACAATATTTCCTATATATACTCTATATACAGTGCTGTGAAACGTATTTGCCCCCTTCCTGATTTCTTATATTTTTGTATATTTGTTACACCTAAATGATTCAGATCATCAAACAAATTTTAATATTGGACAAAGATAGCCTGAATAAACACAAAATGCAGTTTTTAGATGTTTTCATTTATTAAGGAAAAAAGCTATCCAAACCTACCTGGCCCAATGTGAAAAAGTAATTTCCCCCTAACTGCCCTCTAAACCTAATAACTGGTTGTGCCACCATTGGTGCCAACAACTGGCAATGAGTCTTTTACATCGCCGTTGAGGAATTTTGACCCACTCTTCTGTGCAGAATTGTTTAAATTCAGTCACATTGGAGGGCTTCATGAACTGATGGCCGGACATTCTCCTTCAGGATTTTCTGGCAGAGAGCAGAATTCATGGTTCTGTCAATTAGGGCAAGTTGTCCAGGTCCTGAAGCAGCAAAGCAGCCCCAGACCATGATACTACCACCATCATGTTTGACTGTTGATATGATGCTCTTTTTATGAAATTCTGTGTTAGTTTTATGCCAGATAAAACTGGATACATGTCTTCCAGAAAGTTCAACTTTTGTCTCGTCAGTCCCCAGAATGTTTTCCCAAAAGTCTTGAGGATCATCTAGATGTTTTCTGGCAAATGTGAGATGAGTCTTTGTGTGGTTTTTGTCTTGGAACTCTCCTATAGATGCCATTTTTGCCCAGTCTCTTTTTTTATTGTTCCATCAAGGACCAGTGTCCAAAGTGAGGCCTGCAGATCTTTAGACCTTGTATTTGTTTCTCATCTATTCTTGAATTTCTTTAGATCACAGCGGGATGTGTTGCTTTTTGAGATCTTTAAGCCTACTCCAGGTTGTCAGACAGGTTCTATTTAAGTGATTTCTTCATTGATGTCGCGACTGAAATTGAACTCAGCTTTCAAAAAAAATATGGTTAATCGCAGTTAATTCATGGTGTAACAAGAGGGGCAATTACTTTTTCACATAGGGCCAGGTAGGTTTGGATAGTTGTTTCCTTTAATAAATGAAATCATCATTTGAAAACTGCATTTTGTATTTATTCAGGTTATCTTTGTTTGATATTAAAATTTGATGATCTGAAACATTGAAGTGTGACAAATATGCAAAAATGTAAGAAATCAGGAAGGGGGCAAACACTTTTTTTCACAGCACTGTATATACAGTTATGATGAAGGCTTTGAGCTCAGCACGGCCTAGTAGCTGGGAATCGCCACCTCTGAGAAGCCAGAGGGTCAAGTTCCCCTCACTAAACGGTCCCCTCTCCTCCCCTGTCTTTAAGTAGGACAACCCCATCAATCTCTGATAATCTGCGGCGTGGGTCTCTCCTGTGTGACCACGCTTACAAGACATCACAGTGGGGGATTGATGTATGGCACGCAGGTGCCAAATGTAACTGTGATATACTGGACTGCTTCAAGTCAGGCTTGACCTTTTTTTCCTCGATATTAATTGCCGCGGTGAAAGAATACGTGTGATATATCCCTCCCTGAGGAGCTCTGCACACTTTATTCTTTGCCGTGGTTTTCTTCTAGGTGCGCTTTTTTGTTGTTTTTTTTGCTCCCCACGTCTTCCAAAAGTTCCCAGAGCTGCTACACAACAGGATATGGGACACAAAAATATTGTTTTATAAGCAGATGGGTTTATTGTCTATTAAAATGCAGCACCGCTCTAAAGCTGCATTTTCCCCACCTTCCCCTGACACCCGGAAACACATCCTCAAAGCAAGAACATGAGAGAAGGATCTTTCATCCCTGCATATTTTTTTTTCTCCTGCCGTTTACTGCTGGCCTTATTAAGAGAGTTGTGAGTGACGGAGGCAGAGTGTGCAGGCAGAGTCTCGGGGGGCTTTGATGGAGGCAAGCGATGGAGCTGTAGCAAGCTGAGGGCAAGATCATTCTTACGTTTATCCGCTCAAAGTGCTTTTTAAAGTTCTTTGTCTGCGTACCCTTTTCCCCTAGCACTCCTTTTATTCCTCTGTTCGTTCTAGTCTATTGTTTTTCTCTAACGGCCAGCGGAGGCACCAGCGCTGCATTCTGTCCTAATCATACCATGCCATTGCAGATTTCCTCAGAGTCAACTGGGAGTGAATGGGTCTTTGTCACACTGGGTGGGTTGCCTCATTGACTGTGAAACCTTGAACATATGGTGGCTGTGTGTTGGGATGCATCATCGTGCAGAATGCCATGGGCTGGGCTCCTGACCCTTGCCTGGCCTTTAACACCTAACCGGCTGCACCAAAGTCTGTGACTTGATGAACTTAAACACTTCTTTGTGTGTTCAGACTGAGAGTGTGTTTTCTTTGGGCTTTTCTTTTAAACTCCAGATAAAGAATGTGCAGTTCGCAATAGGGGCAGATGTGTGAGTTATGTGACTGTTTTACCAAACACGCAGCAGCACGCGCCTTTTCTTGGGCTGCACTGGCACGCTCTGCTGTTGAGCACACACTTTTATGCATGGTACAAGCAAAGCAAGGCTGGAAGGTAGCAGAGCCTGTATCTTTGACGGCCAGACTTCAACAGAAAAATCTTCTTTTGTCATGGTGTGATATGACTCTTTAAGAGTGCAAGAGAAACTTCTGGGGCTTCTGCTGCAGTGACTCTGCCACCCAAACAGACCTGCACCATAAAAGAGAAATGAGTTTAGGTTTCACAGAGCCAAACAATGAAAACATCTGGCTTGTGAAACAGTTCTTTACACTCTTTCATGCATGGGCAAAATAAGAGTTTTGCTGCAGGTCACACCGATATCGGGACCGTGTGAGGGAGAGGCCATTTGAGCGGGACTCAGAGGTGGGGAGACAGAAACTGTACTCAAGCAAAAGTAGTGTTATATTATGATAATACTGGAATTACTCAAGTATAAGTAAGAGCGGCCACCGAGGAATTGCTTGACTATGAGCGGAAAAACTATCTTCTGAAAAAGTTACTTGGGTAGTGAGGGAGAGCAGTTGCTAGTTTTCAAAGTTTTTCTTCAAAATTTGTCATTCTTGTCTCGTAAATTTAGGACTTTTTTATGAATGTACAACTTCTTCCTCATAAATATAAAAGGTTTATATTTTTCATATATTTTTTTAATTTTTTACCATATAAATGTGATATGTTTTACTCTTCTCCCTCACCCGCCTGGACCTTGCCTCCGCCCGAGCCCGAACCCAGTCCACGACTCCAAGCGGGGCCTTGCACGGCCTGCGGTGTTTCCGCCTGGCACTCGCTCCTCCAGTACCACTCAGTCCTGCCCCGACCGCTTGTAGATCCGCTGCTGACCCCGCCCCTGTGGTCCCATGTTCACCAGTCCACGGCCGTGCTCTGGGAACGCCTGAGACCATTGTTTGGGCATCGCTCGCCGCCACAGATCCCCCCCACCCGTGCCACCCAGCGCCCACATCCAGGGCAGCTCGGACACTGGCACCGGGGCCCTCCTGCGGCAGCCCTGAGCGTGACACGGCCTGTCCACTTTCCGGGGTGCCCAGCAACTACTCATCCCACACAGCATCGTCCCTAACTCTCAGAACCGGTCGGTCCCACAGTCCGCAGCCCGACCACTCTTCCCCAGCGCCACTCTTGATGGAAAAGCCAAGGCCATAAAACAGGTTGCAGCCATGATGTTAGAGCTGTAGGCCATCACAACAAACTCCACATCAGCCATCTCCACCGATTTGTACTGAGCCGTCAGTGTGATGGTACCCACCGCGGCCAACCGTCCTCCTCCATAACCGCAAAGCGGCGCTAAGACACCTACAATCCTGTAGTGGGGAAAACATTCTCTAACCATAGTCCAATTCAGCACAGAACTCTCCGCTTCCGTGTTGACCAGCATCGGTACCGGAACTCCATCCAGAACAACCGTGCAGCATGTGCACCCACAGGTACTCGGGGACACCGTGTGGATCACCGCTGGAGCAGGGGAAGTTGAATTCCTGCGTGGGCTCTCCTGTTCTGCTGACTGGCATACTCTTGCGAAGTGTTGTAGACGGCCACATTTTCCGCAGCGCTTCCCTCTTGCCGCACACTCTCTAGCATTATAGCAGTGCTTTGTGGACCCATAACCCATACACCTGGGCTTCCCTGGGGCAGACCTCATGCATGCAGCGTTGGCCTCCTCCACATTGTCCTTGACTCTCCCATCATTGTCCAGGTCCACGACCTGCTCGGCCATGGGGAATCTTGAATTTCCCGGTGAAAGGTGCTTGCTTAGCTCCCGAATTAGCTTGTCCGCTGCTTCCAGCTGTAGTGCCAACTCGACAGGCCTAGTCATCATCAACTCACCCGGGAATGAGAGCAGCTTGGAGCGGACCGTGTTCCACCAACTGGTTGCGAACCATTTTCTCCTCGGCACCCTAAAATGGCGGGCCATCAACTCGACCACTTGTTTGTAATTGTCCGCGTCTCCAAGCATGCCCAGAATTCTCTGTCCCTCCAGTCCCAGGTTGTGTACTAACAACACACAGGCCCTCAGCTTCTCCATTCGTCCCAGGTCCAATACCACCAAGTATGTTTGAAAAGCCTTGTACCACTGAGGCCATGGTACGGGCGGCTCCCCCGGAAGCTCCAGGAATGGCCAAATAGGTGCTCCACATGCCTCCATGTGTTTACTTCTCGTCGCCAAATGTTATGTCGTAACTTGTAGACAAGGATGACGCCAGGAGTGGAGCTGAACACTTCTTTATTATAATGCTGAATCTCAGTGCACCTGACTGCACATGCAGCCGCTGGCAGAGGTAAGGCGGAAGGGACTGCCCCCCTGCCTGCAGCCCCCCTTATACCATCGGGGCTGGCAGGACCGGAAGCCGCAGCCACCACCCCGTACCACACAAATAAGAGCTCCAATATAAACAGTATATGAACTGTAAACAAATACATAATAGATTGTGGTATGATTTTCATAGCAAGTTTGAAAGATCCTTGAGAGATCACTGAGAGTTTGTTGGGTGACAAAAAAAGGTATATATTTATATGTGAGGGGTTTGTAGTGCTCTTCTATTCACAGATGAGATGAGATGAGATGAGATTCAACTTTATTGTCATTACACAGGTGGAGATCATTGAGAAATAAATGAAAGATGAGGAAAAATGGCCAGATTTCTCAATGATTTTCCACTGATCTGAGCCAGTGTGTGAATGGCACACCCACTGATATTGAAATATGTAAGTGAAACATGCTGATAACCACACAGTCTTTTGGTGCATTTTTCTTCTTCCCCGGTGATTTGGAGGAGTGTGCAATATATTTGTTCTGTAGTTGTCTATATCCCAATAGAATGAGCACAGTAGCGACTTTCATCAATGCGTTCATCTTGGTTTTTCGACTTTGTGACTGTGTTGTATTGGAACACAGAAGTCTGACTTCAGGGGGCATGCCATTCGAAACTTCCAGCAAGTGACTGGGCAATCTGACCAGGACAACCCCTGGAATACACTTTATGGTGAAATGTACATAAAAAATTGATGTTCTTACACAAAATATAGAATATACATAATGGGCTTCATGTAAGAACATGATAAGAATATGAGTAAATCATTGTATTTTGTTAATAAGCAACATTAGTACAAACTATCCAGTCCAGATTCAACAAACCCTTTTATGTTCCAACATGTATAAAAATGATACATTCCACCTGTGTGTAAGTGAGTGTACGTTCATAAGAATTGAAGATATGCATAACTGATGCTCTAATAGGACGTGATTCAGCAAGCTATAATTTGGCAAATATGCAACTGTGGATCTTCTTTAACAGAATTAAAGACATCTTGTATCTTAGAACAGCTCCTGAACATTTCATGCATCTACTGTATCATGAATAATTCAAAAGTAATAATCTATCGAACTTAGCATCTTTTTCTGTACTACTCATTTTCAGCATCATGCCCCATTTCCGGAACACTAATATCTCAATAACCAATGAAGACAAAACACTGAGATTTTGTATGGTTGTTACTGAGACTACATCGCGTTCCAAATTATTATGCAAATGATATGTGTCTCTGATTTTCCTAAATAGTCAATGCAAATGAAAATCTAATTTTCAAGTCATCAACCAATAGAGCATAATTCAAATTTTATTGAACAAACCTCGCAATGATAACTATTTTTTTTTTGCAAAAATAAAAAACTCAAAATGCACTGTTCCAAATTATTATGCACAGCAGCATTTCAAAACATTTTATTGGTTGTAAAAGAACTGAAAATGGTCATTTGTTAAATTTACAGCATTAGGAGGTCATATTTACTGAAATCAAAAGCTATTTCAATCAAAAACATCTTAACAGGCCAAGTTACATGTTAACATAGGAGCCCTTCTTTGATATAACCTTCACAATTCTTGCATCCATTGAACTTGTGAGTTTTTGGAAAGTTTCTGCTTGAATTTCTTTGCAAGATGTCAGAATAGCCTCCCACAGCTGCTGTTTTGACGTGAACTGCCTCCCACCCTCATAGATCTTCTGTTTGAGGATGCTCCAAAAGTTCTCAATAGAGTTGAGGCCAGGGGAGGGTGGGGGGGGGGGGGCGGCACACCATGAGTTTCTCTCCTTTTATGCCCATAGCAGCCAATGACACAGAGGTATTCTTTGCAGCATGAGATGGTGCATTGTCATGCATGAAGATAGTTTTGCTACAGAAGGCACAGTACTTCTTTTTGTACCATGGAAGAAAGTGGTCAGTCAGAAACGTTATATACTTTGGCAAGGTCATTTTCACACCTTCAGGGACCTTAAAGGGCCCTACCAGCTCTCTCCAAATGATTCGGCCCAAAACACGACTCTGTCACCTCCTTGCTGATGTTGCAGCCTTGTTGGGACATGGTGGCCATCCACCAACCAGCTCCACCCATCTGAACCATCCAGGGTTGCACGGCACTCATCAGTAAACAAAACTGTTTGAAAATTAGTCTTCATGTATTTCTGAGCCCACTGCAACCGTTTCTGCTTGTAAGATTGGTTAGGGGTGGCAGAATAGTAGGTTTATGCACAACTACAAGCATCTGGAGGATCCTACACCTTGAGGTTTGTGGGATTCCAGAGGCACTAACAGCTTCAAATACCTGTTTGTTGCATTGTAATGGCATTTTAGCAGCTGCTCTCTTTAATCCAAGGAATTTGTCTGGCAGAAACCTTCCTCATTATGCCTTTATCTGCACAAACCTGTCTGTGCTCTGAATCAGCCACAAATTTCTTCACAGTACAATGATCACACTTAAGTTTTCGTGAATTATCTAATGTTTTCATACCTTGTCCAAGGCATTGCACTATTTGATGCTTTTCAGCAGCAGAGAGATCCTTTTTCTTTCCCATATTGCTTGAAACCTGTGGCATGCTTAATAATGTGGAACATCCTTCTTAAGTAGTTTTCCTTTAATTGGGCTCACCTGGCAAACTAATTATGACCGGTGTCAGAGATTGATATCAGTCATCCAAAGAGCCCTGAGACACATACCATTCCATGAGTTTAATGAAAAACAAAAATTGAATGTTTATCACACTAAAATCCTATTTGCATAATAATTTGGAACGCGGTGTAATAGCATTATTTTGTGAAAGTACTGTATGGAACAAACTGGAGCTGATCAGTCGGGAACATTTTCTGAAAACTGGTGATTTGACGAGGATTTACCCTATTACACAATGGCATCGTTATCTGATTAAAATGATTAGGATACCATATAAAAGCTTTTAGAATTATAAGGTCAAACTGTAAAATCATGTTAACTATGAAGTTTACAGGAGTTTTGCTCTTAAAATTTACTTAAATGAATGAAATGTATAGTCCATCCATTCATCCATCCATTGGAGGGCAGCAGTCCAAGCAGACTTCTGCCCATTTCACGTAGCACCATGATTCCCATGATCCCTCCTGCAGGTACTGAGCTCACTGGAGGGAAATGTATAGCCATTTGATGAAAACTAAGGTTAGAATAACAGGAAACTATTTGTACTTAACTCGTACTACTTTCTTCAGCCACTCATATATTTTTAGTTTCTGTACAAAATTTCAAGATACCAAAATGCTACAAGTTTACATTAATTAATCATGCGCCATGTTTACTAAAAAATATTGTTAGTGCAGGCAATGCAGCAGACAGGAATATTACAGACAAAAATGTATGAAATTATCCATTTCTATTCAAAATATATGTGCAATATTTGTAATGCAAAGCAGTAGTAACTCAGCCCAGTGCAGTATTATATTACATTATCAACTATACACAGAATATAGTTTCGAAAGCTGGGGATCAGACTGCCAAGGTCTCTGCCTTTGACAGTCACCTGATCCACATAGCATCGGACCCCCATGGTCCCTCCTGTGGTGAGCCCACTGAAGGGTGGACCCATGTAACTCCTTCGGGCTGAGCCTGGCCAGGTCCCATGGGCAGAAACCTGGCCACCAGCTACTAGCCATCGAGCCCCTCCCCTAGGCCTGGCTCCAGGGCAGGGCCCCGGTGACCCCATACCAGACAGGGTACACTGAATCCTTGATTTATTTATTCATCATGGGAGTCCATTTCTTTCTCTGTAGGATTGCTGGACTCACCCTTAGAGATAGGGTGAGAAGCTCAGAGTAGAACTGCTGCTCCTCCACATCGAAAGGAGCCAGTTGAGGTGGTTTGGGCATTTGATCAGGATGCCTCCTGGACGCCTCCCACTTGAGGTGTTTCGGGCACGTCCCACTGAGAGGAGACCCCGGGGCAGACCCAGGACACGCTGGAGAGACTATGCCTCCCAGCTGACCTGGGAACATCTTGCTATCCTCTCTGAAGAGCTGGAGCAGGGGGCTGGGGAGAGGGAAGTCTGGGCTTCTCTGCTTTAGCTGTGGTCTCCGTGACCCGAACCTCTGGAAATGCGGTAGAAAATGGATGGATGGATGGACACAGAACATAGTATTTTTATTTGGTGCTGTGGAGCCCTAAACCTTGCTGACATGGTTTCTTCCTCTAATATTCTAGTAGCTATCATGTCTACAACTGTAAGACCTCGGTTTTAGAGCAGTGATAAACAAGTGAAGCGTTACTGGCTCTTAAACTTATCTGGTGAGATGATCGATCATTAGACGGGGTGTGGAGGTAATTCCCTCAGCTCGCCTGTTGGCTATCACTGATCCCATATCACCCTCACAGGAAACAGTATGAATCACAGGAAGCTGAGATCAATCTATACAGATTAGGCTGCATGATTATAAATGAAAAAAAGGATCCCATTTGGTTCAACCACTCAAATGCTTCAGTGTCTGCTGGTGTTTGTTAATGTATGGGTGCATGTAAGGCATGTTAAGCAATAGCTTTTTTTGTGCCTTTCTCCTATTACTGATTTCTGATATCTGTTGAGCCCTCTTAACAATCTGTCCTACCTTCGCTCATTTACTTTGCTTTAGTCCATCCTGCTCTTAAATCTCCCTTCTTGAGGGAGTCGTCTTTTAAATCTTAATTAAAACAGACTCCAAAGCCCCCCTCTCACCCTCCCAGGGGCTAGCTGAAAGCGGCTTAGAACAATCAGGAGGACGGATTAGAAGTGAGAAGAAGAGGAGATGCAAGAGGAACAGGGGTGTAGGGGACAACACGGAGAATGGAATGGCGTAGAACAATATTGTGGGGAAAGAGAAAAGTGACCCCTTTCCTTCGCCCCTTGATTCCCCCCCCCCCCCCCTCCGAACACACCTTTGCTCTGTCTCTCCCTCTCTCAGGGCTCTGGCGTCTTGGCCTCGCTTATTGACATTCAGCTTCTCGGCAGATTAAGCAGCGAATGGAGCCTCTGGAAAGGGTAAACACACTGGAGGAACAATGACCAACAGGCGGCAACCTTATTGGATTCTAATTAACTGCCAGGAGAGATGGCTAGGGGCATGTTAAGTGCTCTGGGACACAAGTTAGAGCCCCAGACCTCAAGTACCACAACTCTCATCACCTAGGCTCCCCTCCCGTGCTGTAGATTGTTCCTGTCTTCCCTTTATCTCCCTCTGCATCTCTCTATTTTGTTTTTCCTCTATCTTTGAATCCATTTACCCACCCGTTTCACGTGTGGTCCGTGAGAATGGCAAACAGAGGCATTTAAAAACACTCCTTGGAGAGCTATTTGCCATCCTCCTTTCCTGGGCTACCTCTTCCTCCTGCCTCCCCTTCCCTTCTAACAAGGCGAAACGAGAGCCATCGCCCAGAGGTAGCTGTTTGAGCGATAAGGTTAAAATATGCTGAAAAATTGGGAGAGATGATTTGATATTAAATAGATTGAATTATCTGGAGTGAAGAAGAGGGATGAAGGAGAGCCAAATCATATTTCTGCATCGCCCTCGGGAGAAGCACTACTGGAGGGGGAGAGGGAGCTAAATGGGAAGGAGTGAATAGGCAATCCTCAGTGGTCAGAAATCTGAAAATAAAACCACTTCTCCAGTTCTCTTTTGTACTCTGACTCAAATGAACCAGCAAGCTAATTTGAGTGTAAGTCCATGCAGGGTTCTGTTTAGGTGTGAACTTCCTAATCGGTGCAGTGGGTCCTCCATCTTGGAGTGGCCCCCTGATGAAGCCAGCTCTGAGTGTTGCTGTTTTTCTGGGGATCTCTGTAAGGAACCTCAACCACTAATTAGACTGGTATCATTAAAGCGCTGCTGTGAGAGAGGGCCCACACCATAGGCTGAGGCTAACACAGAAGTGTTGAGGGGGCAAAAAGAAAAAAAAAAAAAAGCAATGCCCCAATGGAGACAGGCCATTGTCACCTCAGCAACCATATAAAGCAATGCATTAATTGGTGCGAAAACAGACACGCACACAAGAACATGAAGCCAAACACATGCACACTCGCACCTCGGCTCGAACACACATTCTAAGTTGAAGTGTATTCCATGAACCCTGTGCTTGTTAACACATTACCTGGCATCAAAAGAGGCAACAGCTGGAAGGAGCAGAGTCTAGAAGAGTCATTATTTGCTGAGGAGAACTTCAGCCCAGTGTTATGTTTGTCCTCTGGCAAATATGGCAGAATAGAAGGTTTGCACTGAAGCATCTCTTTGCTTGTCACCATCACGTGGAAGCCTTTGAAATCCTCCAAGAACTTTTTTTTTTTTAATCAAAGCTGGGAAGAAATAAATCGGAGCTTCAGTTGTGATCTACGCCTGAAGGTATAAAAGGGATCCACATGACCACTGTCCATTTCCACACCATTACAGCAACAGTCATGGCTGTAATAGGTTGAATTGGGCCATTGATTTCTCTCATACACCCTTCTCTTTCACCCACAAAACTGATCTGTGCCAGTTCTGAGAATCACTAGGCTCTTTTTTTTTTTTTTTAACAAAACATCACATGCTCAAAGACAGCTCACACAAAACTTAAACCTCAGGCATAAAAGGCATGTGCGCGCACACACACACACACACTATATGTCCCAGCCCGAGATCCTGGGGAGTTAAACAAAGGACTGAGTTTAAATTGGCTTTTAAAGAACTCCCCAGGACAATCATGGAGTTGACTTGAGCCCATATAGTGTGTCAGAAGACTGCTTAGACAGAGCAGGGTAGTTAGGCTGAGGTCTATAGTGCAGTGAATGGCTAATCTAAAGTGGGACGACTCGGGAGCTTCTCTCCACTGGCATCAATAGGCCTCCAATCAGGCCTGACTGCCCCTCAATCTTCTGGTCAGCTTTTTAACTGCGCTGTGATCGCACAGCTTCATTAACAGCCTATTTATCTTTCGCTGTACAACAGCCCTAAAAGGCTGGTGACACACTCAACACACCCCATGCACCCGCCTACACATGAACCTGAGCAGATGAACAATTGTACTTAGCACATGGACAGCATAACAACATTATCTAAAAGCAGAGTCCATTTATTTGAAAAGATACTTTACTTCCAGAGCCGCATTTTTTTTTTTTTTTTAAATAATCAACATGTCCTTCCTGCAGCCTCATCTCAGACACAAATTCTCTGTAGAAAATTCGTCCTGGGCCATGTAGCCTGTGAAGGGTCTGGCCATGGTGTCTGTTGTAGTGTAATCTTGCCTGAACATAATATAGCAGACCAGATGAACCCCATGACTCCCCCCCCACACACACACACACAGACCCCTCCCAAACAAGCCACAACAAACAGCTTTCTGTAGCCACTCTCTGCCTTTGATCTGAAGAGAGCCAAGATGAGATCTGTTTCCTCTTGCCCCCTTTCTCTCCTTTTCTTTTTTTTTTTTTTAACATCTACTTATATGTCTCCCCCCTCTCCTGCTGAGCAGGTGTATTAAATGAGGTGACTATTTCAGTGGCACTGGGCCGCACCTCAAAGTGCAGTCTGTGAAGAGGGCTTTTTCTCTGCCCTCCCTCTTATCTTTTATCCCTTCCCATCACTTCCGTCTCCTTTACTCTCCCTTTTTTCCCTTTCCCTTTATCTCACTACATCCCCCTTTACTACATTTACCAATGTTCCCTCGCACTCTTGAATTTGAAATGGAGAGGACGTGCCTCTCATCTATCCTGATTAATCTACACCTCCCTGCCCATCTCCCCGTGTGCATCCCTTGGCCCTTTTGTCTATTTAGCTATATGTCTAATTATGCTGTCTCACTTATGCAATTAGCACAAAAATAAATGGCTGCCATAGCTCTGCCCCCCCCCCACTCCACTCCTCCCGTTGCAGGCTCTGAGAAAACAAATTATGGAGAACAATAGGTACAAATGGCTTCTGCACCAAACCACATGATGGATGCAGCCTGGGTTCCCTACATCTCATCCCTTCCTCTCTCCTCCCCCCCCCCCCAGTTCTTTCTCACTCATTCACTTTACTCTCCCTCCCTTCCCCATTATCTCCAGCTCTATATGTCTCTGTTTGGGTACTGGGGAGGACTTGCCCAACTACCCCATCATCATATGGCTGTATCATCCGTCTTCCCTTCTTGGCAATGACACTATATTCACCCTGACATCATATTAAGCAAGGTCCCTTTTCTATGCCTTTCTCCCTCTTTCTCTCTCTGGTCTATTTCTTTGCGCCTGCTGTTGTCTCTCGTGGCACACTCTCCTCCTCTATCCCCACGAGCATTCTCTACACCATGACTGCAAAGCAAACGCCTGGAACTTTCTGAAGCAAACAGCAAGCATCCTGTGCCATAGCCCCATCTGTGGATAGTCTGAGCAGGGAACAATCAGTCCCTCTCCTCCTCTGCCTCGTTCTCTCTCCAGCCCCCTGGGATCTGCACGGCACTACGATGCTTCAGTCAGACGGGTGCAATGTGCTGGAACAATGGTCGGGCTGCTTCCTCCAGGAGGGGTGTTAGGTTTACCTTAGCCAGCATGGGAAGCACTTAGCCATGTGTTTTTCTTGCCCCTCCGCGCTTCTCAGGAATGTGGCAGAAGCAGCTTTTGCAGTCTTTTTCACCGCTCACATGCACTATCCCAGGTACACAAACAGTCGCTCTCTTTGCGTCCCAGTGTACACTTGAGATCTGATGTTTAGCCCGAGGTGTTGAAATATCAGCTTTCTATTAATCCCCCTCAGACCAGCAGTCAGTTACGCCTTTTTCTTTTTTCACCTCTGCCATGCTAGAGGAAAAACAGCAGGTTTGGCTTACACCAATACAAGCATATCCATTACCTGAAATACTGGGCTCCTGGCGGTAAATCCCTTTGACCCCTCTGCTCCCCCCCCCCCCCGTCTCCTGTTCTCATGCTGAGCCCTTTGTTTTCCTTGCATCGGCTCTCTTGCCAAAAGCAGACTTCAGGAGGGAGACACACCCTTCTACAGGTTCAACTGCCACCCACCTCAACCGCCCACACACTCTCCACCCTTTTTTCCCACCACATCCCTACGCAGCTCAATAACATTAACATGTTTTGCAATTGGAAGAGCTTCAGTTTAAAGGCTCACTCAATAGGCTTTGAATGACATCCCTCAGTTGATGGCAAATTGGCTGACTCCTCTACTGGACCTCCCAGGGTGAGTTTTGCGGCCCTGTACAAAGTGATGGAAAGGGAAGACATTGCTACAATTTTTCCAGACCCCTTTACAAAATCTTCTACAACAACAAAAATCAGAGCAGATTTTCACTGTGCAAAGGCTCCTCTTCCTTCTTCTCTTTCTTTCATCTGCTCCCTTACAGCGGATCATCTGCCTCCATCTCACTCTATCCCTTGCATCTTCCTCTGTAACACCAACCCTCTCCATGTCCTCCTTCACTACATCCATGAATCTTCTCTGTGGTCTTCCTCTTTTGCTCCTGAGTGACAGCTCCATCTCCAACATCCTTTGTGCAATATATCTATCCATTATCCCTCTTCCGCACATGTCCAAACCATCTCAGCTTTGCCTCTCTTACTTTGTCTCCAAACCGTTCAATCCTAAGCTGTCCCTCGAATATGAGAATTTCTAATCATCTCCCTCCTAGTCACTCCCAATGAGAATCTAAGGGCGCATTCAGACAGTCACTGTTTGATCCGGACCAAAGGACCAAACAGTTGCTTCCGCGAATAGTTTGGTTTGTTTGGTGCTGTCTGAATGCGCATTGGAATTCTGATGCACACCAAACAAGTGAAGAATAGGCCCCCTGAAAACAGGGGTCTCAGTTCTCTTGCAAAGAAAGTCTGGTGTGCTCGGCTTGCAGTGTGAATCCAAATGGACTATCCAGCGGACCACAGGACGGAAGTGCCCCTCAGTGTTTGTGTAACCATAGCAACACATAGTCTAAGAGGAAGTGGCGTTTACCATAGTACGTTTTGGGTAGAAAATAACAAAGACAATCGCGCAAATCCGAGAAATCCTTTTACCAGAGAAAGTCGAGGAGAAAAGTTAAAAAATGTCTCATTTGTGGCGGACAAACAACCCGGCTGAAAGGAATGGATTTCCGTTTTCAGTCCTGGCCAATCAATGAGCCTGATTTTTATTCTCCGCTGAGATTTTTTTCTTCCTGGTCAGTGGTGGTTTCAGTTACAGTGCCCCAAACGAGCAGTTGTTGTGACTGCGTGACGTTGTCCAGGTAGTTTGGTCCGCTGCAGTGTGAATGCAAACCAAACCAAATGAAGGTGTGAAAATTCTCGGCATTCCCCACCCAGTCAAACCAAGACCCCCGGACTATCCTGGTCTGAATCAGGAGTCTGGGGCTCTCAGTTCGACTGGGTGGAGCACTTCTGCCCTTTGGTCTGCTGGATAGTCCGTTTGCATTCACACTGCAAGCGAAGCGGTCTCGGTTACTCCATTTTCAGGCGGACCAGACTTCGCTTGTTTGGTGGGCACCAGAGTTCAAATGCGCATTCAGACGACACCAAACGAACTGAACTATCTGCAGAAGCGGAGCAGAATTCCTTTGGTCCGGACCAAACAGTGGCAGTGTGAATGCACCCTTAGCATCTTCAGCTATGCCATCTTCAGCTCTGCCTCCTGTGTTTTTGTTAGTGCCACTGTTTCCAAACCATACATCATAGCAGGTCTCACTACAGTCTTGTAAATCTTCTCTTTCACTCTAGCTGCTATCCTTCCATCACAAATCACTCCTGACACTCAACTCCACTCACTCCACCCTGTCTGCGCTTTTGTCTTCACCTTTCGTATGCATTTTCCATTCCATTGGATAGTTGACCCCAGGCATTTAAAATCATCTACCTTCACTACTTCTACTCCTTGCATCTTTACCATTACACTGGCCTCCCTCTCATTCACACATGTATTGTGTCTTGCTTCTACTGATTTTCATTCCTCTTCTCTCCAGTGCATACTTCCACCTGCTCCCTACTCTTGCTATAGATCACAATGTCGTCTGCAAATATCATGGTCCACGGAGATTCCTGCCTGACCTCATCTGTCAGCCTGTCCATCACCATGGCAAACAAGAAGGGGCTCAGAGCTGATCCTTGATGTAATCCCACCCCCACCTTGAATCCATCTGTCACTCCTACAGCGCATCTCATCACCACCTTACCATCCTCATCCATGTCCTATACCACCCTCACATACTTCACTGCCATTCCTGATTTCCTCATAGAGTACCACACTTCCTCTCTTGGCACCCTGCCATAAGCTTTCTAGATCCACAAAGACACAGTACAACTCCTTCTGCCCTTCTCTGTACTTCTCCATCAACACTCTTAAAGCAAACATTGCATCTGTAGTACTCTTTCTTGGCATGAAACCGTACTGCTGCTCGCTGATTGTGATCTGTTCTTAACCTGGCTTTAACAACTCTTTCCCATATTTCACTATGCAAAGGCAGAAGACATTAAACAGCAGCCAACCCATTTTTTCTGCTGAACAGTTGAACCACTAATGCAATATTAGCCTCGGCGTTCAAGGTAGTTTCAACCTACAGGAAAGAAAGATGCAAAGAAGAATAAGTCGTAGGAGGAGTGGCTTCAAGGTACAAACATTCAGAATATTTTGTCCCACAAGTGCACACACTCTTTCCATTACTAACAAAGTGAGCAGCAGCCAGTCAATCTCCTGTTTCCTTGAATGTGATTTTCACCCCTGGCTGGTTAAGGAGATGACATGTCCTGAGAGCTGGAGCATCATTAATTAGACAGTTGGATTTTGACTAATCGTTCCAGAAAGAGCACACAGCCCCGAAGATGCCAAACACTCATGTCAGCTCATCATCCACAGCCCCAGCGTGTGCCCTTGACCCTTTGTGAGTGTGTATGTGTGTTTAGGGTGCTGCTTCCGTGAGCTCCTTGTGAGTCATTTCTGGATGACGTGCACATGTTACAAGCCCCACTGCACCCCGCTGAATATTTCTGATCCCCCTACTTATCGAGTGCCACATACAATCACGGTTCATGTAAGAAGAGCAAAAGAAGAGCAAAAAAAAAAAGAGAGAAAGAGACATGAAAAAAATCAGCATCTGGTGTTGAATAAATGTTGTCTGATGGCATTTTTAACCGAAGTTTTCCTGAAACCCTTTTCAGCTGCCAGAATCCTTCTCCAATAAAGCTATCTGTAATATAAGGTTAAGGAAAATGGCTGGCGAAGATAACACAGGACCAGATATTGCTGCAACGCAGAAGATAAATTTCAATTTGCTGTTGGTTTCAGTGTCTCGGCAGGAGATATGAAATTCTTGTCTTGCAGGGCAGGAATTGATTGGAAAATAAAAATGAATGTGTGGTCTAGTACTTCTCCAATTTTTTTTCCCCATTGTATGTTGGTTTCTGGGCTTGGGGTCTTTTTGAAATGGTGATATATCTCTCTAGAAGGAAGTGACACTTGCATTTTAGGGGGAGATAAATGCAATACAAGTCTTCCTTAAAATAGCTACTACTGTACAAATGTGACTCTTTCCCTTGGGGGTCTGTTTTAATGACATGCGCAAAATTAATCCCACATTCTCCCGCTCCCTATTCCGTCCTATTACTATGTTTGCACAGAAGAATGAAAGCGTAAACAGTATTGTGCTGTCCCCACCAGTCTGCATGCTCCTGACATAGCCTGGAGAGCCGTAGCTGGGGAAGAAGACTCCAGGAAATAGCAGGAAGCTACCATTGTCCTCCTCACTGTCATTTCCTCTGATTGCCCCAGAGGAAGACGTGGTGAGGATGTGCAGAGACAGATGCAAGGAGAGAGTGAAGACAAAAAGAGGAAGGGGGGGGCGGGGGCAGTGAGGTAAAAATAATACTTAGAAGGGGCCAAGAGTCATCAACAGTTTGCTACCTGGCCACTGGCAACTTCCTGTGCTGAGCTGCTCCAACGTGCGCATGTAGTTAAGTTGCTCACAGCAGATAACAAAGCCTCGGGACTCACTGCCAAGTTCTTTATCTGTGTTTACCCGTATGGCAAAGCTGATTAGAGACAAGCAATATTACGAAGCCCCATTGTTTCCTTTCTCTTCCAGTTTCTTCTTCCGTAAATGTTGCAAGTAAATATGCCAGAAAGTGGAGGGTGGGAGGATATGAGGAAGGGCAGAAAGACAATGGTGTGTGTGTGTGTGCATGAGAGGTCTTCGGGATGACATGAAAGTGGGTTATTATTTCAGATCTCAGCCATCTATTACAGTTTGCTCTGCGCAGGCAAATAATTCTGAAATAATCAGGCCAGGCTTTAATTTTTCAGGTAAAACATTAGCTTCACAGTAAATGGAATTCACTTATATAGCGCTTTTCTTCTCATCTCTTGATGACCAAAGCGCTTTACAGATCCTGCTATCCACCCATTCACACAATGATGGTGGCGTGCTACTTAATGTGGCGCTTCCAGACCCACCAGGAGCAATTGGGGGTGAAGTGTCTTGCCCAGGGACACAACGGCAGGATATCCGGGGAGAGCGGGATTCGAACCGCCAACCATGTGGTTACTGGATGACCTGCTCTACCTCCTGAGCCACTGCCGCGGTATGACTTACAGCAACGATGGGAAAATCCTGGCTCCAGAGAGTAAAAGTCCAGTCCCATATTTGTTCCAGCCACTCACTGACACGGCTGATTCAGATGAGCACAGCTCTCAGAGGTAGAAGTAATGAACTCATCTGCCTGGCTGTAGAAGTGTGCTTATCAAAATTACCTATGTTGGTGAATGGCTCGAACATGGAGCTGGACTTTGACTTTCTGTAGCAAGGATTCAGGTTCAGTGGTCAAAACAATACACAAGCAGGAAAAAAGTAGAAAAACAAAGCTTATCTATATTTTTGCCACGACTGTCCCCTAAATATTGCAAGACCTTTCTGTTCAGGACTAGGCTGTGCTGGGATTTTGCTGTGTCTGCACTACTGCGCACCTCCTATGGCACTCCTCGTCAGCTGGCCCGAGTTCCTGCCTCTGTAACTTTCTACCAATTACCTACTTTACTTCCACTTTCTTTAATCATACATGGGGGGGGGGGGGGGAGTAAAAAGGGAGCGAATAAGTGTTTGTGTGTGAGAGACACAAACACATCAAGAGTAGCACGACAGGGAAAAGGTTAATGATGCTCAGTGGTCCTCTTCTGAGTTTGTCTGCTTAATCATCCAGAGACAGGTGACACATCCAAGTCTTCTCCCTGCTCCCCTTCCTTCATTTTCCACCCCCAGCTTCGTCTGAAACGGTTTCCCTCCCGTCATGACTCCCACCACGAGAATTCAAAGAGCAGCAGAACAGCAGTTGACAAAATATGCACAGTTCCCTAAAACAAACCCTCTTGGGTCATGGTGTCGCTGCATCCTCAAGCATAATTGTGCTCCATATATTAAAGACAAATCTGAATAGGAGTGGGAAGCGGGAGGACTCGGTCAGGATTTATCACATCCCCAGCTGGATTCCAGTTCAATGTTTGCTCCTGTGTGAGGTATGAATGTGAGCAGGATTTCAACCTTTGGTGAAAGTCTGCCATCTGCCTCCGGCCCATTAAGCAGGCACGCTCTCATGTCCTCGTGCTCCACCGTCACACATTCAGCAAACGGGGGCAAAAAAAAAAGAGTTGTGAGAAGAGGCAAGGTGGAAAATTTCCACATCGTTACACTATAGTGAGGCATGAGTGGCGACACGACTTAAGAGGAAGGGAGAGAAACTTGTAATCTCAGCTCACAGCCTTTGAACTTGGCCCGATGAGACGCGAGCGACCCAAAGCAAAAGGTTCCAAAGAAGAGCTCACTGAAGATTACTCAGAATACTGATTCAGTGTGGAATCCAATTCCTCTGGGAGCCCAGGGGACTATCCGGGAAAGGAAATTATCCGTGTTGTACAAGACTCCATACTCACAAATGTATGCGTAATGCCATACATAGTTTTCAAAGTGAACCCATGTGCTTGAGCCAAGTTTTGATGCCACAAATACACTTGAGAAGAATTTTGAGCATCTGTGACTCTTTAAAAGACTGACACAATAAATGAGGTCTAGGGTCTCTTAGGTTCTAATTAGGGCAGCTGTTGCCATTTTCATTATTTGTGTGTGAGTGTTGGGGGGGGGGGGCAGTGTCTGGCTACTGCTCCTTCTCATCCAGCTGTTGCTAGTCTGTCAGGGAGTGAGGTCCACGGGTTCCACAACCCTCCCCCAGAGCTTTGAATAATGACAAAACCATGCGGAACCAGGGCTGAAGGTGAAGACGTACGCACAACAAATGGCCATTAGGCACGGTTTTCCTTTCGCTGAGACCTGATGAAACCGTGTGATTCAGCTAACAAACTACATCATTCCTGCTGCTGCTGCTGGGGTATGAAAAATAAAACCCTGAAGGATTACATTTTCATTATTCTACCTTTTGTCGCTCCTGGTGAACATCTGTGTCGGTGCGATGCTGCTGTGTATTCTCTTAAGCTTAAACTCAGTGTTAATAACATGCACTAGTTTGTCGACTCTTGAGAAAATGCTGATAAGCCAACAGTTGCTATGTGTTAATTGCTTAAAGAGTTTTTGGTTTTTGGTTTTTTTTTACAAGAGCAGCACAAAACGATTCAAATAAATTGTACCAGCTGCTCAAAACGCCTGTTTGTTCATAATGATTATTTATACTGATAAGAACATCTGTTTTCTTTATAATTCTCATTCCACTAAAGGGTAACAGTTAATACGTACAATTTACCTTTAAAGCTAGAGCAAAATATGAACTAATATGAACCCATTTGGAAACTTAATTATACAGTTCAGGGTGGGGTGGGGTAAGTGTGCCAGTAGGGGGTGGGGGGGGGTGGAAGGGTGAAAACAGGTGCTTTATCGCTCTGCCTGCCTCAAGAAAAACACCCCCCCCCCACACACACACACACACTCTTGCTTTCAGTTTGTCCATTTCACTCATCTGCGCCTTACTTAAACGCCATCCCGTCCTCTTTTACCCCCCCACCATCAGTGCGCGTACCCGGGGCCACGCTTCATCTTTCTAGGTCATTATTACCCTTTTACGCACGGCGCGGAGTGTGGGGGGGGGAAACTTTAGACGAGACCGCATCAGGCCGACGGGACGCCGCCTCCCGCGCTGGTTTCTGTGTCATTCAAACCAGTGCCGAGATCACCGTAAACTTCAGGGTGAACGATGTGATGCACTGAGCGGGGATGTTGCGCAGTTGGGTTGCTCTTACCCCGTCCATCTGTCGTTTAAAAAACAAAGAGAATCTGGAGAAAATGAACGCAGCGGATTGAATTCGACCCCTCGAATTTAACAATCATATATCCTCAACTTTCCATCCGTGCGCCGTCATACCGGTAACCCCAGCTGCCTCTGCCCACTAACAGCACAGGTATCACTCTCAGCCATCCGATATAAGCGCAGAAAGAAACGCTGCGAACCACATTTACGCAGTGCCAGTCCTCACTCGGGACCACCCACAGACGGCGGAACCTCCCGATGTGATCACACTTTCAAAACTAATTAAACATCTACCGGCAATTAAGAGCAGAGAAATGTAGCATTGCAGCAGATCGGCTGCCCCGCTGCCACACCAGCGCACTGAACGGCTTGACGCAGCGCGCCAGTACGGAGCGCTTTCCATCTGCTCCATCAGTTAACGCCGACAAGCAAAACGTCAAGACATAAAGGCACACCTTACCTGTGACCACGAGGCAAAGGATGAGGTATAATGAAGACATTTTAGTCGCTGCGATCACGGACTGCGTTGCGTGGAGAAAAAAAAAAAAAAAATCTTGCTCATCTATGTGACTGAGCTGGTCGTGGTCCAACGCGGCACCAGGATCGGTATCAACAGAGATTTATCTGTGATAGCATCCAGTTTATGGAAATCGAGTCTGAAAGATCCCAAACAGTTTGAGACCTCTCGGTTAACGATCCATCTCCACGGCTGGAAACTTTCCCCGCAGCATCAGCTTATTTCCCCGTGTTTACTCGCTGCCACTTTCCTCCGCGCAGCCTCCGCTTCTCACTGCGCTCTCCGGCAGTCCATTAGTGCAGCGGCTCTTTCAATCAGCAGCTTCGTCCACAGTCCACTTTCTAACACGCTCCATCCGGCACACTCTGCTCGGCAGCGGTCTCTCCTCATCGGCAGCGCGCAGTGATCACTCCGGTGAAGTTGCCTGTCGCCCTGACGCGCGCCCCCTCTCCCTCTCTCACACGGCCGCTTCCCCTCCGTTTACTTCTCTCGCTCGCCAGTTGGAAATGCGCACTGACAGTCATCTGGTGATGGAGGTGGGTTCACTAAATCTGGCAGGAGCTGAGCTGGAGGAGCCCCTCTGCCTCAGATGCTTGCCGGGGGGGGGGGGGGGGGCAGCGGCCCCCGCCCCATCGGGGCTGCAATTGGCTGAGCGGGCGTCACGAGGAGGGCATTAAAAAAAAAACTTATTCTCAGTTAAATGACTGCCGTTTAGAGCGCGTAGAGACCTGGGTGTTATAAGTACATGGTAGGATTCTAGACGAGCAGCACCTTCATGTTTTGTAGGAAAAGGTCCACTGCCATCTGATTTGTGCTGCAAATAACATCATACAGCTGCTACAGGCTGCCAAACTGCACGGTAACTTGTTTAAAGGGGCCATTGACTGCACTTTTTTCACATTTTCTTTTTTTTTTTTTTTAATTATTGAAGCAAATTTATTTTGTATTTTTCCTGGCTCTCTTGAAATGCTCTTGTGACAGGTTAAAAATGGGGATTAATGGGTTAATTAAGAGCGCATCATACACGGGTTAAGAAGCAGATTACAGGTTAAAAAGTCGGTTAAAAAGCTTATTGTAGACAATATATACAGTTAGGGATGAGAGTTAAAAAGAGTAATGTTTCATTATTGTTTTTGCACATGATTGTTACATTTAAAAACATCAGTATGGTATTAGGGGGGTTTGGATGCTGTGTGCACCGTTTACAGTTTGTTGAGAGTTCGATGATTCACAAATTGATTGCTTTTGCCCAGAGAGGGAACTGTGGCTTGTGCAGAAGTGTCCAGGTCTTTTTTGAATAAAGCGAGATGGAGTGAAGACGTAGACCGCGACTCTCTTCATTATTTCTTGTTCAAAAGCACCACGTACCTCTCCCGAACGGTGGAGCAGAGGGCGCAACACTCTGATTTAAAGCCTATCACTTTCAGAAACATCCTTCACCTATTCAACTCTGCCCTCCCTCTTACATCAGTTAGCCGTTAGCTGACTAGCTTCTAGCTTTTAGCCTCCTTCTAGCTCAAATGAGCCGTGCTGGTTCACTGATCCACAGTCGATGGTGTATCTCACATTACTCCGGCCCATCTCCTAATAATTTTGGTGTGATTCCACAACAAATCGCTAGCACAGCCCCCCGCCCCCAGATTGCCACAACCTACCTGGCCTGGGACCCGAGGCTGCTGGCCGAGCCGAGGCGAAGCTTGGTGAGCCAAGCTGCGGAGCCACGGGATCTCAAAGGGCAGCGTCTCGCTCTGCAGGCAGCATAGGGACCCACCTCATGATGGGGAGTCTCGCGGAGCCCCGGAAGATGGTGGGGGAGTTGGCCGTGATAGCTAGCAGCCTCCAGCTGGCAGCCTTGGGTCGGTTGTCACAACCAGCAGGCCGGTGCTGGCAATTTGCTGTAGAATCACGGTGAAATTATTGGGAGATGGGGCAGAGTAACACGAGGCATATTGTCAACTATGGACTGGTAAACCAGGTGGTAACAGGGATGGCTATTAGTGTGACAGATCTGAAGCCTAAGATCTGAAGAAAGTAATATAAGCCACACTTGGTGCGAGACTCCTGGCACCAGTGTTAGCTGGGGGGCTAATAGCTCAGGGGCTAATAGGCTACCTTTAGCACCCCTTCCATCTACATGAAAGACAGCTAGGCGAGCCAATAATAGAGCAGTGGGAGGGTCTCAAGGATGGCAGTGGGTTGGCTTTGTCAAATCTTACAGCTAGAAGGTTCCTGGTTCAAATCCCCAGGTTGGCAAGGGTTGGAACCTTTCTGTGTGGAGTTTGCATGTTCTCCCTGTGCTGCGTGGGTTTACTCCAGGGGCTCCGGTTTCCTCCCACAATCCAAAGACATGCATGTTAGGTTAACTGGCTGTTCTAAATTGTCCCTAGTGCCCTCAGAATAGAGGGTTAGTACTAGTGAAAGCACTTTGAGTGGTCTTTGTGACTAGAAAAGCGCTATATAAGTGCAGGTTAGTTAGTATACAATTTACCCAGAAGAGTCAAAAACATTTCTGGTGTTTCTGCAAGAGAAAAACAAGATAAAGGTTGTGTGTGTTTTTAAAGGCCAAATGTCACGTAACAGGGTACTTTAAATATCTTGAAACTAGATATAAAAGGGAACCGATCCGTTCGGGTCTTGGTGCATATGCTTCAGTAACAACGGAATATTCGTTAATTTAAAACTGCCACGCTTGGCCTGACACGGCCCCTGGAATCGCCTGGGGAAGAAGGCGGAAGTGACGAAATCGATTGTACCCTAGTTTGATGCTTGGGGTATTTCAATTGATTGTTTATATGGAGACTGGAAGGTTGAAGTGAGCAACAAGAAGAAAAAATTGGATATTTCACCCATACCTTAAAACGGGACTATCAGGGACAGCTGGGTAATAAGGGACACTTCTCTGGGAAATGTTTTCATACCTGTCAAGTGAGACGTTTTCGCCGTACTTCAACACCGTAAAAAGCGGCTATAAGGGACGGCGGAGCGACAAGGGACACCTCTCTGGGAAATGCCCCAAATGCAACTCGTGTTGTTATTGTCAAATATTTTAAGGATTCATGGATATTTGACAATAACAACAACAACTGACCGTCCGGCGCAAAATAAAAAAAAAGCAGAATTCTGTATTTGTCAGGCGATCTCTGTCTATTCCGCAACCGCTGCACAGCTCAACGTGTTAAACCATTGTCCTAATGACTTCTCATGGTAGTGAGAATAGCTCAAGCTGAGCGATCAGCCCGCCCCGACAATTAAACTAATTAGTGACTCCACACTTCTCATGGTAGTGCGAATAGCTGACGCTGAGCGATCTGCCATCACCTGCTGTGGGTGATCACACACAGGAGTGCTCCTCAAGACACTCAGTTTTTTTTCCAGTATATTTTTCTTTTGGGCGTACAGAAATGGCAATACGCCCGTTTTTGCTAAAATTGCATTTTCCCTGTATTTTCCTTAAAATATTTGACAATAACAACACAAACTACATTTAAAACAATTCCCAGAAAAGTGTCCCAAACCACTCCGCCGTCTCCCACAGCCACACTTGGCACCAAAATACGGCGAAAACGTCTCACTTGACAGGTATGTGCCTCCATTTTCATATTGATCTGGTCAATTTCTTGACAGCAGCGGCTCTCCTCCACTGTAATAATAATGGCTTCAGAAAAATCAATATTTATGGGGTGCCCTGGACAGACCCCCTTCGGCTTCGCAATTCTGGAGGCAATTAATGTCCAGTACAATGACATTTTCCACTGGTTCTGCTCTCTGGTCATCGTTGGAACTGTTGTCATCAGACAAAGCATCTGATTCCGTCTCGGACGGCTCGAACCTGTAAGGTTCTATGCCTCTGTCACTGTCTGAACCACTGACAAAAAAAAAAGACAAAAAAAAAAAAGACAAAACTAAACTAATTTGTTCACAATCGCTGTCACTTTCCGTCATGATTGTCCAATGTTGATAAGTGTGAATGTGGATAGGCAGGGCAGCCAGGGTACAACTGGTGATGTCAAAAACATGGGCGTGGTCTGGACTGGCTGTCACAAGCCAGCAAACAAGGTGGGGCCTTCACCTGGTGTATTTTGTGCAATTATGTAAATACAGGTGGGTGATATGGTCTCCGGTATGAATATTTGGTTTAAGCTATGTGTATTTTATCTAAATTCGTTGTCATTTAGAAAAAAAAATTACGTGACATTTGGCCTTTAAAGTGACACTCTGGCAAAAATCTTTTTTTTTTTCTGTTAACATGTCTGTAACATGATTTTTGTGACTTACAAGACATTTCAAGTGCAAAATCTCGCCACAGTCTGAAGTCTGTGTTTTTCTGCTGTGAATTTCCAGTTTGGTAACACCTCCCCCCCCCCCCCCGAAACGGGTGAGTTTGGACAGACCATTAGTAGCTACGTAGGTATTTCTGCTTAGCCTGGTTGGTTATAACATTAACCAATCAGACGGGTACTCTTGGCTACCTCAAGGGAAGAGGGAGGAGCCGAGGAGCAGCAGGATTGAGGCAGAGCGGGTTGGGGGTAGCAGCAGAGAGAGAGCGGAGAGAGGCAGAGAGAGACAGAGAGGTGGGGGCCCGATTTGAATGTGGCTGTGCGAGACTGCGGTCTTGCACAGCCACATTCAAGCTGAGCTGCTATCAACTCACTTCGCCAGCGGACGGGCGCCACACTATGAGCTGAGCGCAGCCACACTCAAATCTCCCCCCCTTCCTCCACTCAGTCACTGGCGGATGGGGGACTGGTTGTTAGTAAAAAGTAAACATATATTTGGCAACTATGTAAAATATAATTGATGGTCGTTAAAAACATAACTTTGCAAGGTTCTTTTAAAACCAGGTGAAGAGTCATAGGTAGCAATCAGAGGAGAAACTTTAAAATGAGGATGTTTAAAGGAATTTTATTACAATAAAATACATACAAATGAATGCCCACTTAAATAAAAAGCCTAACCGAAAACACAAGAATTAAAATTAAGTTAAATTAAGCTAAAAGAGAATCAAATGCTAACTAAAAAACTTAAGCTAAAAAAAAGACTAAAAGTGGGCTAGAAACAAACAAAAGTCCATAAAAGCTGAGGAGGAAGATCTACTCTTCCAGGCCATGTGCCATGTGCCAACACGACACCGACACCCTCAGGAAACCTGTACAGGGGAAGACACTTGCCAACAGTATATCCGGATTTCTGTGGTCATCAACATCATCATCATTATGGGGTGCTGCTATCTCGAAGCCAGATACTTAGAGCTCAGGCAGAGCTCCTCACTTTGCCTCTTGCTGTTCTTCACCTGCAGCACCCCCAACTCCTCCACACAGAAGTGTCCTCCCCCAAATGTCGGCATCATGGTGGTCCTAGCCGTTACTGCTCCTCCCCTTCAGTCATGCCCTCCTTCTGCCGTTTTCTCTGCCACCAGCAACCTCCTCTTGTCCAGCAGGGCTTTCATCTGGCTGGCTATCCAGGCAGGGCTCTCCTCCAAGCAGGCCCTCCTCTGGCCGGGCTCTCTCCTCCAGGCAAAGCTTTCATCTGGCAGGGACCCACGCGGGGCCCTCTCCTCAGGCAGGATTCTCTCCTCAAGCAGGGCTTTTCCTCTGGACTGCCAAGGCACCTTTTATACCATGTGCAGTCACAGGTGCTGCACATCCACAATCAAAACAGGTGCTGCTGATTAGTAATTAGGGGAAGCACAGGGTGGAAGTAGACAAACATTTCCAACTACAAGCACATGGATTAAAATGTAAAATTTACAAAACATGCAAACTAAAACATGTGACATAAACTTAAAACTATATAAAACGCAAAAAACGCAATAAAATACTTCCACCCTGTGACAACTACACATTTATCCCTCGCCTCGACTGTTTTCAGAAAAATGTTTTGCTTTTTACTTTTGAAGATATAGGCAAAACTTTAACATCTGGAAGCATTGTGAACAGACTAACAGCCAGGAGTTGGGGTGACAAGTCACGTGCAAGCCCTGCAGGCCACTAATTAGAATATTCATGGTTCTGCGCATACTTAAGTAGGTGAAAGATTTAAAATCTCTTTCCAAGCAATTCTAAGGCAATGAAAGTTTTTTTTTTTGTGGGTAAAAAGCCACAATATACTATTTTGGGCAATATATATTTGTTTTTGAGATGGTTGAGAATTGAATTGACTGTTTTGATAATTTTTGGATAATTACATGACCAACAGACATATTCCATACAGTTAATACCAACAAGCACACCATTTTTCAGTCAATGACCTCTTTAATATCATTTATGTTAAAATCATCCAACCAAATATATCTTGGCTTTAATGCATATAATTTTCTTTTCTCACTTTAAGCATGAATTAATGCTATATTAAAAGTAAAAAACAGTGGGATATTGCTTTTAATTTATGTACAACAAATGACAATCTTTCCCTTTAGGACCTATTTGTTTTTAGCACTTTTTTTTCTAATCTCAAAGACAATGGACCTCTTGCACAATGTAGAGTAACCTACTTCTGCATTCCAGTCCTCTGCATTTCCAGTTCCGCTTCCATTATATTTTCCCATTCCTTGGTGCTTTCTCGTCAATAAATCAATTTTATCACTTTCATTTATCATGAAAGTGCCCCCCTCCACCTGCCAGTGGATCTCCAGCTTTCTGACTGACAGATGGCAACAGGTGAAGCTAGGGAGAATTACATCCAGCTCTCGAAAAATTAGTACTGGCGCCCCCCAAGGGTGTGTCCTTTCCCCACTGCTCTTCTCCCTCTACTCCAATGACTGCACCTCAGAGGACCCTTCAGTGAAGCTCCTGAAGTTTGCGGAAGACACCACAGTCATCGGTTTGATCCGGGATGGTGATGAGTCTGCATACAGGCGGGAGGTGGAGCAGCTGATCCTCTGGTGCGGCCAGAACCATCTTGAACTTAACCCAGCCAAAACGGTGGAGATGACTGTGGATTTCAGGCGACACCCTCCTTCATTCCCCCCACTCACCATCCTCAACAGCACAGTGTCCACTGTGGACTCCTTCAAGTTTCTGGGTACCACAATCTCCCGGAACCTGAAGTGGTCCTCCCATATAGACACTGTCCGGAAAAAGGCCCAGCAGAAGTTGTTTTTTCTGCGTCAGCTCAGGAAGTTTGATTTGCCTCAGGAGCTGCTGGTTGTCTTCTACACCGCCATCATCCAATCTGTCCTCTGCTTTTTCATCACTGTCTGGTTTGGATCTGCCACTAAACAGGACAAGACCAGACTGCAGCGGATCATTAAGTTTGCGGAGAGGATCATTGGTACCGACCTACCCGCCATTGAGAATTTATATCGGTCCATAACCAGGAAACGGGCGGGAAACATCTGTGCTGACCCATCACACCCCGGCCACAAACTGTTTGAACTTCTATCTTCTGGTCGACATTACAGATCACTGAAGGTCAAAACCACCCGTCACAGGAACAGTTTCTTTCCTCAAGCCATCACTCTGATGAACTCCTAACATTCACCTAGTCCTACCTGTTGCTGTACTCATGACTTTTCATCCATTCTTACATTGCACATAACTCTCACACTGCTTTTTACTTCATTCACATTATATCACTGAATCTGAGTTCACATTGAAATACTGTATGACTGTATATTTTTTCATATATTTCTGCAAGTGTGGATAGTCTGAATAAATAACTGCATATATTCCTGTATATATTTGCATCCTTTTATAGAAACATGGACAGACTGTAATTTACTGTACATACTCTGTTGTCATTGAATCCTTATTTAAATCTTATTTAAATCTTACACCTGAACAACGAGAGCAAGTTTTTAGCCAGAGTCAAATTCCTTGTATGTGTTGTGCATACTTGGCCAATAAAGCTGATTCTGATTCTGATTCTGATCATCGTACATACAGGAAATAGTGTGCGGCCAGATCGTTTTTTCTTTATAAAGTTTGTGTTTCACATTTTGATTGTTTTTGTAACCATACTGAGCCATTTAATAGTTCCCCACTTAGCTTAGTGGCTAGCAGCTATCGTGTTTGTTCATGTCTGTGCCATTCCAAATACCACTGCATGGACTTGGGGATGAGCCAATACCACTTTTTCAAGTCTGATACCGATACTGTGACTTTGAGTATCGGCTGATACCATTTCAGACCTGATACCGTCTCTCATATTTAAAACAACAAAAGTACAGAACATACTTTGGTAATGACTGGTTGCATCTTGCACATATATAAAAACATAAATCTAAAAGACAAAGAATATATTACAAACTTGACTCAGTTCAGCAACACTGCTGCTTTTTTTATTTTAAACTTTGTAACATTGGCAGCATTTCACTGGTCAGGACCATGTAAACATGCATTCTGAAATTTTAAGTGTACATTTATGCAAAACTTTAAAGCTGAGTATTTAAGTAAACATTCAGATGAAATTCAAAGTACCACTTTATGCATGAGGTAAAAAATTGCTGTAGATCTGAAAATAAAGGAACTAGCCCTTTAAGGTTTTTTGTCATCTATTATTATTATCATCATCATAAGTATTCTCCTGGTCCTCAGTTTATTTAGTAGTGTTTCTGATATTATTCTCTGTCCATCCTTAGTTTTTAGGTTTGCTCTTATTTTGAAATCATTCCTGTTCCATTTCATGCAGCCTCGTTGTTCTAGTCCTGCTTCCAGTTCACTGTTATAAGTTGCTTTTTATGTTTCTGTCACCTACCTCTCATCAGCTGTAACTCTTCCGGAAAGGTAAACCCATGTTATGTCTTCATTCCTGCTGATTTCCAGCTCCCCTCTGGTTTACTTTGAGTTTCATTCTTTAAGTTTCACTTTTAGCGTCTTCCAGCCTCCGAGCTGGAAAAGCAGCAGCTGCTGATGTGTGACACATTTCCTTTTGCTCAGTTCTTGACAGAATTTGGCATACTCCTTTACCGTGATACTTTTGCAAGTGTATTATCAAGTTGGTGGTGTAAAATTGTAAACACTGGTAAGTGTCCAGTATGCCGCCAACGATGTTGGAGACATCAAGGAAAGCACTATGCATCAGCCACTGTTGTCACCATGTTACAGTCTGGGCCGGTGTGTCTAGTCAATACAGAACTGCCCTACACCTTGTGAATGGTACAGTGACAAGCTGATACTACCTGAATAACATCATTAATTCCGTCATTGTGCCCCTGCATGAACAACACAGGCCCAATTTCATCTTCATGGCCGACAATGTTCAAGCACATTGAGACTGCATCAATAGGGAATGGCTGCTGGAGGGTGGGGTACCTCAAATGGAGTCGCCTGCACTTTCTCCAGACCTGAATCCCATAGAAAACCTATGGGATCAGCTGAATCGCTGTGTAGAGGCTCGTAACCCTGCACCCCACAGTCTCCATGACCTGAGGGCTGTCCTTCAAGAAGAGTGGAATGCCATGCCTCAGCAGACAATAAGTCGACTTGTGACCAGCATGAGACGTCTTTGTCAAGCTGTAATTGATGTTTAAGGGCTCATGATAAGATATTGAGACACTGACATATTTTGTTGTGGTATATCCACCACTGTTCTTGGTTTTTGTTTCAGTAAATTGTTTGAGATGATGAAATCACCATAGCATGCTTCTGCTTAAATGCCCTGCTTTGTTGATATATCACTGTAGCGTGAACTTTTTACATTTTCCATAAATTTCACCTGAAAGCCAAATATCCCTAACTTTTTGTGAGTAGTGTATGTCCAACTCTCAGCTGTTACCTGACTTCTTTTAATATTACTTTGTTTATGTAGAACCACTCAGTTATTGATGTTACCATTACTGTTATTAATATTAGCTTAGTTAGCTTCCAGTTGCTCGTGTGTTATTTATTCTCATAATAAACTTTGACTCACTCCTTGTAACATTGCATGGACTCAAATAAATGTAAATGGGCTCATGTAAAAATTTTGCACAATATACTGTATGTCCATTACACAGGTCTATTACAGCCCATGCTGTGGTGTTTGGAATAGCACAGACATAACCAAATGTGATAGCTGCTAGCCGCTAAGCTAACCAGGGAATTATTAAATGGTTCAGTGTGGTTACAAAAATGATCAAAATGTGAAACACGAACTTTATAAAGAAAAAAAACAATCTGCCTGCACACTATTTCCGGTATGTACAATAATTTAATTGATTCATTATTTATTTGTCTTGCACCATGATGCCCAGCCCTTATGGGCTTACAAGACACTATAACATTGATGGCCACAAATCCACATATACAGTTCATCAAATCTGAAAAAAGAAAGATACATTCTGTGACATTAATTAACACATTACATAAAAGAAACATCTAAGTTGGATACAGAGTAGACTGCCTCAGTTGCTATGCCTCTTATATATCTTGCCAAAGCAAAAGTCTCAGCATTTAACAGCCAGCTCACCATATCAGCATCAGACAACTAAAACAAGTCAGGGCTCTTCACTTGGATCTGTTCATACAGATGGTTCCTAAAATCATTAAACGAAGGGCAATAAAATAGAAAATGAAATTCATCTTCAGTTGGATCACACAACACACATAAACATTGTTCTTCAGAGATAGCCAACCTTTAAATCTACCAACCTTAACTGCCAGAGGTAAAGAGCCAGATCTCAACTGGGCACACAAAGACCTTTGCTTTCTCTTCAGATTTAATTTTACACAAGGTTCTGTATAATAATCATCTTTGACTTGAATGTAGCGTCTAAGCTTTGGTTTCAAATACGTTTCTTTTTTCTACCACTCTGTGTGAGTCTTCATTAATTTTTGTTTAACAATGTTCACGCCACACTGCAGATTAGTCATGAAAATAAAATTCAAATCACACCATGAAAAAACAGCAGCCACCTCCTGTGACCAAGGGTAGTTATGTGTGTGATCCCAGATAAAGACCTTCTTGGTAAGTCTTTCCTCTGGCAACTGCACAAGACGATTCCATAATCTGACCATTTCACACCTTTGTTTTGCAATACATCTTTCCCATCCCATATCCCCTTCAACAGCTTGTTTTGTTGTAAATTTATGAACTCCAAGGAATGATCTCATCACCCGATTCTGGACAGCATTATTATTAAAGGCATCCTTAAAACCCCAAACTCCCGAAGCATAAAACAGAACTGAACCTACCAGTGAATTACAAAGCACCAGGAAATGGGAAAATATAATGGAAGCGGAACCGGAAATGCGGGTGGACTGGAATGTGGAAGTATGTTACTCTAAATTGTGCAGGAGGTTCACTCAAGGCACGTAAAGGTGATGGAGACAACATTCTGACCTCCTGGCCAGTAGGTGTTGCACTTATGGTACGTGTCCACTGGTCTGTTTTTCATCACAAGGCATCACATCAGGGATGCATTGCAGTGGAGTGAGAGGCTAACCAGGTGGTGTGACAGAAAATAATTGACATTATGGAACACCAGTAGTCAAGGAGCTATGTGCGGGGGAAAGATTGTCATTGGTCCTGCTGCTGAGAGCACACAGGCTGCCCCTGACTGGTCGACGGATCCAGCCATAGGCAGTCTTCCACAGACTGATTTCCAGACATTCTGGCAGTTTGCGAGTCTCATATCTTTAAAACAAACCAGCAAAAAGTGCTTCTAACAATACTTCATACGAGAAATAGTAGATGTAGTTAATGAATCTGTTATTTGACATCAAAAACTACTGGCTTAAATGTTCAGGACAACATTGCTGCAGCCAGCACATAGTGGGTCCTCAGACCTCTTTATGCAAATGACAGGTACGGGCAATTCAACACACCGCAGCCCGAATCTCACCGCACTGTAGCCAAATGCTTTGTGTTGCATTTCACAGACACTGAATAGCAATGAAAAGTGGAGGAAGGACGGATCCAGTGGACACGTACCATTACTCTTGCCCCAACTGGTTGTTAGAGACAGACAACATTGCAGTGTGTAGCTGAGGCATTATGTTTATTATGTTTATTTTTAAGTGAACTTCTTCAAAACTAGAGTAAAATGACAATACTAAAAATCTAGTTCATTTTGAGTCAGTGGGCAACGCGGTGGAGGAGTGGTTAGCAGTGCGGCAGCACAGCAACTCACCCTTGGCCGGGGGATCCTGGGTTCGATCCCAGCCCCCGGCCAACAGTGATCTGTGTGGAGTTTGCATGTTCTCCCCGTGTCTGGATGGGTCTACTCCGGGATTTCTCCGGTTTCCTCCCACATGCCAAAAACATGCAAGTTAGGTTAATTGGCATCAAAACTGGGGATTCTAAATTGTCCTTAGGTATGACTGTGAGAGTGAATGGTTGTCTGTCTCTCTGTGTTGGCCCTGCGATGGACTGGCGATCTGTCCAGAGTGTACCCTGCCTCAGCCAAAGATGCTGGGATAGGCTTCAGCCCCCCCGCGACCCAAAAAAGGATTAAGCGGAAGAAGATGGATGGATGGATGGATAGAACAAATTTATAATTTAGAGGTTCCGATTTTCCTTGTTGTTAGTGGGTCATTAATTGGTGGGACACAGGAAATTGGCTCATTGCACATGCAGGGGTTTTCCCGGCAAAAACTGCGCAGATCCTGCACGGGTAAGATGGGTGTGTGTGGCTGTCCTCTCTCTAATGAGTTTTTAAGTTTAAACTTTGTCTTCTTTGCTGCAGTAAGTGCTTACTGACAATCACATAACACTGCAGAAGGGTTTTCGTTAAAGTTTAGTAACTTTTGAGCAGAAAAATATCACTTTTATTGCCGTTTTGTTGGTGTCCACTCAGAGGCCTTTTTTTTCCCTTTTGCATTAAATTAAAAATTAAATTAAATCACCCTTTATTGTATTCAGCTGTACAACCAATCATGTACAGTAGAACGAGACTGTGCTTTACCTATCTACTGTGTTAATCACACACACCCCAAGTGTAGAATCAGAGGGCCGCTGCCATGCAAGGCGCAGCCACAAATTTCCCTCCTCCATTCCATTATTGCTGAGCACCAAGCTGGACGGCAGGAAGTTCCACTCTTATATGGTCTTTGGCATGACCCGGCCGGGATTTGAACCCCTGCCTCCCGGGTGTGGGGCGGATGCGCTACCAACTGAGCCACCACTCCGGTCACTCCGGTTAGATGGGAAGAGAGTGTGCTGCTGCTGTGTGTATCCCACTGATTAATCCCTGTCTTTCACAGAATAAAGTGCCAGCTGTGAACCCACTTTTGGAGTTATTTCCCTACACAACACTACGCAGACGCAGACAACAGTTTCAAGTCCGCTACATAAACGTGGTGCCGTGACAAGGATCAACTGAATCAGCCGCTGCCGATCGCTGGGGTTAAGCTGTGAGCTCTTGACGCCTGGGATGTCAGCCTGACTCTGTCTGGATCCTTTTCAAGTTAAAAAAAAAAAAAAAGTACAGAAAAAAAGTATTTTTTCTGCTGTGATTCTCTAAATGGTGTATACTGAGTGATTTCTTGACACGTTTTGCATTTACTGTGTGATAAGCATATTTTTTCGAGTGTTGCCAATTAGTTCTCATTTACTGTTGTGTTAAATGTAAAGTCTGTGTTTGAGATACGACTGGTAGAGGTCAAGCCACATCCATTATGTTTACACAAGGTGTTGGGAGGGGTCGAGGTCTTTCTGGGGCACATGAAGTTATTAGAAATCATTCATAATGTTGCACGATGATGAGCCATTACAATCAAATCACATAACACACAGCCTTGTATTTGGACCCCAGTCCTCCACTCCTGCACCCAGTAATGAAGGCACCCAAAACGAGCTGCGTGAGCTTATCACTGAGCTGGGAAGTCAAATTGGGGAGTCAAATGCAAACCGCCTGTTGGCAAGTAAAGCCCCGCCTACCATAAATGAGGCACCCCCATCCCAACCGTGCAAAGTTGGAACCCCTGAAGCCACACTTGATCTCTCCAAAATGGGTTTGGTTGTCAGGACAGGCATTAAAGACTCCCCTATGTATAGAGGTGATGGCACTGATAAATACTCTGTCCAAGAGTGGATAGATTTGATGGAAATCTATCTACAGAAGAGAGGGCTCTCTGGTGACATCCAAAAAGAGGAGATCCTGAACCATCTTCTTGGCAAAGCTAAGAACATTGTCAGAGTGGGGTTGAAAAGTAACATGTCCTCTGGTACAATCACCAACCCTGAAACCATTTATGCTGTATTAAGGTGTTACTTTAGTGAGAGCCCAGGGTCTTTCCAGCCATTAACTGACTTTTATGCTACCCACCCAGCTGCCAAAGAAACACCAGTAGACTGCTGGGTGAGGTTAAATATTGTTGCTGAAGCAGTTGACAGGCACTTGCAACTTCAAGGAACCAAGCTTGAGAACATGGATGCAGAGGTGGCCATGATGTTTATCAGAAATTGCCCAGACCCTAATCTTGCCTGTGTGTTTAAGTGCAAGCCCATAAGTAAATCGTCAATAACAGAAGTTCAAGAAGCCATTGATGAGTATCAAAGAGAAAGTTATGCAAAAAGAAAGCCCCCTGTGTCACAGCCTCTTCTAGTGGCCACCGCAGCAACCGATGTCAGTCCCCCCGAGCTTGGATTGGATGTTGCTTATGTGAACACAGCAAAGTGTGCCCAAAGTAATCCAGCTAAGACTTGTGAAACTGCTATGTCAGAATCAGGTGCTCTGGAACGTGTGCTCAGTATGCTAGAGAGGGTGCAAGAGCGTAATAACCAGTCCGCGACCCCCACAGTAAGAGCATGGCCTCTAGCCCCAGCCAATTTCCCCCAGTGCAGAGTTTATGGCATTAATTCACACTCCACACACACCCACTGCATGAGAGAAAGGAGATGCCTAGGCTGTTTAGAAGTGGGTCATCAGAGAAAAGACTTCCCTAGTGTCACCAAACCCGTCACCTAGCACAGTATCATGCAGGGAAACTAGTATAGTCACACTTGGGAGGGGACTGTGTGAGTGATGAATGTGAAACCCTCAACCCTTGTGGTGATGTGCAAACTGTATACAGAGAAAGCCTGAAGTGTGCTCCATCTGGTACTGTTATACTTTTCCATAATATGACGCAACTCGAAAAAGCTGACAGTCTGTTTTACACTAATGCTTTAGTGAATAATAAAGTCACTCTTCAAGCTCTTCTTGACACAGGCTTCATGGCATATGCCATGAACGAAGAGGCAGAACAGAAGCTAAGGAGAGATGGGGTTATATCAGAGCTAAGTGACACCCATACCAACATCATACTTGTAGGTTGTGGTGGAGTTCAGGTAGAGTCCAAGTGTATATACAACCTGGAAATGGAAGTGTATGAGTGTGCATTCAGTGTACCTGTCCTCATTGTTCCTGGCCCAAGAGATCAGCTAATTTTAGGGACAAATGTCATCAAACATCTCCTCAGACAATTCAGACTATACCCCCACTTCTGGTGTGTCTTGAGTAAACCTGAACCAACAAACGCTCCTGAAATGGTGCAGTTTTTGAACATGCTGTCAGGCGTTAATAGGTGGAGGGGTGACAAAATGCCAGATGTTATTGGTACCGTCAAATTAGGCTGTGACTCTACTCCCTAAGTAGGAACACTTGGTATGGGGCAGACTCCCTGTGTCATCCCCCATTTCTGAAGGCAGCACCATCCTGATTGACCCACCAAAGGCACAAGTTCACAAAAAGGATGTGATTGTATGCAGATTTGTGGCTTCCATGAGCGGTGATAGGTGGGTCCCCGTCCGCATCCTGAACACCTGTGATAAGTCCATCACATTAAAAAGGGGCACTAAGGTGGCAGCTGTATCCCCCTGTGTTGCTGTTGAAGACCTTGATGGGGCTATTGAACAAAAGCCACCAGAGACTTTCAAGGCCCAGAGTCAAACAGTGTATGTTGAGGCAGAAATCGGTCATGGCCCTTTGCCCCATTCAAGTTTCCATGACAGCCTGCAGAAGCTAGAGCTAGAAGATTTAAACATCGACTCCTGTGAGGTTTCATATCACTGGAAAGCCCAACTCCTACAGCTTGTATGCCAATATGAGGACGTGTTTTCACAAAGTAAACTCGACTGGAGTGGCAAAAGACTTTGTTCATCGCATCTACTTATCTGACAACCAACCATTCAGATTCCCATACTGTCGTGTTCCACTAGGCCAGTATCATAAGCTGCGACAAGTGCTGACGGAGATGGAGGAACGTGAGCTTATTCGCAAGTCCAACAGTGAATGGGCATCCCCTCTAGTGCTTGTATGAAAGAAAAATGGTGATCTCAGAATATGTGTGGATTACCGCTTGTTGAACGCACGTACAGTCAAGGATGCCCATCCTTTGCCCCATCAATCCGACTGCCTGGCAGCCCTGGGTGGTAATGCAATCTTTAGTGCCATGGACTTGACATTTGGGTTCTATAATATTGCCATGTCAGAAGAAGATAAGAAGCTGACAGTGTTTACAACACCTATGGGGCTTTATGAGTTTAACAGACTGCCGCAAGGTCTTTGCAACAGCCCATCCGGTTTCATGCGTCTCATGATGGGGGTATATTTGGTGACCAAAATTTCTTAACCCTGCTTTGCTATTTGGATGACCTCCTTGTGTATGCACCCAATGAAGCCGAGGCTCTCAGAAGGTTAGAGATTGTTTTCAAACGACTGCGTGTGCATGGATTGAAACTCGCCCCCAAAAAGTGCCAACTGCTAAAGCGAAGTGTGAGATTTTTGGGCCATGTTGTGGATGAAAATGGAATCTCTACTGACCCTGACAAAATTAGGGCAATCACTGCTATGACAGAGGCTGATTTAATGATGGAGGATGGGATTACACCATCTCAGAAAAAGATAAAATTGTTCTTGGGCATGGTGATGTACTATCAATGATGTACTATCAACAGTTCATACCTGACTGCTCTAAAGTTGCCAAGCCCCTCTTTACATTGACTGCTGCCCCTAAAGGGAGAAAACAAATGCTCGAGGTTCTGGTTCTTTCAGGAGGCTCAGCCCAGTTGACTGGAAGAAGAAACACTTTGACTCATTTGAATAGTTAAAGACTGCACTTGTCGAGTCTGTTGTGCTCGTCCACCCTGATTTTAATAAACCGTTCATCTTGTCAACAGATGCATCACAGGATAGATTAGGTGCTGTATTATCTCAGGTCTGAGAGGGCAACAGTAAAGCACGCCCAATTGCTTTCGCAAGTAAAGCTCTCACCCGTGCGCAGAAAAATTATAGTGCCCATCGTCTTGAGTTTTTGGCACTTAAAGTAGAACTGAACTCACCTTTTTGCCAAAAAAGTAGAATAGCAGATTAATTCCTTATTACCTATTGTATTTTTCAACACATAAAAGAAATTTTTAGGCCGTGCGATGGCCAAGCTATAAGCCGATAAACTTTTGCCTCTGGCTGGCAGTGCCAAACAAACCGGAAGTAGTGCAGACGACGCTGCGTGACGTCACGAGTGTGACCCTTATCAAAACAACAATGGCAGATGATAGCAGTTCCAGCAGTCAAGAACACCAGAGTTTTCAGAGTGAAGAGGCATTCAGGATCGGTGACAAGACAGAGGAGGATGCAGGAGTGTCAAGTGAACAGGAAGAGAGCGAGGGAGGCATCGAACCGTACAGATTAGAGCCAGAATTTTCGGGGGATTCCGGCACCGACTCAGACCGCAGCAGTGATGGGGAGGAGAGTCGCTTATTGAATACAGAATGGTGAGTCTTTACTTTGGCATGTTTGGGGTGTCAGGATAAGGAAAATTAACAATAAAAAAGAAAGGGGAAAAAAACCATCAGCATTTTTCCAACTTATTACAGTGATCCCTCACTTATCGCGTTTAATGGGGACCAGAACCGGCCGCGAAAAGTGAAAAACCACGAAGTAGCGTCACCCCCCCCCCCAAGGGCGTCACAAGCACTATTTTGCACAAAAAGGCACAAGAGAACAGCGAAAAGTGCCACTAAGCAACACGAGCGATAAAGAACAATGAATGCGGTCTTCCTTCGCTGGGTATAGGCGCTCGGCAGGGAGCGAAGCTGGGTAAAACGTCTCGGCCAATCAGCTTGCGAGGTAAAACGTCTCGGCCAATCAGCTTGCGAGGGAGACTACATTAGAACATCAGGTATCAACACGGAGAGCCCGCACAACTGAAAATCTACCTCTCTGACCACCACTCCACTCCTCTCCACCCACCTCTTCACCGCTCGGGAATCTTGCAAGCTGATTGGCCGAGACGTTTTACCCAGCGAAGGAAGACCGCATTCATTGTTCTTTATCGCTCGTGTTGCTTAGTCGCACTTTTTGCTGTTCTCTTGTGCCTTTTTGTGCAAAATAGTGCTTGTGACGCCCTTGGGGGGGGGGGGTGACGCTACTTCACGGTTTTTCACTTTTCGCGGTCGGTTCTGGTCCCCATTAAACGCGATAAGTGAGGGATCACTGTATATCTAGAAACGCATCGCTTCCCGGTCGCTTTTCCTCCCCCTTTCTTTTCTTTCGTCGCCATGACAGCTTTCCTTGGCCACTGAACAGATCTTCCCAGGTGTTGGAAGTGTTTTGTAGTCGACTATCACAACAAAATGCACCAAAAACAACCAGTGTCGACGTGCTCGCAATGGTAAACATGAGGACTGGGTCACACTCGTGACGTCACGTGGAACTCCGGCTGCACTTCGGCGGATTTGTCTGATTTTTCAGGGCGGGAAATTCAAAATCGCGATTTTCTCCAAGATTCCGGGATTTGTGGAGGGGGTGCCAATGATAAATTATCTTTATAATTGTATGTACTATCACCCAGTGCCGTTCAATGCCGTTCAGTTCAGTTCTACTTTAAATGGCCTGTCTGTGACAAATTTAGTCTTTGGTTAAAGGGACACAACTTTACAGTTTGGACAGACAGTAACCCATTAACATAAATTCTCACAAAGCCCAAACTTGACGCAAGTGAGCAAAGGTGGGTGTCAAAATTGTCCCCCTACAATTTCAGCATCAAGTACATCCCTGACAGCAAAAATGCTGTAGCTGACGCTTTGAGTAGACAGCCCTTTGTCCATGATCGGGTTAGTCAGAGGCTCATGATGGAACCCTATGCAGCTTTGCTAGAGGAGTCACAGCAGGTCAAAGAGAGCTCTATTCGGGAAGCATTCAGGCTGAGCACCAACCAGCAGACTATCGAGTGTTCACCCCCTTTGGAAAATCTAACATGTTGTCTGAGTGATGATGAAGTATCTGCAGTTTTGACAGGCCATTATGAATGGGATCAGTGGTCAAAACAAAGAGTAATTTCCTGGCTAGCTCAGCACCTGGAACAACTCCTGCCACTAGGTCAGCATGCTTTGCCTGTGTTTTCCCTTCAGGAGCTCCAAGATGAACAGAGGAAAGATTTCACACTAGCTAGAGTTATCCCCTTTGTTGAATGTGGCAGACATCCATCACGTAGAGAGCGAGCCAATCGGTCCTTCAAAGTGCCAAAAACACTGAAACAGTGGTACAAACAGTGGGACAAATTAAGAATGCTGGATGGTATTCTGCACAGGGTGAGCAAGGATTCACAAACTGGGAAAAGGTGCCATCAGTATGTCACTCCTTCTGCCTTGATCAGTTATGTCCTGTCAGGTGTCCATGACAATGCTGGCCATCAGGGTCAAAGCAGAACTCTGTACCTAGCGAGACAGAGGTTTTTCTGTGTGAGCATGGAGCATGATGTCCGTGACTATGTCAGGTGTTGCAAATGTTGTGTCACCAGTAAAACCCTTGAGTCTGAAGGAAGAGCTCCATTAGAAAGTATCAAAACAACCAGCCCCCTTGAGCTTGTTTGTATAGATTTTTGGTCTGCAGAAGACTCAAAAGGGAAGAGCCCTGACGTTCTAGTAGTGACAGACCACTTCACTAAAATGGCTCATGCTTTTAAGTGCTCAGACCAAACAGCCAAACAGCTAAACAAGTTTCACATCAGTCGTGGGACAGATACTTCTGTGTTTATGGGTTCCCCCAAAGAATTCATTCAGACCAGGGTGCCAGTTTCAAAAGCAAGCTCATTCAAGAACTGTTGCAGGTGGCTGGTGTGCAAAAATCAAGGACAATACCCTACCATCCTATGGGCAATGGTCACTCTGAAAGATTCAATAGAACGTTGGGGAATATGATCAGAGCTCTGCTACCCAGAGAAAAACACAAGTGGCCACAGATGCTGCAGACACTAACTTTTGCCTACAACTGTACTGCTCACGAGTCTACAGGCTATGCTCCCTTTTATTTGACGTACAAGCGTATCCCCAGACTGCCAGTGGATGTCACGTTTCACAACATTGAAAGAGATAATGATGTAACAGACTATCATAGCTATGTCAAAAAAAATGAGCGATTACCTCAAGGAGGCTCTTGCGCTGGCTGAATCCAGTCAGCGGCGTCAGGCAGACCTGTATAACAAAAGACAAAAAGGTGGCGACATTGAAGAGGGAGATAGAGTCCTCTTAGCTAACAAGGGTGAGTGTAGTCGCAGGAAGTTGGCTGATAGGTGGGAGTCCATTCTCTACATGGTGATCTCCAAAAACCCCAACTGTCATACAAACCACATCAGAAACACCAGCAATGGACAGGAAAAGGTTGTCCACAGAAATCTGCTTTTGCAGGCTAATTTCCTGCCCATTGAATTGGATGGTGATGCTGAACTGTCTTTTGTCAGTGACACTGAGACTGAACGAGGGGAGAATGAGTCTGAAGGGACTGTCTTCTCCATTGAATCCAACTGTGACCATACAGAGCGTACAGCTTCCTGGGTAGCTGAAATGACCAATGATGAACCAGGTGCTGAAGAGCCCCAAACAAGTGATAGTCTTGGAGATGGTGTCAGTGTTGAGTCATATTCTGAGGAGTCTCATGGGAGTGACAGTAATATTGAAGGTGAAGTGCTTGTCCACACTGAGGATGAGGTCAATGATGGAAGTGAGCTACCTGAGAAAGCAGCAGAGCAGACCCAACCTCAGGCTCAGTTGACCAGTGAAAATACCTCTGAAGCCCCTGTGATTCATGAGATTGCCCCCCAGAGTAATGCAATACATCAGATTAGAACAAGAGTTGGGAGGGTAGTGAAACCAGTGAACAGACTGATTCAGAACATGAGACAAAAGAACATACACACAAGCATTGTGGTTGGTAGGTTTATTAGAAGTTTATTTTCATAAGGAACACTGGGTTTCCAAACCAGTTATGCTGTCTTTATGTTACACATTTACATTTATCTTATTGCAAGTCATGTATTTTGAATTGGTTCATATTAAAGGCCAAATGTCACGTAACAGGGTACTTTAAATATCTTGAAACTAGATATAAAAGGGAACCGATCCGTTCGGGTCTTGGTGCATATGCTTCAGTAACAACGGAATATTCGTTAATTTAAAACTGCTGCGCTTGGCCTGACACGGCCCCTGGAATCGCCTGGGGAAGAAGGCGGAAGTGACGAAATCGATTGTACCCTAGTTTGATGCTTGGGGTATTTCAATTGATTGTTTATATGGAGACTGGAAGGTTGAAGTGAGCAACAAGAAAGAAAAAATTGGATATTTCACCCATACCTTAAAACGGGACTATCAGGGACAGCTGGGTAATAAGGGACACTTCTCTGGGAAATGTTTTCATACCTGTCAAGTGACACGTTTTCGCCGTACTTCAACACCGTAAAAAGCGGCTATAAGGAACGGCAGAGCAACAAGGCACACCTCTCTGGGATCTCTGTCTGTTCCGCAACCGCTGCACAGCTCAATGTGTTAAACCATTGTCCTAATGACTTCTCATGGTAGTGAGAATAGCTCACGCTGAGCGATCAGCCCGCCCAGACAATTAAACTAATGAGTGACTCCACACTTCGAACAGTAGTGAGAATAGCTGACGCTGAGCGATCAGCCCGCCCCGACAATTAAACTAATGAGTGACTCCACACTTCGAACAGTAGTGAGAATAGCTCCCGCTGAGCGATCAGCCCGCCCCAGCTGTGAGTGATCACACACAGGAGTGCTCCTCAAGACACTCAGTTTTTTTTCCAGTATATTTTTTCTTTTGGGCGTACAGAAATGGCAATACGCCCGTTTTTGCTAAAATTGCATTTTCCCCGTATTTTCCTTAAAATATTTGACAATAACAACACAAACTACATTTAAAACATTTCCCAGAAAAGTGTCCCAAACCACTCTGCCGTCTCCCACAGCCGCGCTTGGCACCAAAATATGGCGAAAACGTCTCCCTTGACAGGTATGCGCCTCCATTTTCATATTGATCTGGTCAATTTCTTGACAGCAGCGGCTCTCCTCCACTGTAATAATAATGGCTTCCGAAAAATCAATATTTATGGGGCGCCCTCGACAGACCCCCTCCGGCTTCGCAATTCTGGAGGCGATTAATGTCCAGTTCAATGACATTTTCCACTGGTTCTGCTCTCTGGTCATCGTTGGAACTGTTGTCATCAGACAAAGCATCTGATTCCGTCTCGGACGGCTCGAACCGGTAAGGTTCTATGCCTCTGTCACTGTCTGAACCACTGACAAAAAAAAAAGACAAAACTAAACTAATTTGTTCACAATCGCTGTCACTTTCCGTCATGATTGTCCAATGTTGATAAGTGTGAATGTGGATAGGCAGGGCAGCCAGGGTACAACTGGTGATGTCAAAAACATGGGCGTGGTCTGGACTGGCTGTCACAAGCCAGCAAGCAAGGTGGGGCCTTCACCTGGTGTATTTTGTGCAATTATGTAAATACAGGTGGGTGATATGGTCTCCGGTATGAATATTTGGTTTAAGCTATGTGTATTTTATCTAAATTCGTTGTCATTTAGAAAAAAAAATTACGTGACATTTGGCCTTTAAGGATAACATGCATTATAAAATAACTGTCATGATATTTGTTTGAGGGAGTGTATAAGGCATTTCTTTCACCAGTGAACATTTGGGAGTCTGGCCGACTTCCCTTTGTTAACTTTCCCTGTGAGGTGGGAGACAAACACGTTGCACATATAAATGTCCTGTAAATGACAGTTTATTCTACCCTCTGTACTCAGTCACACACCCACATTTGAGAAGTTTTGAGAAGTTCAGGGGGGAGTATATAGCTGAGGCATTATGTTTATTATGTTTATTTTTAAGTGAACTTCTTTAAAACTAGAGTAAAGTGACAATATTAATAATCTAGTTCAGTTTGAGTCAGTGGAACAAATTTATAATTTAGAGGTTCCGATTTTGCTTGTTGTCAGTGGGTCATTAATTGGTGGGACACCGGAAATTGGCTCATTGCACATGCAGGGGTTTTCCCAGCGAAAACTGCGCGGACCCTGCACAGGTAAGATTGGTGTGTGTGTGTGGCTCTCCTCTCTCTAATGATTTTTTAAGTTTAAACTTTGTCTTCTTTGCTGTAGTAAGTGCTTATTGACAATCACATAACACTGCAGAAGGGCTTCCATTAAGGTTTAGTAACTTTTGAGCAGAAAAATATCACTTTTATTGCCATTTTGTTGTCCGTGTCCACTCAGAGGCCTTTTTTTCCCCTTTTGCATTAGACAGGACGAGACTGTGCTGCTGCTGTGTGTACCCCACTGATTAATGCCTGTCTTTCATAGGTATGCTTCATGTTAAAAATGTTATAATGTGAGTTTTATTTGAAGCTGCACTTAAGATAATACTTTGTCACTTTATATTTTTTCTTTAGTTTTTATTTTTATATGTAACTGTCTAATTTGAGTGTGTCTTTTTATTTATTGATGCTTTTGAGTACATTTGTGTTTATTTGATTTTTATTTATTTATTTCAGTTTTACTGTCTTTTTGGTTTGACTTTTGGAATGTATTTTGTTAATATATAATTTTGTAACGCAGCACATGTTAAAAAAAACTGCGTGGACCCTGCGCAGACGGGACAGGATTGTGCTGCTGCTGTGTGTGCCCCACTGATTAATCCCTGTCTTTCATAGAATAAAGTGCCAGCTGTGAACCCATTTTTGGAGTTATTTCCCTACACAACACTACGCAGATGCAGACAACAGTTTCAAGTCCGCTACAAGTGCAGACTGTTCTACAATCTCAGTTCTTCGGTGATTACAAGCCAAGCACAGCATGACAAATGAGGACTCTTGTGGTATGAACTTAATATGAGGCAACGAAATGTTACATCAACCTAGTCATGCTAGGTATCCTTACCAGTCTCGTCACTCAACTGCTCAGATGTAAATATTATTCTTGTTTTGGATCTGTAAAGATTTTAGAAAGTATTTTTATTGCCTCTGCCAAGGGAGGTCATATAAAGAAACAGTTGTCAGTAATGAATTAAATATTTCAGGGAAAAACTAACAAATATTTCAATGAGAAAAATATAAACAAAAATGATTAAAGATGCAGTAACTTCTGCTCAGAGGAAGTTATTATAGTGTAACTAAATTCTGTGCAGTATTTTTGTGATAACAGAAGGCCTTAGTTCCCTCCAGTTCCCAAGAAACCCTCTATTACAGGATTAAATGACTACAGACCTGTTGCCCTGACCTCTGTGGTCATGAAATCCTTGGAGAGATTGGTGCTGAACCACCTGAAGGTCATCACAAGCCCCCTGATGGACCCACTGCAGTTTGCCTACCGGTCAAACAGGTCAGTGGATGATGCAGTGAATATGGGACTACATTACATCCTGCAACACCTCGACTCCCCAGGGACGTACGCCAGGATCCTGTTTGTCGACTTCAGCTCAGCGTTCAACACCATCATCCCAGGCATTCTTCATCAGAAACTCCTCCAGCTCAAGGTGCCCCCCTCCACCTGCCAGTGGATCTCCAGCTTTCTGACTGACAGGTGGCAACAGGTGAAGCTAGGGAGATTTACATCCAGCTCCCGAAAAATTAGTACTGGCGCCCCCCAAGGATGTGTCCTTTCCCCACTGCTCTTCTCCCTCTACTCCAACGACTGCACCTCAGAGGACCCTTCGGTGACGCTCCTGAAGTTTGCGGACGACACCACAGTCATCGGTTTGATCCGGGATGATGATGAGTCTGCATACAGGCGGGAGGTGGAGCAGCTGATCCTCTGGTGCAGCCAGAACCATCTTGAACTTAACCCAGCCAAAACGGTGGAGATGACTGTGGATTTCAGGCGACACCCCCCTTCATTCCCCCCACTCACCATCCTCAACAGCACAGTGTCCACTGTGGACTCCTTCAAGTTTCTGGGTACCACAATCTCCCGGAACCTGAAGTGGTCCTCCCATATAGACACTGTCCGGAAAAAGGCCCAGCAGAGGTTGTTTTTTCTGCGTCAGCTCAAGAAGTTTGATTTGCCTCAGGAGCTGCTGGTTGTCTTCTACACCGCCATCATCCAATCTGTCCTCTGCTTTTCCATCACTGTCTGGTTTGGATCTGCCACTAAACAGGACAAGACCAGACTGCAGCGGATCATTAAGTCTGCGGAGAGGATCATTGGTACCGACCTACCCTCCATTGAGAACTTATATCGGTCCATAACCAGGAAACGGGCGGGAAACATCTGTGCTGACCCATCACACCCCGGCCACAAACTGTTTGAACTTCTATCTTCTGGTCGTCGTTACAGATCACTGAAGGTCAAAACCACCCGTCACAGGAACAGTTTCTTTCCTCAAGCCATCACTCTGATGAACTCCTAACATTCACCTAGTCCTACCTGTTGCTGTACTCATGACTTTTCATCCATTATTACATTGCACATAACTCTCACACTGCTTTTTACTTCATCCACATTATATCACTGAATCTGAGTCCACATTGAAATACTGTGTGATTGTATATTTTTTCATATATTTCTGCAAAGTGTGGTTAGTCTGAGTAAATAACTGCATATATTCCTGTATATATTTGCATCCTTTTATAGAAACGTGGACAGACTGTAATTTACTGTACATACTCTGTTGTCATTGAATCCTTATTTAGATCCTCCACCTGAACAACGAGAGCAAGTTTTTAGCCAAAGTCAAATTCCTTGTATGTGTTGTGCATACTTGGCCAATAAAGCTGATTCTGATTCTGATTCTGATTCTTAATTCAGCATCAAATGTCAAAGTTACTTTTGAATGGCACTTTTGAATTTTCAGAGATAATGGAATTTTTATTTTGGCGTATGTATGTATGGATTGGTCCTGCAACTAATTTCTGTGTTGCTCCATCTCGTGGCACTGCCATTACTGAGGTGACGGATGGCAGATGATTCTGTTTTCTGACAGGAGGATGGGAATTTGGACTGAAGTTTGGCAGTGACAGCTGTTCAAGTAAGTGTGTTTAACTACTTTACATTACTGCATTACTGTGAACTGTTTCGTGTCACTTAAATTGCTTTTAATCTCACAGGAATTGTATTTAATCAACTTAAATCTCATAACTGAATGTGCCACCCACATCTTTTATACATCACAATATTATCGCATCATCATCATCATTCTTTTAACGTTCATTTTCCACTACACTGCATATGGAAATAACTATTCCATCCACACTGGTGAATAAGTAATATTAATCTTTTCAAAAGGGGGTCGATATTTTAATTTAAAATGAAATGTGGATATTATCAACTGTGCTGACAGTTACTTTTGTCCTACAAAATGCAAGGCTGCTACCATTGTCCTGGCTGTGCTTCCTTGATGTTTCGTTTGTGGTTATTAGGGTGTCCTAGCTTGAACAATTAATTTTTAATTTCAAAACACCACTTTAGTTAATGAAGAGTTATTATACAGTGGGGAAAATAAGTATTGAACACGTCAACATTTTTCTCATTAAACATATTTCTGATGGAGCCACTGACCTGAGATTTTCACCACATATCAGTAACTCATAATCTTATTTTGGAACATTTTCACAGGAGAACGAATTTAAAAAAAAATGGCAGAGGCAGCACCAGCCACAGCTCCAGCCAAATCGGCAAAGAAGAAGACCTCCAAGTTGAAGAGCAGCGGACCCAGCATCAGCGAACTGATCGTCAAAGTTGTGGCGGCTTCCCAGGAGAACAAAGGGTTGTTGCTGGCCACCATCAGGAAGTCTCTGGCTGCCAGTGGCTACGATGTGGAGAAAAACAAATCTTGCATCAATATCACCATTAAGAATCTGGTCAAAAAGTGAACTCTGAACCAGACCAAGGGGACTGGGGCTTCCGATTCCTTGAAGGTGGCGAAGAAATCCGAAGCTAAGTCCAAGAAGGCAGCAAAGAAAACCCCTGCCAAAAAATCCACCACCAAGAAGCCAGCAGCAGCCAGAAAGCCAAAAAGCAGCCAAGAATCCTCTAGCTGCTAAGAAGTCACAGGGGATCGCCTGATTGCTGGGGTCTTTCTGCAACTGTGGGGGTTCCCCCCTACAGTTGATAGTGCTATGAGATGACTGTTGTTGTGAAATGGCGCTATATAAATAAAAACTGAATTGAATTGAATCGAAGTCTGCAAAGAAGAAACCAGTGGCCAAGAAAATGGAGGACCCCCAAGAAGTCAGTGAAGAGCCTGAAGAAGAAGGCGGCCCCAACCAAGAAAGCTGCTGCTAAGCCAACCAAACCCAAAGCTAAGAAGTAATTTCATACCTGCCAACTACTCCGGTTTTGCCGTAATGGTTATGGTTTTCAAGACCCCATTCCAGGTTATGGCTTTATTAATCAAAATTACGGTTTTTCACTAAAAATTCAGTCAAAAATTTTAAATCGTAAAAAAACCACGAAAGCAATTCCCAACACGAGATCGCTAGGAATCGTATCTAAATTTAGAACAAAGGCAATCGGCACTGCTTCCTGTAGGTGTATTGCGCATGTGCGAGAGGTCTGAGCCATTGTTTCCCTTTGGAATCGCGAAGGAATTAGGTCAGCATTGTATACGTTTTCATCATGGAATCTGCCGGAGAAAAATCACAAATAAGCGTGAAACCCAAACGAAAATTACAGTCTTTTCCTGAGGAATACTCCAAAGCATTCCCAGGAATTATTATTGCGGATTGTGAGCGCATATTCAGCCATGTGAACAAGAACAAAACTGAGTTCAGGTCCAGTCTGTCAACTAAAGTTTTGGGCAACCTCATGACCAGAAAATGATGATAACAGCTTCGGGTAACAAGTGCCACAGTGTGTCCCATTCAAAAGACCAACTGAAGAAAGCTAAGAGGTGCACCATGGAAAACAACAATGCTTGAGAGTTACCATAGAGTTTGTCCTTGATCTTTTCCATCAGCATATCTGCATTGACAATTTAAGGAAAATAGAAACATGATTGTTGAAGAAATATGAGGTTGTTAGCCACATTTTAACTTGATTTAATGCTAATATTTGTTTGGCATCCCTGAACCCCCCACCAGGACTTTGTCCTGGACCTACCGGGGCCTGTGGCCCCTGGACCCCGGCTAGCTACTAGGCTTTTCAGGTTTTAAAAGTTGGCAGGTATGTAATTTAAACATCAAAAATAAAGCCTATTCTATTCTATTCTATTCTATTCTATTCTAACAGCCTGAGTAATCCATACATACAAAGAAATCAAGGCAACTGTGGTCGCAAAACAAGATATATTTAATAAAGTGGAATGACACAGGGAATAAGTATTGAACACATGAAAAAGAGGTGCAAAAAGGTATAGAAAGCCAAGAAATCAGCTGAAATCCATCAGAATTTAGGAAGCTATCCCATCCCCATCAGTGCAAATTAATTTCAGCTGGTTAAGTCCTGACTGATAGTCTTTAAAAAGGTCTGTGAATATCAGATTGCCACACCACAAAGAACTCATGATGGGTAGAAGCAAAGAGTTCTATCAAGGCCTTTTCAACCTTATTGTTGCAAAACATAATGATGGCATTGGTTATAGGCGCATTTCTAAACTTCGGAATATTCCAGAGAGCACTGTTGGAGCCGTCATTTGGAAGTGCAAAGAAAATCATTTTACCATAAACCGGCCACGCCCAGGAGCTCCTCGCATGATTTGTTACAGAGGAGTCAAAAAATTACCAGAAGAGATATCCAAGAGCCAAAGACCACTTGTGGAGAGCTCCAGAAAGACCTGGAGTTAGCAGGTACTGCTGTTTCAAAGAAAACAATAAGTAATGCACTCAACCGACATGGGCTCTATGCCCGCTCACCTGGCAAGACTTCATTGCTGAAGAAAAAGCATGATGAAGGTCTTTTAAAGTTTGATGCACAATATTTGGGCAAGCCAGTAAAATACTGGGAAAATATAGTCTGGTCAGATGAGACCAAAATTGAACTTTTTGGATGCCACAACACACAGCATGTTTGGAGGGGAAATGGCACTGCACATCAGCCCAAAAGACTATACCAACAGTGAAGTTTGGAGGTGAGAGACTTCATATAATTGAAGGAAAGATGAATGGACAAATGTAGAGAGACATCCTTGATGAGAACCTGTTGCCATCTGCCAAGATGCTGAAGATGAAACGAAGATGGACATTTCAGCAAGACAATGATCCCAAACACACAGCCAAGGAAACTCAACTGGCTCCAGAGAAGGAAATTAAAGCTGCTAGAATGGCCCAGTCAGTCACCTGACCTGAATCCAATTGAAAATCTATGGAACGAACTGAAGATCAGCGTTTATAGAAGACACTTATGGAACCTTCAAGATTTGAAGACAGTTTGTGTGGAAGAATGGGCTAAAATTACTCCTGAGCAATGCCTGTGCCTAGTTTCTCCATACAGGAGGTGTCTAGAAGCTGTTATTATACCAACAAAGGCTTTTCTACTAAATATTAAATGAGTTTCACCAAGCATGTTCAATACTTAAACCTTGTGTCATTCCACTTTATTAAATATAACTTGTTTTGTGAACACAGTTGCCTTGATTTCTTTGTATGTATGGATTACTTGGGCTCTTACTGATATCTGGTGAATATCTCAGGTCAATGGCTCCATCAGAAATATGTTTAATGAGAAAAAATGTTGACGTGTTCAATACTTATTTTCCCTGCTGTATATGACCACTGCAGCCACAGAGAGCATATTATTCCATTAATGTTAACTAGCTGAGCAGTGTGAAAACCATTACTCTTGGCATAGTAAGCTATGGTAGATACATGCTAATCATTTTGTTGTTGTTACTGGGAACAAAATCCTTCCCATTGTTAGTTTTGACCTGCTTCTATTGAACATCTTTGACCATGGGGAATCTGTGTAAACTGTGCCACCTCAGACAGGGACACATGTTATACTTTAAGGGTTTGTGTATTTTGTATTCAGCACCCCCCCCCCCCCCCCACACACACACACACACCACCACCACCACCACCAGAAAAAAAAAAAAAAGTTGAAGTTTGTCACTGCCATTGGAGCGACCAAGAACTGCACATGTTCAGCTTTCCTTTTAATTTTTGTCAAACATGATGTTAAATAAAAAGACAGATAATATGGAAGTCAGGTTATTTCGCACCTCAGAGACAATGAATACACATGGGAGAACAATGCCCAAGAGGGTGAGAGGGGGTTGAATGAAGTGTAGTGTAAATATCATGCTGTGTATGAGGAAGTGCCTTGAAGCTTGTGAAGGTGACTTGGGATATAGAGAGGAGTGCTTGCTGTAACCAGTCAGTCTGTTCTGTGCTTGTGAGACGTGAGTGTGTAATAAATCATCTGACATGAAGCTGCCTCTTCATTTACACACTCCACACTGGTGACCCAAGACGTATTATGGAACACAAGGCGAGAACCCCGGAGCCGGCCCGGTCGGGAAGCCCCAGAGACGCAGCAGCCATTCCACAGACAGCCAGGACTAGAACACCCAGCAACGCGTGTGCAGTTTCAGTCAAGCTACCGGATTTCTGGCAGCACAACCCGCGCTCTTGGTTTCACCACACCGAGGCCCAGTTCACCCTCCGGGGAGTAACGGCAGACGACACCAAGTTCTACCATGTGGTAGCAGCGCTGGACTCCCGCACAGCCCAGCAGGTAGCGAGCCTGCTTGATCAGCCACCAGCCAGCAACAAATATGAGGCGCTCAAGGCTGTGCTCACCCGGCACTACACGCTCTCGGAATGTGAGAGAGCGGAGAGGCTCCTGGTGCGGACTGAGTTAGGAGATGGGTCGGCCGTAGACCTGATGGAGAAGATGCTGGCGTTAATGGGCACGGACGACGGGCACTTTCTGTTTGCCCACCTTTTCCTCCGGAACCTTCCAACAGTGGCGAGAGCGGTTCTGGCCAATTCGCCGTTGCTGGCCGCGTGTGACTACCGTGCGCTAACCCAGGAGGCGGACCGGATCATCCTCATTACCAGGGTGATCACAGTCAATGCGGCAGCGGCGGAGCCCAGCGAGACGACCAGAGGAGGCAAGGAGCCACCGACGGTAGCAGCAGCGGGGGCCAAGGAGCGCCAGAGAGACACGCTCTGTTTGTACCACCGCCGCTTTGGAGAGAACGCACGCAGATGTGCGCCACCGTGCCAATTCAAGTGCTCGGGAAAACGCCGAGGCCGGCGGTCGGTAGCAGCTGCGACCCTCGGTGAAGAGAACAAGCTGCTCTACTTGACGGACGCGCGCTCGGGGAGGCGTTTCCTCGTGGACACCGGAGCCCAGAAGAGCTTCATCCTGCCGACCTACGCTGACCGGCTAGCAGGAACTAGCGGCCCCATGATGTTGGCAGCAAACGGCTCTGAAATTAAGACCTTTGGTGAAAGGACACTGATCTTATCTCTACACAGCCGTACATACGAGTGGACTTTTGTCATAGCAGCACTGAATTACCATATCCTGGGGGCTGATTTCTGTGTGCACATGGTTTACTGGTTGATGTTGCTAACAGGCGCCTAGTTAATGCACTGTCCTTTGACTCTCTCCCCTGTATAGCTCGAGTGACCCAGCCAACAGCACAAGCCAACGTCACAGCTCCAGGCGGTAAGTTCCACGCACTGCTCACTCAGTTCCCAGCACTCACGGTCCCGACGGGACCATGAGTGACCGTGGGACCGTGTTTAGCCGACGGGACCGTGTTTAGCGGCCATCGCTAAACACGGGGTGGAGCACTTTATCACCACCACCGGGCCGCCCATTTTTGCAAGACCTCGGCGCTTGGACGCAGCTAAACTGGCCATAGCGCACGAGGAGTTCGCCAACCTGGAAAGGTTGGGCATCATCAGGCGTTCGAACAGCCCATGGGCATCCCCACTACACATGGTCCCTAAGGCTGAGGGATCGTGGCGACTGTGCGGTGATTTCCGCAGGTTGAACAACGCCACAGCACACGACCGCTACCCGATTCCCCACATACAGGATTTTTCCGTCCACCTCGCCGGAGCACGCATTTTTTCCAAAATAGACCTGGTCTGCGGTTACCATCAAGTCCCAGTGCGCACTGAGGACGTACCCAAAACAGCGGTAATAACTCTGTTCGGTCTATTCGAGTTCCTGTGCGTGCCATTCGGGTTAAAAGGTGCGGCACAGACGTTCCAGCGCATGATGGATGCAGTGCTGCGCGATCTCCCGTTCGTGTTCGTCTACCTGGACGATATCCTGGTAGCCAGTGCGTCCGAAGACGAACACGAAACCCACCTCAGGACGGTTTTCCGGAGATTGGAGGAGCATGGGTTAATAATCAACCCGGCGAAATGCCAGTTCGGAGTGACGGAGATTGATTTTTTGGGGCACCGTGTCTCTCCGGAAGGAGCGATCCCGCTGCCTGACAAAGTGCGTGCCGTGGCGGATTTTCCCCGACCTCAGATGGTCAGGGCACTGCAGGAATTTTTGGGGATGGTGAACTTTTATAACCGTTTCCTTCCCCGCGCGGCACAGCTCATGCAACCATTGTACGCCGCGCTCAAGAGACAGAAACCTGCGGATAGGGTCGAATGGACCCCGGAGCGGGAGCGGGTGTTCTCAGAGGTTAAAGCAGCCCTGGCAAACGCCGCACTGCTGGTGCATCCGGACCCGGCGGCCCGGATAACGCTCACCACCGATGCTTCAGACGTGGCCATAGGGGCTGCCGTAAAGCAGCGCGTCGCCAGGGCTTGGCAGCCGCTCGCTTTTTTCAGCAGAACTTTGCGCGACAGCGAACGTAAATACAGCGCGTTCGACTGGGAGTTGCTGGCTCTCCACCTGGCCATACGCCACTTCCAGTTCTAGCTGGAAGGGCGCAGCTTCACCGCGTTCGTGGATCACAAGCCACTAACGTTCACGATGGCCAAGGTTTCAGAACTGTGGTCGGGCCGGCAGCAGAGACAGCTGGCCGCGATCTCAGAGTTTACTACCGATATTCAGCATGTGTCGGGTAAACTGAATGTGGTGGCAGACTGCCTCTCACGCGCCGTGGTGGCCCTGGTCTATGTGGGGATAGATTACGCAGTCATGGCCGCGGAGCAGATTAGCGATGCAGACGTGCGCATGCTCCAGTCTGGATCAACAGGGTTAAGGCGGGAGAGCAGGGTGCTGCAAGACGGCATGCCCCCCCTAATCTGCGATGTCTCCATGGGACGCCTGCGTCCGGTGGTCCCGGTCGCGTGGCACCGCCACGTGTTTGAGTCGGTTCACACTCTGGCGCACCCAGGAATGCCCGCGTCGGTCAAAATGGTGGGAGAGAAGTTTGTGTGGCCGAGCCTACGCAAACAAGTAAAAGAGTGGGCTGCAGCCTGCGTGGCGTGCCAACGAGCCAAGGTACACAGACACACGAAGGCTCCCTTGGAGCCGTTTCGGGTACCGGCTAAGAGGTTCGACCATGTTCACGTGGACCTCGTGGGCCCCCTCCTGCCATCACAGGGGTGCACGCACCTCCTGACAGTGATGGACCGCACCACGTGCTGGCCAGAAGCAGTCCCGCTGGCGGCAACCACGTCCGCAGATGTAGCACGCGCTTTTTTAACAGCATGTGTGGCGAGTTTTGGAGTCCCGTCGGACATTACGTCTGACAGGGGCCCTCAATTTGTTTCCGAACTCTGGTCCGCGATGGCCCGCAGCCTGGGTGTTACAATTCATCGCACAACCACATACAACCCACAGGCCAATGGGTTATGCGAGCGTTTTCATAGATCACTGAAAGCAGCACTCAGGGCTTCACTGACGGATGCAAATTGGGTGGACAGGTTGCCGTGGGTTTTATTGGGGTTGCGCTCCGCGCTTAAAGAGGATCTGGAAGCTTCCCCGGCAGAGTTGGTTTTTGCGCAGCCCCTACGGCTGCCCGGGGAATTTCTGCCAGATAATCCTGCGCCGGACAGCTGCCCGTCTCAGCTTTTGCAGCGTAGCGCAAACACAGGCACGCTGCCGGGCCCTGCCCACCACTGTTTTCCGCATGTTTCCGTGCCTAAAACTTTGAAGAACGCGGAGTTTGTGTTCGTCAGACACGACGCCCACCGCCCTCCATTGCGCCCACCCTATGATGGACCGTTCATGCTGGAAACAGGGGATAAGCATTTTGTGCTAGACTTGGGGGGTAAACGGGAGAAAATTGGCATAGACGGACTCAAACTCGCCTTTGTAGCGGCGGATGAGCAAGTGCTGTTGGCGAGGGCCCCTCGGCGTGGAAGACCTCCACGGAGAACTCCCCAGGGGAACGATTCATCAGAGCAGCCACACGGACAGAGCGAACCCCCCCCTCACCACCACCACGGCTCACCCGCAGTCGGACACACTCCCAGCAGCCCCCCACCGGCAAAGCAGCGCCACGGAGGCAGTAAACCCCAGTTACAGCAGATATGGGAGGAGACTGAAGCCGAAACAGCATGTGGACTGATATTCTATTGTTCTATCTAAGATGCTGGGGGGGGGGGCGGTATGGAAGTCAGGTTATTTTGCACCTCAGACAGAGACAATGAATACACATGGGAGAACAATGCCCAAGAGGGTGAGAGGGGGTTGAATGAAGTGTAGTGTAAATATCATGCTGTGTATGAGGAAGTGCCTTGAAGCTTGTGAAGGTGACTTGGGATATAGAGAGGAGTGCTTGCTGTAACCAGTCAGTCTGTTCTATGCTTGTGAGATGTGAGTGTGTAATAAATCATCTGACATGAAGCTGCCTCTTCATTTATGAATGAATGAATGAATGAATCTTTATTTCGGATAGATTAAAAGTACAGGTTAAAAGAAACTGAATAATATAACAAAGGGGGAAAGAAAATCCAACAAGGTCAAATTAGACAATAACTCCTCTGATTATACAGTTCAACATAAGTTATCCGAAATGGGTGATGGCTGAAGCCGCAGCTTATATTGCCCACCCATATTCCATCCAAGAATTCAAAAGAAAAACAAAACAAGAGCGATTACAATTCAGAACAAGCTAAGACAAAATGTGACAAAAAACTAAGCTACAACACAACGCAGGCTGGATATGACAATCCTTATGTGATTTTACATGTCATCTTGTATATATGTTTGGAGTATTTCTTCCTTTAGTTTTTGTTTAAATTGTCCAAGCGTTGTACATGATATTAATTCAGGTCCAAAATCGTTCCATAATCTGACTCCTTGCACTGAAACACACTGTTGCTTGGTGGTAGTTCTCACTGAAGGTTTTTGAAATATACATGTTCCTCTGAAATGATATTGTTTCTCCCTTATTTGGAACAACTTTTGGATATTTGCAGGCAGTGATAGATTCTTCACTTTAAACATTATTACTGCAGTTTTAAAGTCAACCAGATCTTTCAACTTGAGAGCTTTGTTGGTTCCCTGTAAGCAGCTTTGTTTATTATTCTAATAGCTCTCTTCTGAAGCATAAAGACTGGATATATGTTTGTTTTATATGTATTTCCGGTTCCGGTTCCGCCGGACCGGCGGCGCCACACGAGTTGGCTGCCCGTTGCAACAGCCTTTATCTTCCTTCTTCTTTCTACACCTTTCACTCTATATATATATCACGGACACACAGATCGCCCCAGGGGTCTCCCGAGTCTGCGGACGGAGCCACTGTATACAGCAGGAGACCTTACAGCAGGGAGGAGCTGGTGCTAGCTAGCACTCGGCCACCACCCGATGCTAATGGGGAAACTCGACATACCGGGAGCTGTAGCGAAAACGACGCGGGTGCCGGGCTGGAGTTTAGGCGGTGTACAAGAAATATAAGACAGAATAATAAAGAGCGATGGCAAGAACCAAGCAGACCGCCCGTAAAATCTACTGGAGGAAAAAGCCCCCCAGGAAGCAGCTAGCCACCAAGGCTGCTTGGAAAAGCGCTCCGGCCACCGGCGGAGTGAAGAAGCCTCACCGTTACAGGCCCGTGGCTCTGAGAGAGATCCGTTGCTACCAGAAATCCACGGAGCTGCTCATCCGTAAGCTGCCCATCCAGCGCCTGGTGAGGGAGATCGCTCAGGACTTCAAGACCGACCTGCGCTTCGCCGTCATGGCTCTGCAGGAGGCCAGCGAGGCCTACCTGGTGGGTCTCTTCTTCGCTAAGAGGGTCACCATCATGCCCAAAGACTTCCAGCTGGCCCGCCGCCAGAGAGAGCTTAGACTTTCTGCTGCACATTCACCAACCACAATGCTCCGCACTGTGTGTGTGTGTGTGTGTCTCTCTCTCTCTCTCTCTCTCTCTCTCTCTCTCTCTCTCTCTCTCTCTCTCTATATATATATATATATATATATATATATATATATACGTATATATACTGTATATATATATATATATACGTATATATATATATATATATATATATATATATATACTGTATATTTATAGTAATATGTACATATGTTTACTAGATGTTGTTTTTTCTTGCCTTCTGATTGTTGCTCTGAGTGTTGCTATCCCTGTGCTGTTGCAATCCTGAAATTTCCCCATTGTGGTACTAATAAAGGCTTATCTTATCTTATCTTATCTTATCTTATTTCCCCATACTTTAGTACAATGTGTCACGTATGGGAGTATTAATGAATGATACAAGGTATATAGTGTGGGTTGATTCAGCAAATATTTCACTCTGTGTAGTATTGCAATTGATTTGGATATTTTACCTTTAATATAATTAATATGTGACTTCCAACACAGTTTATTATCAATTATTACTCCATTTACACACTCCACAATAAAAGTAATGTAGTGGTAAAAGAATAACATGCTGAAACAGGTGCATATCTCTTGAAGTGGTCCCTGTGGTAATGGCGGCTTGTTCACTTCTGGTATTTCACTTTAGAAAGGAAGAAAGCCAAGTTTATTATGATTCAGTCCATACAGCCAAGCATGTACAGTAGAACAAAATTACAGTTCTCCCACCAGAGGGGTTGCAGCCATGTTAGGTACAACCACAACTTTCCCTACCCTCGATTCTATTATAAGATAAGATAAGCCTTTATTAGTCCCACAATGGGGGAATTTCAGGATTGCAACAGCACAGGGATAGCAACACTCATAGCAATAATTTAGAAGATAAGAAAATAAGAGCAGTGAATATACATATGTACACATAAATATATAAATATATATACAGTGTGGAGCATTGTAGCTAGATGGAATAAACAGCATAACCGTCTATTTAGTTACCCTACATGGTATGAATATGTACCCATACATATTGTCACCCTCCATAGCAACTGATATTGTCCTAGTTGTATACTGGAGGGGACCATTTGTGTAAGTCTGTTGCGTCTTTTGCATTCAATACTATTAGGCTGTCACGTTTTTCTGTTATCCTTGCGAGCAGCCCTGCTTAGGTTATACAATCTGACAGCTGAAAGTAGGAATGACCTGTGAAAAGACCTGAGCCTCCTCAGTACGAACAGCCTGCGCTGTCCCTTCTTGTAGAGTGCGTTGGTATTGTGTGACCAGTCTAGTTTATTGTTTAGATGAACACCCAGGTACTTGTAGGATGTCACCATCTCAATGTCTGTTCCCTGGATGTTTACTGGTGCTGTGAAGGGTTGTCCTTGCCTGCAGCAGTCCATCACCAGCTCCTTAGTTTTTCGCGCGTTGATCTGGAGGCAGTTCCGATGGCACCAGTCCACGAAGTCCTGGATAAGTCCTCTGTACTCAGCTTCATCTTCGTTGGAGATGAGGCCGACGATCGCAGAGTCGTCAGAGAACTTCTGTAGATGGCAGTGTGTTGTGTTGTGGGAGAAGTCTGCAGTATAAAGGGTGAACAGGAAGGGAGCCAAAACCGTTCCCTGGGGGGCCCCCGTGCTACTGATGATTGTGTCGGACACACAATCCCGGGTTCTCACAAACTGTGGCCGGTTAGTGAGGTAGTCCAGGATCCATGATGACAGGTGCTGGTCCACCCCTGCGCACAGCAGCTTGTCCTTCAGGATCATCGGTTGGATGGTGTTGGAAGCACTGGAGAAGTCAAAGAACATGATCCTCACCGCGTTCCCGGGCTTCTCCAGGTGGGACAGGGAACGGTGAAGGAGGAAGATCACTGCATCCTCCACCCCAATTCCATGCTGGTAGGCGAACTGGAGTGGATCCATCGCTGGTCCCACTAGGGGGCGGAGGTGAGCAAGGAGCAGTCTCTCCAGGGTCTTCATCATGTGAGACGTCAGGGCCACTGGTCTGTAGCTGTTCAGGTCTTTGGGGTGGGAAGTCTTTGGTACAGGTACCACACAAGATGTTTTCCACTACTGTGGTACCCTCCCCAGCTTCAGGCTCAGGATAAAGATGTGCTCCACAATCCCACACAGCTGGTCTGCGCAGGACTTGAGGAGCTTCGCCCTGATGCCATCCGGTCCCGAGGCCTTCCTTGCCTTGATCTTCCTCAGCTCCGTCCTCGCCTGGGTCTTAGTGAGGCTCAGGCTCGGGGGCTGTGTGCTGGGAGTGGGGGGGGGGGGGGGTATTGGTGGAGTGGGGTGTGGACAGCAGGTCTCGATGACTTTAGAGGCAGCAGTGGTTGGTGTGCAGTCGGGGGGAAAGGTGGTTGGTCAAACCTATTAAAAAACAGGTTCAGATTGTTCGCCCACTCCCTGTTCTCCATGGCCTGGGTGGAGGTATTCTGGAGCCCAGAGATGGTTTGAAGGTTTTTCCAGACCCTGCTGATGTCGCTCTGTTGCATCTTGTCCTCCATCTTCTTCCTGAAGCTGTCCTTGCCTTCTCTGATCTTCCTCCTCAGCTCCCTCTGTACGGACTTCAGCATCTTCCTGTTCCCCGACCTGAAGTGCCTCTTCTTCTCTCTCAGAAGTGTTTTTTATCTCAGGGTTGATCCAGGGTTTGTTGTTCGAGCAACACCGTATGGTCTTGGTGGGTACGGTGTTGCCCACACAGAAGTTGATGTAGTCCGTGATGGTGTGAGTGAGGCCATCGATGTCCTCACCATGTGGATCGCAGAGCTGCTCCCAGGCAGTGGTTTCAAAACAGTCCTTTAGAGCGTCCATTGCCTCCTCAGACCATAACTTCACCGTCCGCATGACCGGAGGTTGTCTGTGTACTAGGGGTTTGTACACCGGCAGGAGATGAACCAAGTTGTGATCCGATCTCCCGAGTGGGGGGAGTGGTGATGAGGTGTATGCCTCCTTAGTGTTTGCGTAGAATAAGTCCAGTGTTTTATTGTCTCTAGTGCGGCATGTGACATACTGGGTGAACGTGGGCAGAATGGGGGACAGTGAAATATGGTTGAAATCACCTGAGATGAGGAGAAGAGCATCTGGGTGTTCTGTCAGCAGCCTGCCAGTTACTGAGTGAATGGCGTTATGCGCTGTCCCCACGTTCGCCGTCGGATTTGCATAAATAACAATGCAGATCACGTGTGATTATTCCCTCAGGTGATAGGTAGGCCGCATGCTAACAGCTAGCAACTCAGTGTTTTTGTTGCAGTGTTGTTGTTTAACCGTGATATGTCCCGGTCTGCACCAGCTGTTATTGACATACATTATCACTCCTCGGCCCCTTGCCTTCCCACTGTCTGGTGTCCGGTCTGCCCGTATTGCGTGGAAACCCTCCAGTTCGATGTTAGCATCTGTTGCTAGTTCTGTTAGCCACGTCTCAGTAAACAACATCATGCTAATCTCTCTGAAGACGCTCTGGTAACGAGCCATAGCTGCTAGCTCATCTGTCTTATTGAGTGGCGATCGTACATTCCCCATAATGACGGATGGAAGGACGGGTCTGTACCTTATATTTCTCGCCCGCTGTCTTGCTCCAGCATGGCATCCACGTCTTATTTCACCCGATATGTCGAAGTCTTGCCCTAGCATCTTGGTCCAGTTAAGTGCTAACGTATCCTGCTAAAAACAGTGGCTTCATCTGCTGGCTCAGGAGACATTTGGGTGATCCGTGTCCGTCCGTGATGGATAAGGTGTCGCTGGATCAGAAAGATTAGCAAGAGAAGCCAGATAGTAAATAGAAATAGGAAGAAATTGATCCGCTGTTGCAAAAAGGCAGCCTACTCGTGTGGCGCCGAAAGTAGAAAAAAAAAAGATTAAAAATTAAAAAATCCTAAACCATTAGGCTACCAGACACCTGACCAAAAATCAATTATTTAGCTGGTTTTCTGACACATTTTAAAGGGCTGATGACACGATTTTGACATTTTTTAGGATGTTGTGTAAACCCAAAAGTCACTGTTGATGATCAATATAATATTTATAACCGTGCTTGCATAAAAATTATGCCGAAGACCAAGTTAGAAGGCAGAAAGTGTCATTTTTATATGGTCTTTGGTATGACCCGGCTGGGGCTTAAACCCATGACCTCTGTGTGGGGTGGATGCTCTTTCACTAGGCCACAACTCCAGTTATCAGTCCAGTTTGTTGGTCTACAGTATATTGCTTGCATGCTACAGCTCTGCTGATGCTTCAGAATTAGTCATGTATTCAATTTAGGTCTGTGAAATCAAACTTAATTTTTTGTGATCAAATACAAGGAGAAAAAGCATAGTTTTTTCTTGATAAATGTACTCAAGTAAGACTAAAAAAGTATCCTCTGATATGCCACAAAGTACAATTTTGCAAAAAGTTACCTGAATACACATAAAATGTATAAACTGAAGTAGTTACTTACTTCTGGATGTACAATCTATAGTACAGAATCCACTGTAGTGTAATTCTGTACCAGATTGTGCAATGATAGCTTTACTGTGAACTTTAAAGTGCTGATGACATGTTTTTGACTTCCTCTAATTTTTCAACACATAATACAATATGATGAAATAGGTTGGTCTGTGCAGTTCTAAGTCAAACAGGCTTTTTTTCACGCAAATATCCGACTATTTCATGAGTGTCACGTCACCAGTTGCGTCAGTGGTTGGAAAACCGCCCGGCCATGTTGTAATGTCATTGACAGAACATGGCACTTGGCTGCCCATTGTACACACAGGATGGAAGCGGTTGAAAACATCGACGATGGTTCCAGCACATATAGTCTGGAACTGGTTTGTGTTGTCCAATCTTCATTTGATTATAGTTCCGAAGAATGGGATGACAATGAAGAATCTGGGGGCATCAGACCGTATAGGTTTGAGCCGTGCCAAGCGGGCATCGTGCCAAGCCAGTCACACTCACAGAGTGACGGTGGAGAGGCACACATGCCCGCCGCAGCAGCAGCGACAAACACACGGCAGGGGAACACCGAGTGTTATTCTTTTGTTACAGATATTGCACCAAATTATTTGTTCATAAATATAATTTATTTAAACCCGATTTTTCAATAAAATCATAGCAGTGGATTCTCTGTGGCTCAGGCATTGGGTTTATTATGGATTATATTTTGAGTTCTTGTTGTTTTTGTTTTGTACATGTGTTTTATGTGCGTTTTGAACCACTTTCAGGTGGGCACTGTCCAAGATTCGCCGGTCCGACCATGCGCTCTCTTTCTTTGACAGTCAGCTGTTCATGGTTTGTGTGCATCATCTGCCGTATTGTCAGCCAGCCAATATTGCCAACTCTATCACGACTTGTTAGCCACTCCACACAGCCATGGTTCTCTTGCACCCCTTGAAGCGATGTCGGCCCTGGGGCACAACCGTGGTTAACACGTCTCTTCTCCATGTTTGCTGGGCGATGTTGGCCCTGAACTCCAACTGTAAGTGTTTCTGTTTATTTTCGTAAGTCTTCACCTTTTTGGGAACTGTTGTCATCATTCTTATGTTCACTACATGTGCTGTAGTGAATTCTGCGCGTAAATCCATTCATCATGACCCTCCGTGCGCTCTTATGCAGGGCACGGAGAGGGAGGATGAAATAATGAGGATTTACATGCAGGGTTCACCACAGCACATTTAATACAGAAAGACAGACAATTCCCTAAAAGGTGAAGACGTACAAAAAACACAAACACACTTATTGCTGGTGTTCAGGGGCCGGCATCGCCCAGAGAATGAATGAGAGGAGACGTGTTAGCCACAGGTGCGCCCCAGAGCCGACATCACTTCAAGGAAGCACGAAAACGACGGTGAACATGGAGTGACTAACACGTCGTGAGAGTGCTGAAAATAATGGCAGACAAACAGCACAGATGACAATACTATGGACCAGCAGTGCATGACTGGCAAACGGCTGTGAAGTACACACACTGCTGGTGATGGTGTGATGAGAAGCACCTGGGCGAGGACCGGGAAACATGATCAGTGGGAGTTTGAATCAGCTGGTGATAATGAGAGAGGGGACGTAGCCGGACCGGTAAGCGTCAGCATGCGATCACAGAAAGTAGGTCAAAGCTGTGCGTAAATCCATTAATCCTTCCCCTCCTCGTGCGCTCCTCCTGCACAAAAGTGCACGAGAAGCGCACGAGGAGGCTTATGACAGTTGGAGCTGAAGCGTGTGATGTGGTCTTTCATGCCTGCTGTTTATCTAAACCTGCGACACAATGCGAAGGCATAGCCTTAAAATTAAAACAAGAAACCAGAGAAACTGTGAGCTACAAAGCTGCTGTCATTCCAGTCAACAACACCGGAGTCTGTTCTGTCGCTTACGTCATGGGGGTGCCACCCTTAATTCAGTGGGCGGCACCACAGTCCAGTCAGCGGCTGCGGTTTTTTGATGGTAGCTAGTTTATGCAAGCGTGGTTATAAATATTATATTGATAATCGACAATGACTTTTGGGTTTACACAACATGCTAAAAAATGCCAAAATCGTGTCATCAGCCCTTTAAAATGTGTCAGAAAACCAGCTAAATAATTGATTTTTGGTCAGGTGTCTGGTAGCCTAATGGTTTAGGATTTATTTACCAGAATGGGACGGTGCTTAAGTGATCCCTGGTTTGAGTCCTGGTCAGAGTGATCCTTCCTGCGAGTCTCTCCCCTGTTCTTCACCCCATTCCTTGTCTCTTAATTGCAACTGTATGTATCCAATAAAAGCAAAATTACCAAAAACAAATCTTTAAAAAAATTGCCTCAACAGTTGAGGGTAGACGGAGATTAATGCAATGTGTTTTGTGGATAAATTTAGGGTATAATATGGAGATTAAGGTTTTCCATTGTACTCAAAATCAACTTTAATATCCTACGGGAAAAGCTTAGAACATTAATAGTGACAAGCCAAATATATATATATATATACTGTATATATATATATATAAAAATTACTGAAACAAATTTTCTTTATTAACGTCTTTTGATTTACTCAGCCTCACACACACCACTAACAACATATTATTTCTTCACTTGACTCAAACAATTAGCATTTCTTGTTGTTAATGAAAAAGAAGGCCATATAGATTGATTTGGTTAGTTGTTTTTCTCCGTTACATATCGGGCACCAGTGGAAACAGAAGAGAAGATAATCATAATATTTCAACAAAAACTGGGGCTTTTATGAAGTGATGAAAAGACTGCAGTGTATGACTCGCCTGCGGCTGTTTGTAGGATTGTTCTTTGAAGTCAATCATTAGTTATTCCAGGATCTATTGATTAACCAAAATAATTCCAGTCATCAGGTTAATCAGTCTTTCACATATGCAAAGACTTGATTTAATGTTAATGTGCCCTCACACACACACACACACACACAGAGCTGCAAAAACCAGCACTGTTAGCCCATCCAGGTGGTTGGAGCACCGTAAGAATGAAAAATTCATCAAAGTGCGCAGACTTGGACACCAAGGACTTTGGTTTGGATTCCAGAAAACATCAGAAACACAGCATCTTTCTTTTTTTTTTTTTTTTTTTATTTAAGTTTTTGTAAAGGGTATACAGGTCGTTACAGCAATGCAGTGTTTACATTTTCATCACATGTTCCCTTATTTTCTGATATCTGACAACATTGGAAGATTAATTCTTACAACACCCCTGTTTTGTTTTTTTTTTTAAAGTGAAAGAAAAAGTGAAATTAAAGAGAAAAAAAAACAAGAAACAAATAAAAAAAAAACAAACAAACCAGTAAAAAACAAACAAAAAGAAAAAGTAAGTAAATAAAGATAAAAGAGCATCTGAGTAGCGTTGGAACAAAGAGCGGAACCATTATTGAAATGGTATTTGTCAAAGATTAGATCTAATGGAAGACACATATGCGATCCAGGGTTGCCAAAAGTTCATGAACACATCCATGTCCTGTCTCAGTGCGAATGTCAACTTTTCCATCGAGTAAATGTCTTGGATCACGTTAGTCCAATCTTCAGGTGTAGGACAGTCCTTCAACATCCATTTTTTAGTTAGAGCTTTTTTGCTTGCCAATATTAAAACATTGAATAAGTATTTTTCTCCTCGTCTTTCCAGTGAGTCCGGTAGTAAACCCAAATACAAAGTTACAAAAGAAAAGGGAACTGTAATTTTGAATATTTTCCCCAATATTGTCTGTACCTTGGTCCAATATTGGTGGATAACTGGGCATGACCAAAACACATGAAAATGATTTGCAGTCTTTTCACCACACAAGCGCCAACAGTTCAATCCCTTATGGGTAAATTTGTTTTGTGCAGGTGTTCTGAAAAATCTTGCCAAGTTTTTCCATCCAAATTCTCTCCACTGCAGGGATGAGGTACTTTTCCATTGCTGTTTATTTAGCTTTTCCCATATTTCCAGTTGTAAAGTGAAATTCCCCTCTTTTTCCCATCTCTCTTTTATATAAGATGTGTTGTCTCCTTTTAAGTCTTGAAGACCTTGGTATATTTTAGAAATGTATCTGATCCCTGGGATCCCTTTATATGCCATTAAGAAGACCTTCAGAACACCTGACTGGGCCCTTTCCAAAACCTCCTTTTTAAGTATATTGTTTATGTGGTGTCTAAGCTGGAAGAACCTGTAAAGGTCTTGATTTATTAGGCCTTGTTTTTTCAAATCTTCAAAACTTCTTAAGATTTGCCCTTTAAAAAAATCGTAATATTTTATCAGCCCTTTCTCCTTCCACTTTTTAAATCTGGTGTCTGTTTTATTAGGAGTAAAGTCCTGATCATAGGTGATCCATTGCAGAAGTCGATAGGGCTCTTTAGTTTGATTCTCTCTGACTATCTTAAACCAAATTTTTAGCGGGGTCTCTATCCACGGGTTAGTGTTATTCAAAAGCTTAGGTAAGACATTGTTCCCTATTATCGCCTGTAGGGGGATGTCACTTGTTATTTGGCATTCGATCTCCTTCCATTGTGCAGTGTAGACTGGGTTACATATCTCTACTAAAGTTTTAATTTGTGCGGCTTTAAAGTAGTCCCTGATATTTGGCAGCGCGAGCCCACCTTTGTCTTTGTTTAGCTGTAGGGTTCTATATCTGATTCTAGGTCTCTTGCCCTGCCATATGAATCTTGAGATCCTTCTGTCCAGCTCCTGCCATGTTTTTTTGGGAGGTTCTACCGGTATTGTTTGGAAAAGGTATAGAAGACGTGGAAGTATATTCATTTTGACTGCTTCAATTCTTTGTGCAGTACCCAAGAATGGTATCATATTCCATCTTGCTAGGTCAGATTTTATTTTTGTCACCAGTGGATCATAGTTTAGTGATATAATTTTGTTGAGTTGTTTCGGGATATTGACCCCCAGTTTTTTCATAGATTCCGACTCCCAGTTAGTTTTGAGTTTGCTTAGTGAATAATGATTTGGGTCATAGTTGAATGTTAAAACTTGGGTTTTATGCATATTTAATTTGTACCCCGATAAATCTCCATACTCTGAAAAAACTGAGGTTAGTTCTGGTAAAGAAGTGTCCGGCTGCCCTAGGTATATTAAAATGTCATCAGCAAAGAGTGCTATTTTATGTTCCTTCTGACCAAGTGTAATACCTTGAATTTTTTGGTTTTGTCTTATCCATTGGCTCAGAGGTTCTATGAAGATTGCAAAGAGCAGTGGAGACAGGGGGCAGCCCTGACGACATCCTCTTTCCAGTTCAAAAGATGATGATAAATTACCGTTAATCCTTATTTTAGCTGTTGGTTTTTTATATAATGCCTGTATAGTTCTAATGAAGTTGTTATGAAAATTGAAACTGGATAAGATTCTATATAGGAAAGACCAGTCAACCGAATCGAATGCTTTTTCAGCATCTAATCCCAATATGACTGCATTTAAGTTATATTTTTTTATATGATGAATTATGTGTAAAGTGCGTCGAATGTTGTCTTGTGTCTGTCTTTGTCTTATAAAACCTGTTTGGTCTAAATGAATTAGGTCTGTCAGTATATTTTCTAACCTTTTGGCAAGGATAATGGTAAAAAGCTTATAGTCCTGATTTAGTACACTGATTGGTCTGTAGTTGGAGCACTCTAGTTTATCCTTTTCAGGTTTAGGTATAACTGCAATGACCCCTTCTCTCCAGGAGGGGGGGATTTCCCCTGTGTGGAGGACATAATTAAATGTTTTCAGGAGGAGAGGAGATAGTTGCTGTTTAAAGGTTTTGTACCACTCTGCTGTATAGCCATCAGCTCCTGGGGATTTGTTAGCTTTAAGTTTCATAATTGCTTTTTCCAATTCTTTAGGATGTATTTCTGACAGTAGTGTTTTATTTTGTGACTCCGTAAGTTGGGGAAGGTTTAATGTGTTTAGGAATGCCTCGGATGCGTTTTTATGTTTTTTGTGGGAGTATAAGTTCTTATAGTAATTCTCGAAGTTTTTAAGAATATCCTGAATTCTGAATTTTATTTCCTTTGATACTGGGTCTCTGATTTTGTAGATTGCTCTTTCTGTTTGATGTTTCCTCAATTTATAGGCTAGCAATTTTGCCGATTTACTGCCTGCTTCATAGTATTTTTGTTTCAGAAATGTAAGTTTCTTCTGGATTTCTATTGTGTAGATCTCATTTATTTGGTTTTTAATTTCCTTAATCTTGAGCGAGTCAATAGAATGAGTGTTGCCTTTGTGTTCTTTTTCTAGGTTCCTAAGTTCTGACTCTAATGTGGATAGTTTTTCTTGTCTTAGTTTCTTTTGGGTTGCCAGTTTTGCAATAATCTTTCCTCTTATTACAGCTTTACATGCATCCCACAGTATTAAAGGGGATACTTCTCCATTATCGTTATCTTCCAAATATCTGAGAATATCTGATTCCAATTCATCTTTCAATGGTCCTTTCAGGACATTTGAATTTAACCTCCAAGAAAATGTATTATTTGTGTATTTTTGGATATTTAAGTCCATGTAGATCGGACTGTGGTCGGAGAGATCCATCAGTCCTATTTTACATGTTTTCACTCTTCCAATGTCTCTATTAAACATAAAAAAAATAGTCAATCCTTGAGTAAGATGAATGTGGAGTTGAGTAAAATGTATAGTCTTTTACACTGGGGTTGAGTTCCCTCCACACGTCACAGATTCCCAATTCTTTTAGTAGCATCCGAGTCTTCCTGTTTTGGGTGTTATTTTGATGTGGGGAATTACCAGAAGCATCCCAGTATGGATTCAGTCTAAGATTGAAGTCCCCACCACATATCACTAAACCTTGAGCTTTAGTTATCATTAGGTCGAATACATTTTTATAAAATTTCCAGTTAGCCCCTGGGGGAGCATACACATTCAGCAGGGTGATATCTTCTCCCTCTAGCCGCCCAGTTACCAAACTGTATCTCCCTTCTTTATCTTTGTGTTCTGATTTTTTTTCAAATGTAATTTTGGTTGATATCAATGTCGCTACTCCCCTCCTCCTCCCTGATTTATATGAAGATGAAGAGATCATTTTAAACCCTTGTCTACTGAGTTTATTGTGTTCCACGTCTGTTAGGTGGGTTTCTTGTAAAAGTATTATTCCTGCTTTGTCTTTTTTCATTTTGCCTAGAATCTTGGATCTTTTAACTGGATTCAGGATTCCTTTTACATTATATGAAATTATTTTGGTTACACCCTGTTTCTCCATTGTGTTGTTTTGTTTAGTATAACTGTGTGGTGGCCCTCTTTTGTGCTACTCAGAAACTGAAAGAACATTAAAAACAAGAAAAACATTAAGAACATAGTGTAGAAAACTTTAAAACAAAAAGCTGTCATAAGAACTTCCTGAGCTGAGGTCTTTTTAAAGACCCTGTAAGAGCCTTGATGGAGTGAAGGCTCTGAGGGAAATTCCTCAAACTCTGTTACGTGTTGAGGGCCCTCTCTTACCACTGAAAGTAGTCCCATGCTTTTAACGTGAGTTTCAGAACCCAATCCAAACTTGTAATGATTTTTTTTTTTTCCTTTTATGCCTAAACCCTGTGAAATTGTGTGCACCCTCCCACCCCCATTACATCAAACATTCACGCAAAAACAGTATTTGTTAGTATGAGGAGAACATGTGGATTATTGTCACATTTCTATTTTAACAAGTTTTTTTTTTTTTTTTTATTACAAAGACTTATTTGTTTCAAATAATATGATTGTTCCATGAAATGTTTTACCACATGCTGAATATGCATCTCCTTTAATGTTTGTTACCTTGTATGAGGGGGGTTGGATGTGCGGATTGATTCAAGAGAAAAAAAAAAAAAAGGTCGCTATTCCAACCTGAAAACGGATAGGTTATCCGCGACGCTCTGGTGCTGGGTTTCCCGCTGCTGGTCCGTGGATTTTGAAGGTCTTTGTGTTGTCCATGTTTGCGCTTTGATCTTCTGACTCGGGTCTGCTGCGGGTTTAAATACCGTTACCGGGAGGCCTCTTTTCGCCATGTCAGCTGTTGCTTCTTCCGCCGAATTATAGAGACACGTTTCATCGCCGTAGAAGACCCTTAACTTCGCAGGAAATGGTGTCTGAAAGCGCAATTTCTTCTCTCTTAACACCTTTTTCGCGTCATTGTATTCCCTGCGCTTTTTAAGGACCTCCGGGGCGTAATCGTATTCCACGTAGACTTTTCTCTCCTGGTGCATAAATCCTTTTTTCTGCCAGGCCAGTCTTACAACCTCTTGTTTTATTTTGAAATTGGAAAATCTTACCAACACCGAACGTGGGGGCGCTTCCGCCGCCGGCCTAGCGGCTAATGAACGATGTGCCTTTTCTATCTTCAAGTCGGTGGTTTGTGGAATATCCAATTTCTCTCTTAGTAAGGATTCCACGCATTCTGCCATTGAGTTAAAACCATTTTCGGTTCCTTCTATCAGACCATGAATTCTTATGTTGTCTCTTCTTTGTTTTCCTTCTTGGTCGGTTAGCTTAGCCTCTATAGCTGCTTGTCTTTTGTGTAGGTCTAGCACAGAATCTTCGAGCACTTTTATTCGATCCTCTGTTTCCAAGATTCGGTTCTCGGCCTGGTCCACTCTGCTGTTTGTCCTTTTCAATTCTTCTCTGAATTCCCGAAATTCGGCCGTAACATCTCGGCGAAATCGTCGTAGCTCCTCAAATAGTGATTTCAGGCTAACCCTTTTGTTAGCTATCACCAGTTCCTCGTCTTCTGAACGGAGATCTTCCAGTTCGGATTCTCCGGCCGATACGTGTCCTGGCCTGGAGAATTTCAGTTTCTTCTGTTTTCCTTTAGACATGATGATTTTGTCTTTTGATTTTCACTCCTCCAAAAATCCGTTAAGTTTGATTTTCAAGGTGTTATCCTGGATTGGGTCTGAGAACTTCAGTGTTAAGCTGCAGTCGCCATGGCGTCCAGACCGGAAGTCCAGCATCTTTCTTTTTTGACATTTAGTGATGCGTTTAATTAAACACTGAAACGTGCAGTGATTAGGGCTCACTCCTTAAGAGCACCCCCTCCCCAAAACAGTAGTTTTCATGCCCTGGGGCTGGCCTTCCTGTTTATTGCCTCCCTGTAATGCAAACATAAGGGTCCCCTGCCAGTAAACACATGTTGATGGAAGAAACAGCTTGCACAGCTGGGAAGCCAACCCAGGTTAGTGTGACTGAGCACATGGGTAAATGAGCATGTCTGGGAGTGTGCGTTCGCGTTTGTGTGTGATAGATGCCTGTTTGCCACATTTGCTCACATCAGAGTGCGGCCCCAGTTGCAAATGGGCGTTTGAATCTAAGTGGGAGTAAACCAAAGGGAAATGTTCATAAATCACGCAAACATTTAGCTTATGTGTCGTTTGCGGGTCACAACGGGCACGTGTGAAACCGTCAACGAGTGACTGACGGCAGTGGCTTGGGTGAGCCGTAAAACAGCGGGGTATCTCCAGCGTTTGTGCAGAAACACTAAAAAAAATAATAATAAAAAATCAACATCCATTGTGCAAAGTCTGTCACCGTGATTGAAATGCATGATCTCCTACGTCTCACACAGACGGACACATTGATGAGGCCAAAGCAGTTGACGTTATCAGTTTGAGCCAGTAGTCTTAATTATCCTGGCCTCCATGGCATCAAATGCAGGGCGCCCATGATCCCCAAGCTTTTGAGAGTGTGAATAATTTATGAATAAAAAGGGGGTTTTCAGCTGTGGGTTCATTAATAATAAATATGGTTTGATATTTACTAAACTGTTCAGAGGGAGAAAGGGGTGACAGTTAAGACATTGCTTGCATGGTAATTGTAAGGAGATAATAAATAAAGCATGAAGCAGATATATATGGAAATGCAATTCGCAGGAAAATGAGAATAATTTAACAAAATATTATCCCGGTCTCTGTTTGACCTGGGGTCAATTAAGAAAGAGATGTCAGTCATTATGAACGACGCCGTGCCTCAGAATTATGACCACTTTTTTTTTTTGTCTTATTTTTGTCCTGCTGGAGAATGTTCAAGTGGGGGAAAAATATTCATGGTGACACAAAAACATGTGTTTCATTAAAAGTAATATTAAAAGGAATAAAATCAACTTCATTTGCAAAGGAGGACACTTCATTCTCTTCTCAGAAGTGAACTATGTTGGAGGAATGCGAGCTTTATTTTGTTTCATAATCTAAAACTGAAGGAAAACTGCAGATAGTTTTCAATAAAAATACACAGTCTAGACATGCCAGCAATCAAATAGAGATGTTACTGTTAAAACACATGCTAATTATCTTAGTTTAATTGATTCTTAAAACTTGAAAGGGGGTTGGCTGGAGTGATTAAATTGACTGTATTGTATGGCTATATTGCAGTGATTCAGTTCCTTGAGGGGTCCAAGGTTTACGCTACTATCCATATGAGAAACATTACACCGGCTCTTACTGTAATTGTGATATTGAATGTTGAGCTGATCTGTGTCAACCATAACTCTAAACGCTGCTACAAGCTCATAACTCATAAGGACGTACAGTATACTTTTGCTAAGGCACGGGTATCCATCTGCCCAGCTCACGAGCTGTTCAAAACCTCCCTCCCTTCTCCTGTTCCAATAAGATGATGTCAGTCCACTGCACTGGTTTGAAATTTGCGATTAAGCATTTTCTCTGTGTGTGATTGATGAGCAGGAGGAGGGGTAGTTAAAGCTCAACGTGCACCCGAGGCTCCCTCCAGAGTCTATAGGACTATTTCCAGGCTCGTATAAAATCCATGTCCACTGCCCCAATATCAAAATATGACTCTGGCCACCCATGGATTCTGTTTTTGTCTGTAATGAAAGTCTCTCCAGGGACCAGGTTGAGGGATTCTTTTCCTCTGGGGTCAAGGAGAGGTTAAGGCTTCTGGTTCAAGCTGTCTTTTGAAAAGGGGTGTGTGTTACAGGAATGTGGCTGTTGACCTGGGTTTCTACGCATAATACAGAAAAGATCTGCAGGCTGACATTACAGTAGATAAATAAAGACTAATGTTTTGACAGAATTGGCAGGCCTTGAGCCTGGATAAAGAGAGTTTTGTTATCATCTAATAAAAATGCCTCGCAGTGTGCAACTTTATTTTTCTGCAAGCCAGCACTTCATAAACCTTTTGTGCCTTTTCCTCCACTTCTTCAGTAAAGTGATTACAGCCTCCTTCAAATTTAAGTTCAGACTGACTCGGTTCTTGGCCAGCTTCACTGTGTCTTAGCTGATAACTACGGCAGTAAGCTGTCTAAAATATTCATATGCCAATGCAGAGTTATTGTCCCTTGATGGGCCTCACCATGTGCAACATCTGTTCCTGATGTCATGGCGTATTCCTATGTGCCAGCAAAGCCCTGATGGAGTCAGTGGCATCTCTACTTATCTCTGCTTTAGTAAGGCATGTCCAGACACACATACAGCTCTGCTCTGCTACGATAAATATCTAAGACAACAATAGTGATCCAGTTGCCTCGAGAGAACTATTGAACACTTCTGCTAATCCATGCACATAGATTTAGCCACTGCAGCCACGCACTGACATCAGCAATTCTGCCTTTCACTGATGAAAGTGTCAGCTGATTGCTGGCTCTATCCAACAGTTCATGATTATTTGCAGACTATTCCATGATGACTCCTTACACCGTGGAATAGAGGAGTGCAGTGTTACAAAACAAAATACTTTGAAGGCTGCCAACACATTAAACTGCCGCCGCATTAATGCAGTTAGCTCAATAACAATCTGATGGATTCAATTATATTCCAGCTGTACACTCCTATTAATGCAGCAGTCACACCCTCATTATGCCAATGAAAACACAAGTTAAATGTAAGCAACAGAAGCTGACACATGTCTGTGTTGTGGAAAAGAGAAGACGAGAGGGACAGAGACGCAGTCGGCGACAGTCAAGGTGAATCCCATCCTACATACAGTGTCCACGCCGGGCCACAACTACAGTCGCAGCTTCCTTCACCACTGGGCCCGCCCCGCTGTCTGCTGACAATCACGTCAATAGGCCATGACTGGCTGCTTGTTTTGTGCCATGATCCCTTGCTGCTCATGCCACTGAAAAAAACAAAAAACAAAAACCAAGCTCTGCACTGCTATAAATAATGGATGACTCGTCCACTGTCACTTTTCATAGCATGTCAAGCCGCGGCCTGGCCATTATTAGGGTCTGTCCTCTCCCCCTTTCTGCCTCTGACTCCAGTTTTGTTATTGTTCTGGTCGACTTGTCTGCACACCTCCTCGGCGGGTCGGCTGTCAGTCTTTCTCCTGCTTCGTGGAGCTGATGGTTGCCACGGAGAAGAAAGACATGCTTTTGGGGCCGCTGAAATAGGATGGGTGATATAGCAAGCCTCTGCTCGTCTCCCAACAGCGGGAAATCTTCCTTTACCTGGAACAAGTTTCTAAGCGCTTTAAGCTGAAATAATTTATCTGTTGAGTTAAGGGTATAAAAAAGCTTGCATCGAGATGTTTCCAGGGCTGTGGTTAGAGATATGACCCCCTTATCTTGAGAAATACTTTCTGTCACCCTCAAACTCAATAAAAACAAACATGGCTGCTTTAAAGGCAAAAACAGGTCTACCCCCCCCTGCTGCAAAACAAGGAACCCCCCTCTTAAAACAGACTCACAATTTGCCTCAATCCACCCAACCAGCAGCAGAAATCATGGTTTATTTACACATGCAGCTACATTTGAGAAAAATGAATGAGGAACATCTGGCTGATGGGGGGGGGTATGAGAGAAATATATGAAAAGGGTTTAGCCATTTGGCCTCTAACGCAAACATGAGGGTGTGCTGAGGAATCAGTGGATGTTGTTTCAGGGGGACACACAAAGGAACCAAAAACATTCCTTACCCTCGCTTGTCGGTTTGAGCTCTTTATTTGTTCAAAATGGGCTTCAGTGCCACCAGTCCGAGCCTGAGGCAAGTGTTGTCCACCAGCCGCCCTCGGCACCCGCAGACTGAGCCAGTCTCTCCATCTGCAGAGTAATAGCATCAAATCAAGGCCTGCAGCAAACAAACCCTGACAGATCCTCTCATTTGGGATTCACTTTGGGACAGCTGTGGTGCCATCCAAAAGGGGGGACGGAGAGAGGGAAGCCAGCAGTCAGTAATGTATGCAGAGTGTCTGCACGTCCTGGATGACAGCAACACGAGCGCTTGTCACAGGAGACATCAGTTCTACTTAGTCACAGTGCTGCGGGGCAATCCATATGACTGCAGTGCTGTGCAAACTCTATTAATAGTTATCTACCTTTCAGGAGTTATTATGCTGAGTAGGGGATGACAAAGGAATATAATGGAAGAAGTCCCAAATGAGGGAAGAAAACAGGGTCTGTGGAGCATGTTTTTGCCACTGGGGCTGTTACAACTTAAGAATCCTCCTCCAGTCTCCTCTCTCTCACCCTGTTCTGTTAGCCCATGAGGCTGGCAGCCTGGCTGCCAGAGCCACAGTTTGTGTGAGAGGCATTTTAAGGATTAGTTATGGGGCAGAAAGAGGAAAGAGGGAATAGGACTGGTGGAGGAAAAGATCAGCAATTGTGGGGTGCAGAAAAATGACTGAGCTCCAAGAAGATAAATGGCAGGGAGTTGTTGTCTTTGTTGGGCTACTTGTTTTGGAGGACTCCAGACTGGATACAAAGTCTGGACCAGGTAGGGATTTCACTTGACAGTACATCTGGGATGCATATTGGGTTAAATGTTTCCAAATCTGCTGTTTGGGTCATACCTTGATTTTTGGGCCCCAAATGTTATACTACTGTACATGCACTATAATTTAAACTCCAAAAATAAATTCTGTTATATTTATGTCTTTCAAAATGTTTAATTAGCTTTTACGACACATTTTTAAAGGTCCTTCTCACTCCCTTTGTGGGTTTTAACTTTCTAAAATGCTTACCTGGGTCATATGACTACAGTAAAAATATTAAAATCTCTCTTTGAAATAATTATATTTTAATATTTCAGCAGAATGGTCAGAAGCTGGTTTTTCTCTTCTGGGTTATCTTTCCCTACGCCACTGACAAATCATCGGGTCTTCAGTTATAACCCATCATCATGATACTAGCTGTGATCAGTGTTGTCAAGTCCACTTATTTTAAGTGACTTTGGGCTTGTTTTTCTCTAAAGTCTCTTGCAAATCTCATCAGTCGCGGGTTTTTGGATTTTTTTTTAACGTATAGTTGCTCATTTGGGCTTGCTTTGCTGTCTGTGTGACAGCTCTCCCAGCTCCCAGCCTAAGTCACGCCCCCTCTACTTCTTCATATGGGACACAGATCTCTATAGAATAGCTGGATGGCTCCCGCCCCATTAGCAAGTACAGAGCCAAGTGAGGCCACCTAGCTGTCGGGCTGGTGCACCTGGGACAATCGGCGAGTCGGTGGGGAGTGGGTGGGTTTGGTGATGGATGGTGCCACTTTTGCCTCAGTGGCTTCCTGGGGATTTGGCAGATTTGGGGCTTCTTGGTGTGGGGGGACGTGCCGTGTGGTCTTGCGCAGTCGGTGAACTATAGAAATCTACCAACTATAGAAAATGATTTCTGCAGTTCACCAGTTGCGTGGGATTGTGGGCTGGGTCTTTGTGTCAAAAAGTTCAGGATCTGTTGTTTTGCCTTTTTGGGGAGGTTGTTGAGGTGGGGGTGGTGCCGTTTGCTGCTGGGCTCATTCGTTCTCCGTTGGCTCACTGAGTGTTTTGGGTGTGCTGGTGTGGCAGGTGGGTGGTTTCACTTCTGGCGGCCAATGATCCGTCCGGTTTTTATATAGAGATCAGTGTGTGGGACCGTAAATCGAAAAAATTCTCCATTGAAATGAATGACAAGAGCAAAATTATCTTTTAATCCCGATCAAATTTTGCCATGAGTTTTACATATGATGTTTGGCAATTTAAAAGATAATTTTCCACATAATTAGTCATAGACAGAGTAATATTTGTTACGATTTCTGTAACTGTCACTGAGACTTCTGAACCTCTCAGCAGGTATTCTGGCCCACTCCTCATGAGCAAACTGCTCCAGTTGTCTCAGGTTTGAAGGGTGCCTTCTCCAGACGGCATGTTTCAGCTCCTTCCACAGATGTTCAATAGGATTTAGATCAGGACTCATAGAAGGCCACTTTAGAATAGTCCAATGTTTCGCTCTTAGCCATTCTTGGGTGTTTTTAGCTGTGTGTTTTGGGTCATTATCCTGTTGCAAGACTCATGACCTGCGACTGAAACCAAGCTGTCTGACACTGGGCAGCACATTTCTCTCTAGAATACCTTGATAGTCTTGAGATTTCATTGTACCCTGCACAGATTCAAGACACCCTGTGCCAGATGCAGCAAAGCAGCACCAGAACATAACAGAACCTCCTCCATGTTTCACAGTAGGGACAGTGTTCTCTTCTTGGTATGCTTCATTTTTGCGTCTGTGAACATAGTGCTGATGTGCATTACCAAAAAGTTCCAGTTTTGACTCGTCTGTCCATAGGACATTCTCCCAGAAGCTTTGTGGCTTGTCAACATGTAGTTTGGCAAATTCCAGTCTGGCTTTTTTATGATTTGTTTTCAACAGTGGTGTCCTCCTTGGTCGTCTCCCATGAAGTCCACTTTGGCTCAAACAATGACGGATGGTGCGATCTGACACTGATGTACCTTGACCTTGGAGTTCACCATGAATGTGTTTAGAGGTTGTTCTGGGCTCTTTTTTACCATTTGTATTATCCGTCTCCTCCTGCGGCCACGTCCAGGGAGGTTGTCTACAGTCCCGTGGACCTTAAATTTCTGAATAATATGTGCAACTGTAGTCACAGGAACATCAAGCTGCTTGGAGATGGTCTTATAGCCTTTTCCTTTAATATGCTTGTCTATAATTTTCTTTCTAATCTCCTGAGACAACTCTCTCATTTGCTTCCTCTGGTCCATGTTCAGTGTGGTACACACCATGTCAACAAACAGCACAGTGACTACTTGTCACCCTTTAAATAGGCCGACTGACTGATTACAAGTTTGTAGACACCTGTGATGTTAATTAGAGGACACATCTTGGTTGAACATGTCCCTATGGTCACATTATTTTCAATCTTTTCTAGGGGTGCCATCATTTTTGTCCAGGCCTGTTTCATGAGTTTGTTTTTTTAAAATAATTCTGTTGAACCACAATTCAAAAGCATTGTCTGATTTTCATTGGTTAATTTTCATAGAATTTTTATTTATTAGCACTTTTGTCAGATTCAAGTTATTTCTGTGACCATTGTGGGTTTTTCTTTCGTTAACAGAGGGGTACCAACAATTTTGTCCACGTCTGTATCTGTCTGTCTGTCTATACGATTAGCGGACAACTCTCATTATCCCACGCCACTGTTTAGCACTGTTACTTATGCAGAATGCTCATGCCTTTTCTTTTGATCAGAGTTTAAAAATTTAATTTATTCAAACTTCTTATTTTGGCTGTGTTTACTATAAATTTGCCGTTGCTTATGCTGAATGCATATGTATCTAACTTTAATTAGAGTTTATAAAATTCAGTTATTCAATGCTGACTGTGTTTACAGTCAATTCACTGCAAACAAAAATAAATATATATGTCTATACTGTTATCAAGCAGCCTCTCTTTTACACAGTGTGGTAGGTTGCCTGTTGGGCTCTTTTGGGCTTGTTTCCATAGAGCTGGCTGCTTGTTTCTTTCACGAGATCTGGCAACACTGGCTGTGCTGATTCAATTCCCACCCAGAGTGTGAGCCCAAGGCTTCAGAGCTAACAGTGCTACTATGAAGTTAGCTGGGGGTTATATTGCTCTTTTCTTTAAATTCCAGTCACCCCAATAGACATCTGTATTTCCACCTGGTTCACAAATTCAGAGTCCATAATGTATCGCACATCATTCTGGCTTATTTTGTTATATTTTCTCCGTGACGCTACATTGATCATTAGCAGTAGCCTGGTTTGGCGGTCAGAGTCAGTCTGCCTATCGTTATAGCTTAACTGTTTGATCATAGCCAGTTTTGATTGCTATTTTCTTCATATTCTATGCAGCCCACTGGAATCCTTGTTCATCTACCAACCCTGACAATACACATCAGTCTTTGACGTTACTTTGGCTTATTTTATTATTTTACTCTGGGCCCAAAGGTGGCCAGTGGCTAATAGTAGTTTTCCCTTCACTCTTTCAGGGTTGTTTCTGTGCTTATTGTGCTCCAGGGACCAGTTGTATTCCATCGACCACTGAAACCACACACCGCCGTCCACCAGTGGTGCTTTATTTCATCCATTCTTTAAGACAAATTCACGTTAGTTGTCTCAGGCTGTGTTAGCTACCCAAGCTAGGATCTAGCCAGCTAACGTTACCCGATGACATTAGCAACATCCTAAGTGATGTAAGAGGGAGGGTGGATGTTGTGAAGCCCTAGCTTACAACAGACTGCGCGGCTGTGACGACAGACGCATGGGTGACGTCATCATGCCGTGCATATATAAGGGGACTGTTGGCGGGAGACGGTCTCTGTGGTGCTCCGCCTCCAGCCTGCTGCCTGCCTGTGTTGCTTTTCTGTTAGCTTGTTGCTACTGTTGTTTGCTGTTAATAAAACCCTCGTTCAGTTCAGCCACCGCCTCCGCTGTTCCTGATTTCCAGACTTAACCGTGGAGTTAACTGGGGCTCATGAGCGTTTAAAAAGACATGCACTGAAACAAGCTGTTGTGAAGAAGGCTGCAAAAGAAGACTCGCAAGCAATAATTAAGTAATGATTAAAGGAAATTTGACCGAAGTACACTACCGTTCAAAAGTTTGGGGTCACCCAGACAATTATTTTGTGTTTTCCATGAAAAGTCACACTTATTTACCACCATGAGTTGTAAAATGAATAGAAAATATAGTCAAGACATTGACAAGGTTAGAAATAATGATTTGTATTTGAAATAATAATTTTTTCCTTCAAACTTTGCTTTCGTCAAAGAATCCTCCATTTGCAGCAATTACAGCATTGCAGACCTGACATGATTGCACAAGGGTTTTCTAATCATCCATTAGCCTTCTGATGCAATGAGCAAACACATTGTACCATTAGAACACTGGAGTGATAGTTGCTGGAAATGGGCCTCTATACACCTATGTAGATATTGCACCAAAAACCAGACATTTGCAGCTAGAATAGTCATTTACCACATTAGCAATGTATAGAGTGTATTTCTGATTAGTTTAAAGTTATCTTCAATGAAAAAAGTGCTTTTCTTTCAAAAATAAGGAAGTTTCTAAGTGACCCCAAACTTTTGAACGGTAGTGTACGGTATGTCACCAACATTTCATTGAGATCTGTACATTTCATACTAGCTGTACCCAAATGATAGCCAACACCACCCTGAGGACAGCAGCACTGAAAGTAAGGCGTGATAACATTATTTTCTTTTAAATTTTGCAGTTCCTTCAGTAGCTACTGCTTCAGACATCCTCTTCCTGCTTTGTCTACAGAAATACTGACATGTGCTGTTCTTGCCGAGAAAACGCTTCATATTGTGAGAAAACAGCTACTGTGGGGAAAAATTAAACCATATCATTGTGCACTTGTAAAATAGATTTAAATATAAGCAGATTATAGATGTTAATCTGAATACATTATGTCTGTATGGTCTTTAAATAATTTAGATAATTCTCATTAAGAAATTTCCTTACCTTGGATATTACTTGCAAACACCAATACAAAACAAACTTTAATTAAAAAAAGATAAAACACATCACAGAGTGCAGTGAGCATACCAGTTGTGCCCCCATCATTCTCTACACCAGTGAAGCAACTTCTCTTTTTCTCTGCTATGACTGTCACATTATTTTTACTTATTTGTTTCTGTCCCAGTCTCTCTATCTTTGGCATGCTGGCTGCTTAAAATTGATCATCAGTGGACAGTGCGTCATTGTCCTGTTTTTGTTAAGAGTTTGCTCTGGCTGGTTGCATTTCAGATTGGATCTAATTAGCCTTGGCCTATTTGGATCGGTTTTCCATGAGTCCATTTTGGATCAAGACCAGAACTGTAAAGGAAAAAGTGGAGTGGGAAAGGCAAGTTAAAAAAAATTGTCTTAAGATGGCCATGGTTAATTTTTCATCATACTCCTAAATTAAAAATGTGGACGGTCATCACTTATTTGTCAAATTGTCATAGCTCCAAAGGTGAGCACTGCATTGAGTTTTTAAAAAGGTCAGCGGAGCCAACAGCTCGGGAGGAAGAGAGTGGATGAAAGAGTGCTGATCCCACTACATGCTCAGCAAAACTGCCTTGTTTAAGGGGCTTTTACTCCAAATGGAGTTCCAGGACTATTACACTAAGTGGAGATGACAGGATTTAAAATGCAACATCTGGAATGGCTTGAGCACACATACCTTCATGATTCCATATGAATATCGGAAAAATATAAACAAAATAGATCAGTGTATATATATATCCCCTACTTAAATCTAAAAAGCTTTACGTTAACATGCTCTAAATCAATACCAAATTCCTTTTACTGTAGGCATAAATATGTATCTTACTTTTCCTGAGATGAGCCTCACCACTCACATCTAGCCTGCTCTTCTTATTTAATGTAAAACAAATCCATTAGAATTCTGCATATGATTTGATTAACTCTTACTCTCCAGCATATTTTTTTTTTTTTTGACTTCTTGTTGCTTTGGTGCTTCTTGGAAAGGAAAATGAGCATGTCAGATGTAAGTACACAGCCTGAATAACCAGCCTTCTCTGTATTTACTTATCTGGCCGAGATTTCTAAGATTATAAGAGAGGAAAAGGAGTGAGATGACGGACTTGTGTTGCTCCCACCGCTTCAAAACTGCAAATGGATCTATGGATGAGCGCTTAGCCCACAGCTGCCAGCCAAAGGAGAGAGACACAAAGGTCCCTTGTGTTCAGGCCTCGAGTGGCCAAGAAAGGGGGGTAAATATCTGCTAGTGTACCTCAGCTGCCTTAAGGGCCAATAGATCCCTTCCATCCAACTAAAGGAGCCCACAGTCCCTACTGTTTGACCATAGGTCAGCATTGGCTGTTACTAAGTCCTGAAAGTGGAGTCTAACTTTGTCTCTGTGAAGATGTCTATTATTACCTCTGTTCACATCAGATTTGGTTGTTTTCTGTTGGGGCAGGAAACACATCTTTGCCATCGAAAACAAGAGTATTATTTTGTTTTTACACATCTGGAGAACCGGTTCCTTTAGCCTCATCCTGTCATTCTCCCATCCCCTCATCCCTTTTTTGATTTTTTTGGCTAAGAACAAGCATCTGTTCCCGGGGACATCTTGGGAGAGAGGGCAGCATGACAGAATGCTTCTGAGGATGAGGAAAAGGTTTGTTTTGATTCAGAAAGGAGGTCTGATTTACCACAAATTCTTCCTGTTAGTCTCCTGACCTCACCTGCAAGAGAACACAACAAATTATGGTGTTCAGCGGTGACTGTGTTGGAGGATTGCAGGTTGGAAAATTGCAGAACACTGATTTTTATTTGTGGCACTAAAATCGCCTGACTAGCACATAATGTGTCTCTGATAAATTTTGATGACAGAAAACCAAAATAGTTGTTATGTGAAGGGTCTCCTCATGATGGAGGCTACACTACTTATTTTGGTGGTGGTGGTGGTGGTAGGAGGATCCACAGGCAATAACGCTGGTTGTATGTCATCTGGCTCATTCTACAGTCATGCAAATTCTCAACTCATTTTCCTGCACAACCACATTTAAAGCAGCTAGTCTGGATATTGTTTAGGTTTAGTGGCTCCCTTATCAGCACTATTATTAGCTGGCCGCTCGCTCTCTGTAGTTGCCTTCCTTCCAGTATTTCCTGATTGCATTTTTCATCTCGGCCCCAATCAGGCCCCCATTTCTTGTGTGTTTTCCCTGGCAGTTCTTGCAAAAGGGCACATCCTCATCATGAGAAGAAAATAGAATCTAAGAGGAAGTATATCGTTCCCTCTCTACAGAAAGCAGCATGGGCCAATCCTCTGTCAAGACACACCCTAATTACCCTTGTGACCTAATTATATGGTATTTTATACTGGGGGTTTCTGAGCCAAGGTGGTTCCCCACTGTCTGTCAAAAGCTAATGTGATTGTCATGAATTGTCAATCATGGTTAATAAAACAAGTGTGCTTAATAGGAAATAAAAGAGTTCGGAAACCTTGTGTAAATATTAGTGTTATTATTTCATAGCTTGGCACACACTTTCATCCCAAGTGACTCACAAATTCTGGAACCCATTTGCAAGGCTCAGCTTTGCACCAGTGAAACGCAGGTAAAGTACACTGCTCAAGGGTACAACTGTTCCACATAATACGTGTTGTATTAAAACAGGTCGTGCTTAAATTAAGTGGATCCATGAATTGAAATGAAAAAGGGCCCCTTTTGAGGGGGAAAATAGATTAGCTTTGGTGATACATGATCACTTGAAAGTCCTGTGATGTGAATAAGGAAATTCTGACCAGTTGCAGTCAAGCTGATTTATATCAGTTAAAATTTTGTCCCGAGGGCCACAGCAGGGAGGAGGGGAGACATGGCAATTTATCCATGAATACATCAAAGCCCTTTAAAGTGGCTTATTGCTACAGATATGGCTTTTCATTGTTTACATTGTATAACCTAATTTGGATTGTTAAGAGATTTCCTTAACAGTATTAGAGCTTTTCATTCATGACACACTTAGCATCAAGTAGTCGTGGCTAGACTAGCCAGATCTTATACTTCAAGGTCCTGTTCACTCAAATAATGGTGTACCTGTGGGTTTTAACTCTCTAAAATGCCTTCTTGGGGCATATGACTGCATTGAAAATATTATTTTTATTTCACCTTTATTTAACTAGGTAAAAATCCCATTGAGATTAAAAAAAAACAAAAAAAAAAAACTTTTCCAATGGAGACCTGGACAAATTTTAATCTCTCTTCACATTTCGGTAAAAGGGTCAAAAACCGGATTTGGTCTTCCGTGTTCTTTTCTCTGTACGCCACTGACAAATGGTTGTAACCCATCACCGTGCTATTGGCTGTGATGATTCAGTCCCCACCCAGAGTGCGAGCCAAAGGTACTCCAGGGACTGCACATATCCCGTCAACCACTGGCACCACACCCCCCTGTCCACCAGTGATGCATTATTTAATTCATTCTTGAAGACAAATTTACATTAGCTAGCTGAGGCTGTGTTAGCTACTCGAACTAGAAGCTAGCCAGCTAACATTACCCGGTGACATTAGCAACAAGATGAAAGAGTTTGTTATGATTCCGAGCACTGGTCGCTGTCGTGCTCGGGTCTCTTGGGTTCTGGTGATTTTCTGTTGATGTATTTGTTCTTGTTTTCATTCATGATGGCTTGTGCTTTTATTTTGACATCACCTTTATGTTTCCTGCTTTCAAATCTGTTCGTGGGTTGTCCCAGCTGTTTTTGTTATCTTTGATTATGTTCTCACTCGTGCTTCACAGCTGTGCCACATTTTGGGTTTTCCCCAGCTACCTATTTAACGTCGCTCGTGTGGTTCATTTCTCGCAGCAACCTTCCCTGTGCTTAGACATGAATCCTATTTTGTTCCTGTTTATTCCTGCTCTGTTCTCAGCCTCGCCTGTTAACTTGTCAGTTTCCCTTCGTGGTTATTTTGTGTTTTTGTAAATTACGCTTCGTGGTTAATATTTGTGTTCATTATTATTAAATGTGCAAACTCACAGCACGTGATTGGTGCCTTATTTCTGCCCTGAAAGGGCCAATTACAACAGAGAGAAGGTGGGGTGAACTGAGACTCATGAGCTTTTTCTTGGACACAACTGTTTTCTCATAATGTTATGTTTTTGCAAAAATTGTGTGACTTTTTTCACACAGATTTACAAATCTATACTCATAAACTTAAACTTTCTTGCAAATTTTTCAACTTTTCTTGTAAAGTTGCTATTGTTTTCTTTAAATTTTGGAACTTTTTTCCTTATAAAGCGATGATTTTCTTGCCAGTTTGTAAAACTTTTGTCTAATTTTATTATCATTTTACACATTTTTTCTAATATACAATATATGTGATTTCTCCTTTTTTATGACTTTGGTAGTACATTACAATACGGGTTCCCATATAAAACATATATGAATAGTTTATAAGCAAGTTACTGATTAGGCAATACATGCTTTATAAATCATGAATAAAGCAACTGTGAATTAGTCATAAAACATTTTCCACACAGAAGATAAGATAAGATAAGCCTTTATTAGTCCCACAATGGGGAAATTCCAGGATTGCAACAGCACAGGGATAGCAACACTCAGAGCAACAATCAGAAGGCAAGAAAAAAACAAGAACAGCTAGTAAACATATGTACATATTACTATAAATATATATATATAGACACACAGTGAGGAGCATTGTGGTTGGTGAATGTGCAGCAGAAAGTTTAAGCTCTCTCTCCCTCCGCAGATGCGGCAGGCCAGCTGGATGTCTTTGGGCATGATGGTGGTGACCCTCTTGGCATGGATGGCGCACAGGTTGGTGTCCACGAAGAGACCCACCAGGTAGGCCTTGCTGGCCTCCTGCAGAGCCATGATGGCGGAGCTCTGGAAGCGCAGGTCGGTCTTGAAGTCCTGAGCGATCTCCCTCACCAGGCGCTGGAAGGGCAGCCTACAGATGAGCAGCTCCGTGGATTTCTGGTAGCGACAGATCTCTCTCAGAGCCACGGTACCGGGCCTGTAACGATGAGGCTTCTTCACTCTGCCGGTGGCCGGAGCGCTTTATCCGAGCAGCCTTGGTGGCTAGCTGCTTCCTGGGGGGCTTTTTCCTCCAGTAGATTTTACGGGCGGTCTGCTTGGTTCTTGCCATCGCTCTTTATTATTCTGTCTTATATTTCTTGCACGCCGCCTAAACTCCAGCCCGGTACCCGCGTCGTTCACAGTTCCTCGGCATGTCGAGTTTCTCCGTTAGCCCGGGTGACGGTTGGAGCTAGCTAGCCAGCTAGCTCCAACTGCTGTATCGTCCCCCGCTGCAAACAGTGGCTCCGTCCGCCGACTTGGTAGACCCTTGGGGCGATCTGTGTGTCTGTGATATATATAAAGAGTGAAAGGTGTAGAAAGAAGAAGGAAGATAAGAAAAGGGCAGTTGCAAACGGCAGCCGACTTGTGTGGCGCCGCTGGTCCGGCGGAACCGGAACCGGAAAAAAAAAACAATAAAAAAACAAACATTTGATGTAGGTTCACTATTTAATAAGCTCAAGTGCTGCACTTTTTGTCTATCCTGTTAAATCTCACAGTTTGCAGGGTGCTTGGCCTACTCCATCTTCTCCTCATTTATTAAGGATGTCCTACAATATAATACATTGGCTCCCTTTGGATAGTTGATCTCACTAGATAGTGAACATGCACTCAAGTGTAAAATATCTTAAAACTCGTTTATAATTGCATCTTCATGCTTTGTAAAGCTTTATAACATAATTAATAACCTACTTATAAACTATTTGGAAATTCTTTATAAGGGGTCCCTTATGTAAAGTAGGTGAAATGTAAATTTTCCACTTTTTACTCCTAAATTTACAAAACTATTGTTGCAAATTTATATATTTTCCCTCACCAGTGTGTGAGGGTTTTCCTCTTGGATGTGTTAAAAATCAAATATAATGTAGGCCTGTGTGCTCTCTAATATAATCTAAATCATATAAAGAAATCTGATGGGAAGAAAAACTGATGAGACAAAAACATGATGCATTCGGTCAAATCAATGAACTCAGTATGATCAAATGTACATGTGTAAAATGTATTTGTGTCAAGTTTATTGTGAGATAACACAATGCCCGTTTAACTCAATTTTTTGAATGGGATTTGTCACTGTTAATGCAACAGAATGACAAAAGAGGAAGTCTCGAAACGCGGGTACTGTTTCCGTTGGACAGTCTATGGTGCACTCAAAACAGAGATGCCGTAAAACTTGAACTCCTCGCTTTATTTAATTTGAGGTGTTCAAATCACTTTGCTGGAGTATCGCTGCCACGTTAGGTGGACATATGGACCGTATCAATGCACAATCCTGACCTAAACGCTGGAGAAAAGATGTCGGCAGAGAACAGAGGAGAGGCCACTGTGCACAGCTCTCTAGAAAAAAAACTGGGCTATCTGCTATACTGGAACTCGCAATGAAAAGGGAAGTGAGAAATGCCACTGTGGTATAACAACTAATAACAACTGAAGTAATAATGCTAAAGTGCTCGCTATCTGTGCAGTATTTCTGCACTACTTATGAGGTTTTTTGAGAATATTCTGAGTATATATATGTTTTATATATATATATTTTTTACATGTTGAAAGCTTTAATCCTGCAGTTGCAGAAAGCAAGCATAATTGTTCACTCCCATGTTAATAAGAGTATGGGAAACTCTATGGAAACATTACATCAGTTTTTTTTTTTTCGCTTTTAAATCATGATTAATTGTGAATAAACACATTTTTTTTTAGAGATTAAGTATGATTACTATCTTTAATCATTTGACACCACAAGTAAAATAAAAACATTTTTCTTTAGAAATGTACTCAAGTTAGAGCAAAGTAATGTGTAGTAAAACTATTCAAGAAAGTGCAATTATGTTACCTGAATAGACGTATCCATCTCTGGTGTCAAGTTAGTAACAGGAAATGTTGCATGCATTTTCCTACCTACATCTGCGTGAGTCTGGTGCAGTACTGACCTTTAATAAAAGAGTATATTAAACATAGACCTCTATGGTACCATTCATTACAGCTGCAATATTAGCTCAAGTACTTTAGTGGAAACTAGGAATTGTGGTTCCCCTCAACCAAAACCTGCTCATTATTGTCCATGTGAAAAGCTTGTCTGATTCATTAAGGGTTTCCCACACTATGTGCTCAGGAGACACACAGAAAGCAAAGAAGGAAATGTAGGAGGGAGGGAGGATGATGGTAGGGCTGCGGTTTAGCCCGAGCGTGCCTGAAGTGAAATATGATTGATTACTGCATTCTTTAGTCGACATACCCTCACTGCACCTGAAACCTGTTAAGTCACTGTGCACGGATTGGCCTGTTTGAAGAGTCAGACCTGTTGTGACTGCCACATGGCAAATATTATGGTTGGCTGGGCAGACCACAGCCCAGACTGGGTACAAGAGTTGTAAACAGTGCACTATGAGAATAAGAGTGTCTGTGTGATACTCCACCTTCATCTTTGGCAGAATATACATATGTGTGCATTGTATATTTATGGCGATTTTCCTTGCCTGAAATGTGACAAAATATATCAGAAGCTGTTTGGAAATTTTAGACAACCATAGCATTAAACAAATCCACCCAATCAGGCAGTGGAAAACTGAGGAAAACGAACCAGATGATTGCAAAAATACATTAGGAAATATGTAAAAAGGTAAAAAAAAAACCAACTAGTGTTCTTTGTTGGGCTCATTAATCAGTAGCACGGGGGCCCCCCAGGGAACGGTGCTGGCTCCCTTCCTGTTCACTCTTTATACTGCGGACTTCTCACACAACACAACACACTGCCATCTACAGAAGTTCTCTGATGACTCTGCGATCGTTGGCCTCATCTCCAATGGAGATGAAGCTGAGTACAGAGGGCTTATCCAGGACTTCGTGGACTGGTGCCATCGGAACTGCCTCCAGATCAACGCGAGGAAAACTAAGGAGCTGGTGGTGGACTGCCGCAGGCATGGGCAGCCCCTCACAGTACCAGTAAATATACAGGGAACAGACATCGAGATGGTGACATCCTATAAGTACCTGGGTATTCATCTGAACAATAAACTAGACTGGTCACACAATACTGATGCACTCTACAAGAAGGGACAGCGCAGGCTGTTCCTGCTGAGGAGACTCAGGTCTTTTGGTGTACAAGGGGCGCTGCTGAAGTCATTCTATGACACGGTGGTGGCATCAGCCATCACTTTTGGAGTGGTCTGCTGGGGCAGTGGCATTACTGCAGCCGATAGGAAGAGACTGAACAAACTGATTAAGAAAGCTAGCTCTGTCCTGGGGCAGCGCCTTGATCCGATGGAGGAGATAGGAGAGAGAAGGACGGTGGCTAAACTGTCATCTCTGCTGGAGTCCGAGTTCCACCCTATGCAGGATATACTGAATGCACTGAGGAGCTCATTTAGCAGCAGACTACATCATCCCAGGTGCACAACCGAGAGGTTTCGTAGGTCCTTCCTACCAACGGCTGTCAGACTGTACAACCTAAGCAGGGCTGCTCGCAGAGATAGCAAAAAGACGTAACAAACTAATAGTTTTTTGAATGCAAAAGATGCAATAGACTTACACAATGGTCCCCTCCGGCATACAACTAGGAACATACCGGTCGCTATGGAGGGTGAGAATATGTATGGGCACATAATCATACCATGTAGGATAACTAAGTAGACGGTTATGCTGTTTCATTCCATCTAGCAACAATGCTCTGCACTGTGTGTGTTTATATATTTACATATTTATTCCATCTAGCTACAATGCTCAGCACTGGGTGTGTTTATATATTTATATATCTACATATTATTCCATCTAGCTACATTGCTCCGCACTGTGTGTGTTTATATACTTGCATATTTATTCCACCTAGCTGCAATGCTCCGTACTGTGGGTGTTTATATATTTACATATTTATTCCATCTAGCTACAATGCTCTGCACTGTGTGTCTGTGTGTGTGTGTATATATATATATTTTATAGTAATACGTACATATGTATATTAGCTGCTCTTGCTTGCTTGTTTTTTTCTTGCCTTCTGATTGTTGCTCTGAGTGTTGCTATCCCTGTGCTGTTGCAATCCTGGAATTTCCCCGTTGTGGGACTAATAAAGGCTTATCTTATCTTATCTTATCTTAATAAATATGCGCTCTTTTCATGAATGCTAGATGAAATCAGTTCTTCACAAAGTCAGAGCCTTGACCCTCTAACATCAGAAAAACATAAAATTACTTTTATACATGTACTCCTTTCATTTATCTGGTGGAAAAATGTACCATCTTCACATCTAAATAGGCAAACTAATGGTTTATTGATAGGGTTTTCTTAAGTTTTCCCATATTACTTGCGTGGTTTTTGAAAAAGGCTTGTTGCATTTGTGGTAAGGAGTACTGTTGGTATAACTAGAAAATTATATATACAGTGGTGTGAAAAGTGTTTGCCCCCTTCCTGATTTCTCATTTTTTTTTGTATGTTTGTCACACTTAAATGTTTCAGATCATCAAACAAATTTAAATATTAGACAAAGAGAACACAAGTAAACACAAAATGCAGTTTTTTAAATGAAGGTGTTTATTATTAAGTGAAAAAAAATCCAAACCTACATGGCCCTGTGTGGAAAAAGGGATTGCCCCCTAAACCTAATAACTGGTTGGGCCACCTTTAGCAGCAACAACTGCAATCAAGCGTTCGTGATAACTGGTAATGAGTCTTTTACAGTGCTGTGGAGGAATGTTGGCCCACTTATCTTTGCAGAATTGTTGTAATCCAGCCACATTGGAGGGTTTTCGAGCATGAACCGCCTTTTTAAGGTCATGCCACAGCATCTCAATCAGATTCAGATCATCACTTTGACTAGGCCACTCCAAAGTCTTCATTTTGTTTTTCTTAAGCCATTCAGAGGTGGATTTGCTGGTGTGTTTTGGATCATTGTCCTGCTGCAGAACCCACGTGCACTTCAGCTTGAGGTCACAAACAGATGGCTGAGCATTCTCCTTCAGGATTTTTTGGTAGACAGCAGAATTCATGGTTCCATTTATCACAGCAAGTCTTCCAGGTCCTGAAGCAGCAAAACAGCCCCAGACCATCACACTACCACCACCATATTTTATTGTTGGTATGCATTCTAAAATGCTGTGTTACTTTTATGCTGGATGTAATGGGACACACACCTTCCAAAAAGTTCAACTTTTGTCTCGTTAGTCCACAGAGTATTTTCCCAAAAGTCTTGGGGCTCATCAAGATGTTTTCTGGCAAAACTGAGATGAGCCTTTATGTTCTTTTTGCTCAGCAGTGGTTTTCGTCTTGGAACTGTGCCATGCAGGCCATTTTTGCCCAGTTTCTTTCTTACGTTGGAGTCATGAACACTGACCTTAACTGAGGCAAGTGAGGCCTGCAGTTCTTTGGATGTTGTTGTGGGTTTTTTTGTGACCTCTTGGATGAATCGTCGCTGCAATGTTGGGGTAATTTTGGTTGGCCGGCCACTCCTAGGAAGGTTCACCACTGTTCCATGTTTTCACCATTTTTGGATAATGGTTCTCACTATGGTTTGCTGGAGTCCCAAAACTTTAGAAATGGCTTTATAACCTGTTTCAGACTGATAGATCTCAATAACTTTGTTTCTCATTTGTTTCTGAATTTCTTTAGATCACAGCATGATGTCTAGCTTTTGAGGATCTTTTGGTCTACTTCACTTTGTCAGGCAGGTCCGATTTAAGGGATTTCTTGATTGAGAACAGGTGTGGCAGTAATCAGGCCTGGGTGTGGCTGGAGAAATTGAACTCTGCTTTCCAAAGATGTGATAAACCACAATTAATTTATGTTTTAACGGGGGAGGGGGGGAGCAATCACTTTTTCCACACAGGGCCATGTTGGTTTGATTTTTTTTTTACCCTTAATAATAAACACCTTCATTTAAAAACTGCATTTTGTGTTTACTTGTGTATCTTTGTCTCATATTTAAATTTGTTTGATGATCTGAAACATTTTAGTGTGACAAACATACAAAAAAATGAGACATCAGGAAGGGGGCAAACACTTCTTCACACCACTGTAGTTGTAGCCAATCAACGGGTGCTTGTGTTTGTATGTGCACTGCTGGCACACAAGCTCTGATGGACGGATCTGTTTTCTTAACGAAACAATTCAAATGCATGATAAAAGATGTGGTAATTCCAATGCTAATTAAAAAAGAGACATGTACAGAAGTGATCTTAAGCATGCTGATTTGTTATTGCTATGGTATACAGTTCAGTCTTGGGCTTATACAGTTTCCAATTTTGTCTGGTTGCAAGAGATATGTAAATACTACCTTGTCCGACGTGTAAGGATTACTGTTGCAACTTTTTCAGAGAAGTGACCAGGATGCTCATTCAGACGTATCGCTGAGATGTTCGGATGCTGTCAGGTTAATGAAAAGGACATCGTGTCTGAAAGGGGCTTCTGTCAGCAGCCATTAGCGGTTACATCAAAGCCTCAAAGAAATTAGACTCTTGCTGAGAGCTGTCATTATAGAGCTGTTTGAGAGTCTGCAGGGCCAGGTTCCAGATCTCCTTCAACCCCAACGCGCACCATGGGGTTCAGGGACCAGTGACGGCAGTGGCAGACCCCCTCACTATTCATTCCATGGGACAAAGTTCACACCTGTTTCTGCTACTAATTAGAAAACTAATGATGGTATAAAATTAGCTATTTAAATCATTGTTTCCACATGTATCCTCATTTTAAAAGTGAGAATGCCTTTGGCTCCTTTGTTACCCACACCAACGGAGTCAAGCCGTGGGTAAGGTGGTCACCTGAGTGTACAGTTGAAACCAGAAGTTTGCAGTGTATAATAAAAAGACACATAACCTTTTTGTTCACACTGTCTGACATTAAACAGTGAGAACAGACAGTGAAATGGCAGCATCGTCTTGTGGGGGTGTTTTGCTGCAGGAGGGACTGGTGCACTTCACAAAATAGATGGCATCATGAGGAAAGAACATTATGTGCAAATATTGAAGCAACATCTCAATACATCAGCCAGGAAGTTAAAGCTTGGGCACAAATGGGTCTTCCAAATGGACAATGACCCTAAGCATCCCACCAAATTACAACATGGTTTAAGGACAACAAAATCAATATTTCGGAGTGGCCATCACAAAGCCCTGATCTGAATCCCATAGAAAATTTGTGGGCTGAGCTGAAGCGGTGTGTGTGAGCAAGGCGACCTACAAACCTGCCTCAGCTACAGCAGTTCTGTCAGGAGGAATGGGTCAAAATTCCAGCAAACTATTGTGAGAAGCTTGTGGAAGGATACCCAAAACATTTGACCCAAGTCATACAGTTTAAAGGCAATGCTACCAAATATTAAGGAAATTTATGTAAATTTCTGACTTTGAAGAAAGTTTAAAAAAAAAAAATCTCTAAAAATTATTTAGCAAATATAAATAGTTTTGGTAATCTTAACCTGTTGAACTCTGTGAATTCTGCGGGCGGTCACGTCTCTGCGTCTTAGTGCGTCTCAGTGCGCACTAAAAAAAAAAAGCTGTATTTCCGGTCTTCCAGTACAGACACAGCCTTGTTACAACTTGAGAAAAAAGCTGTGTAATATATTCATTTTTTGTGGTATTTTTACAAAATTTTGACCTGAGCTTGAAAACACTTGGTTCTACATTTCTGTTGTGTTTTCCAGCCAGTATCTGACAGCTGTATATTATTTGCAAGCATTTGTATCTAAAAAAACCACCCAGGCGCACTTTCTTGTTACTCAGTGGCAGGAGCACTTAGAGAGATTATGACTGTTTTGCCAAAAAATTCAGAGTGTTTTCTTTAAAATGAGACCAACCCCATGAAGATGCTGCAAAGGGTTGAAGAACAGCTTTTGATTTACTTTGGGTACATTATTTTTAGGCGTTTTTAGGGAAGTTGAACAGAGTTCAACTGGTTAACTAAACTAAAACAGGAAAAGTTTAATCTGATTTAATGTCAGACAGTGAGGAAAAAAAAAGGTTGTGTGTCTTTTTTTTCAGTGAAAGTAAACTTCTGGTTTCAACTGTGCCTGTCTGTCTGCCTGTCCGTCTGCGTATCCGTGCTCTAACGTAAGAGGAAATGATGCTATAGTCACCAAACTTGGCACACAGGTTGACCACACTAGTAACACATTTCGCTATGCTTTTGGGATCAAAAGATCAAAGCCACAGAGTCATAAAAGGTCAAAATCAGTTTTGGCTTATTATGAGAGGCAGAACCACCGCATTTTAACACAAGCTAGAATGGGGTTTGGGACCCCTCTTGAATGAAGTTGACCTTGCAATTGACCTTGAAGATTAGGATCTGAAAGTATGTCATGGTGTTGTGAAGGGTAAATATACATTATGGTTTATAATTTTACACCAGATGAGGCTAGGGTGACCGCATGCTATTGACAGTTATCGCTCAAACATTCTTTTCCAGTAGTTAAACTTAGCTTTTTTCTTTTTTTTTTTTTTTTTTACAGATGTGGATGCCCCCGAGTGAAATATCTCTCTCTGTTTGAGCTACCTACACATCCAGCATGGATAGATATACTGGAAATGTTAATTTATAAATACGCATGTGCATAACTCACCGTGACAGACTCTGGTGTCGCACAGCTCTACACGCTAATTTCACAGAGTCTAGGTTTACATTGAACCGCTGCAGAAATTTCCGGCATTCTCGGTTAGCCTGTCCAAACATCTGCGTCTGTGGCATTATGGGTGGCCTTTGCAGGAGGGACAATCATTGCAGTCTCGACCATAGAAGGGGGAAGTGGTAGCTCACCAGGAGTTCAACGTGGCTGTCACGGGAGTCCATGCTTGACAGGCCTGCACTTGAAAAGTCCCTCCACTGTGAGTGACTGTCCTCTTTCCTGTCTGCCGCTTATCTGGTCCCCTCAGCCTCACACACACGTGTGCGCGTGTGCACACACGCACACACACACACACACACACACACACACACTAACAGAGAACCATGTTTACTCACGAATCACACAATACTGTGCTGACAAACTGTCTCCCTCGGCCACCTCTGTTCCCTGCCCACTCGGGGAAGATGACATGTGTTTGATGGCCAAAATCACTGCACTGTCTACCTTCTCTGTCTCCTCAGCAGCACACCATGACCTGAGAGTGGGGAGTGGGCGGGATTAAGTGAGTGGCATGTTTGTACTGCTCAGCGCCTTCAGAGGAGATTTAATGTAGCTGATATGTTGTTTTATTTGTTGCTTTGTGCGTCGCTCTTAATTAGCTGTACGGACAAACAGCGAGAACATGCCCATCCTCAAAGCCACTACGGCTAATCGGGAACGCTAAGGAGCCGGCGATGAAGAGCAGGATGATGCTGACCTCAAAGTGTCAGCTGGTGTTGCATTTCTTATTGTTTAATGTTTACTCTCACTCTTTCCAAGCAACTGTGTATGTCCATGCTCTAGGATATTTACATATTTGAACTCTGCTTTTTGTCCATAGTTATTTTGTACAGAAGAAATTTTGAAAAAAAAAACAAGCTTGAAAAGCCTTGTGGCTTATTGTTGAAAGGACAGAAGCTCATTATAGTGGAGCAGACTGAATCTTGGCCACCCACGCCATTCATGTGGGCAGCCATGGGGCTCATTATCCTTTTGGAAAGACTACAGGTCAGGGCACCGCAACCTGCCCCCCACAACCGCCGCACAATCAAGTCCCGCAGAACTCAGAGGTGACGTTGTTATCTTATTTGCAAGTCAGCCAACGAGCCGAGAGCTGGTGACAAAAATGAGATGAGGAGAGGCGACACACGCCAGTCAGTATGAGGGTGGGTGATTGATGGCAGTAATGCCTGCATCACTACGCTTATTGTTTTTAAGATTTTATCCTTGCAAGTCCAGACTTAGTGAGATGACCCATATTTACAAGCACGATGGTTAAACACAGAAGTTTTGCTCGCATTCACATTTTTTTTTTTTTTTTTTAGAATGGGCTACCCTGCCTCTCGCCCAAAGATGCTGGGATAGGCTCCAGCTCCCCTGCGACCCGAAAAGGATTAAGCGGAAGAAGATGGATGGATGGATGGGCTGTATCATCTACTTTCTTCATAAATATTAACTGCAATAATACACTTCTGAAAAAGTAGTTGGTGTACAGGTCAAGCAAACCAGAACAGATAAAAAGGCTGTTCAGTTAAGATTTAGTCACAGAAACCGTGTCAATGTTGTTTTCTCAGTTGACAGGAAAAATTTTATTTTCCTTTTGATTCAACCACAGACTTGTTATTGACTTTGAATCCTATTAAACCACAGAATGAAAGTGAAATTAATGTGAAAGAAAACAAAAGCCCGCATAGTTTTGTTGTCATACAGAATTCTTGAAACACCTTAGAAATTATTAGATACTCGTACTATTTTTGCAGATGTGCTCACTGCTGGTTTGTCTGCTTGTCAGCAAGACTACCTAAAAGAATCCAGGCCAAATTTCAGAAACCTCAGTGATGAGGTAAAATAGTTAAATGAATAAAGAAACAGTTTCCTCCTATCCACGGTCTTTAAACAATTAAATAACCCATGCAAACATCTTTCAAGGGGCGCATAAAGAACCCAGTCTGACCAGCCAGACCCATCTGACCAAATGGTTCTCACTCATTTAGAAATCTTCTTTACGAGCCTGTTTATTGCTATAATGGTGTGAGAGGCCTGAAAATGCTCAGGAGAGTCTTCCATACACACCGGAGAGAGTATTATCAGGCCTATACAGACGATGGAAGAAAGCGTGTAATGAAGCTATAACATTTCCTGAGCCTGTGTTCCATGAGCCTCCTGCTCCTCTATGCTAACCCAGGTGAGCATTGCACCTCCTCTGCTCTAGAACCCCCAGGTGCTGCTTCATCCTGTGCATCCCTTTCTTCATGCATGTGACCAGGGGTGCTGGAATGTGCCTGCATGCTACGCGTCACATGTCATCTGCCATCTGCCATCTCTGACAGTAGCCAACTTTACCTCAAATAGTGCAGTATCAGGGGTGTGGGGTTCTTGGTCTTTGCTGTGTTTTACTGTGTTTTAAGTACAACTGTAAACAACTGTACGGGTGCTTTAAGTATCAACTGATCAAAAAAAATGTAATTATTTTTTCCCCCAGATGAAATCATTTCTGTGACTGTGATGTTAAACCTATAATAAACCATATTTCTGTGATAAAAATATCCATCCATCCATTCATCCATCTTCTACCGCTTTTCCGGAGGTCCGGGTCACAGAGGCAGCAGTCCAAGCAGAGAAGCCCAGACTTCCCTCTCCTCAGCCACCTGCTCCAGCTCTTCAGAGACGATATCAAGGCATTCCCAGACCAGCTGGGAGACATAGTCTCTCTGGCGAGTCCTGGGTCTGCCCCAGGGTCTCCTCCCAGAGGGATGTGCCCAAAACACCTCAAGTGGGAGGCATCCAGATCAGATGCCCATACCACCTCAACTGGCTCCTTTCAATGTGGAGGAGCAGCAGTTCTACTCTGAGCCTCACATTTTTATATTGTGTTACTCTGGCAACACGACTTTTTTTTTCACCTGTCTTATGTCCTAGGGTTAAACAAATCTGAGGCACAGCTCTTCCGTGGGCATCAGCTGTTTTTATCTGCTTGTTGCTATTGGAAATGATGGCACTTAGACTCAAGGGCTCTTTCTTAGCCTTGATAGAGCTAGCTATCTATTCAGAGCCTCTTGGCAATTTTTGTATACCCCTGCTAACAGTGCGGCCACAATCTATCCTTATCACTATCCTCTTCATCCCCCCCCCCCCATCCCTGAGTGTGGCTCAAGGAAAGGAAGGGAAATGGTGGTTTGGGTGATGTTTATGATTCCCACTCTTTGCTGGCCTTTTCATCTTCGCACTCCCACCCCCTCCATCTGAATCCCATGGCCGACCGATAATGGAACAAAGCTGCTGTCCGCTCATCTGTGTATGTCACATGTCCTGCTTGAAGACCCCCCTTAGTTATGGTGAATAATCTGCAGCAGAGTAACTGGAGCACATGGTCACTGTGCCCCTTGGCTCTGCCTTGCCAGGGCCAGTGCTGAATCCATCGCCTGCCGAGGGAGAGCGAGTAGAAGGAAGGCAAGACATTGCTGAGGTGTCCCCTCCCTCTCCCCTGAAGCTCACAGAGATCAAGCCTGCGTGGGTGGCCCTGTCTGAGGCTGTTTACTCTTAATTGAGTTGCTCACTCAGCCACTTGCCCTGGGGGACATCTCTATGTCACTTCCTATGATTAACCTAAATTTCATCCATCGTACAGGACTCCTGCCAGATCTGGCAAGGCCGTCAAGTATCCGTTAAGGCATCGACAATAAAAGAGCAAGGGGAGAAAAAGAAAAAGGGGTGAGCAGGAGGCCAAGGTAAGATTTGATGATGGTGGCAGAATAAATCCAGCCATTAATACTCACATCTATACGTAAAACAGAGAGGAGAGGATGGGGATAATGAGGATACTACGTAAAAGGTCCAACTTCCTGCCTCAGCAAAAGCCATACAGCATTGATGTCACACAGTCTGTATCGAGCTGGTCAAGTGGATTTAAAAATGGTCTCTCATCAGACCAGGTTCCATTAAACAATGTTGGTGCAGACCAATTTGGGCTTTTTAGCTCTGGCTTAGCTCCAGGGGATAGCACAGTAATGTATGGTGCTTTCTGTGAGTTTGTCTTAGGCCAGGGTGCTCATTTCCCCCAGTAAGTAGCAAGAGATCAAAGGCAGTGAGTGAAGAGCTATTCTGTTCCATTCCACACTGAGCCAATCAGACCTTTCATTTATCGGCACTCCAAGAAGTGGCATAAATCACGTCAACCAGCATCGACCAGAGCCTTAGCCATGAACAGTAGCTCACAACAACACATGGATTTGCTGTTGTCTTTGATCAATGCAAAGTTATTTAACAGCTTTGATGGGCGTTCATTGGCGAGAACCATTGTTTTCCTTTTGGGCTTCGCAGCTTTTCCCCATGTTCGTTCTCACCCGCTTACTTTTTCATGCCTATTTTGTTTTCCAAACACTTGTGTGCGTCGGCGGGCCCCTCTCCCTGCCAAGGCACTCATGGAGAAGTGATGGGCATGGGGAGTCTGTGGGCCAGCAACCATGAAATAAATATGGATGGTCATGAGTGAGATGAGCGAGGATCATCTGTTTTGCCATCTGCTTACGCGAGAGTGTGGATGTAATGACTGTAGTCCTGCCTAGCCCAGTGAGCCCTCCATCTCCGGGAAAAAAAAATGTTTGACAGAAAATGCACACTTGCTGGGTCCAAAAAGTCACACGCGCACACTCGCCACCCTCGCACTGCACAAGCACACATTCGTCCATGCATGGGCACACACAATTGCACGAAGAAGCGGCACTTTCTGCTGTACTGTCCCCACCCCCAAGAGTACAGTACACACCAGTGGCTGCACATAGAGCCGCATGCTCAAAAGCAGCTTCCCTTCTAGGCTCAGGTACAAAGCTATGGCTGCTGCGCGCCTGTGTGTGTGTGTGTGTGTGTGTGTGTGTGTGTGTGCGCGTGCGTGCATGCGTGTGTGTTCCACTGCCTCGCTTCTTCTGCGAGCACCTGGCCCACTGTGGCCATTAGAAATGACAGGTTGACAATTGCCAGGCAGGATTGGTGTTGGTGAGTGTTCAGCTGGCAGTGCCCTACCATGTGACAGTCTGTTAGTGTCTGCACGGAGAACAACATGGGACTTGTGTTAGCAGCACTCTGGGCATTGAGAGGAATAAAAAGCTGCACCAATCCACCAGCAAACCCATCACCACCACCACCCCTTTGCTTTGTCCCCCCAAGCAGACAATCCTCTTTTTTCCTTGGATGGCTTCGTCGCTGAGGGCTGGTAATAGTATGAGTGTAGGTTTATAAAAAAAAAAAAGAGGGAGAAAGAAAGAAAAAACAGGCTGCTGAATTATACATATTCCTTATGGAGGGTGACACAGTAGGGGCTCTCAGAATCAATCTTGACGCTTGGATGGAATCATAGAGCGCAAAGAAAATGGCAAACATTGCTGTGGCTCAATGGCCTGATGCTCTCATAAATATGTTTTTATGGCCCTGAATGAGTTGGGGCACAGAGATGTTTGGGGCTCATAAAGGTAGGTGTGTGTGTGTGTGTGTGTGTGTGCTAGGTTGTACAGTATGATGCCTCATGCCTGAGGTTATAAAGCATTCCTAATTTAATTAGCTCATAGAACATAAAAATCAATAGCATGCCAATCATGTCCAGCATGCCACACACTATAAATCTGGAGTTCGCTGTAAGAAAGGACTTGATGCCCCTCAGTTTGTCTTGCGCGGGGACGCTCGCACGATGTACAGGGCTGACCATTTGCACAACAAATGGATCGAATGCACAACAACACTCTCAAATCAAACCCCGTCTCATTTGCGGGATCCTCAGTGGAGAAATTGAACATTTTGCTACCTCTGATTTTTCATCCATCCTTTGGGTTAAGTGTTGTCTTGGGAACTCGGAGAAAAGCTGGCGGCTGGGGGTGGAGTGGGGTGAGGGAGACTGTTAAGAGGCTCTTGAACTATAGTCTACTGTCAGTGAAGAGTGCTGAATGAGAAAACTGTCGAAGAGGAGAAAAGAGAAACAGAAGAAACAACAGATTCATGACTATGATTTGTTTTGCTTGTCTACGCACCCCTCCCTCCCCCCCTACAAAGTAGCCAGCCTCCACTATCAAAGAAATGCACTTGAACAAAACCAATCATTGCTCCTTGCCATGCACATAGTCTTGTGATTCGAGTGTTAAAGCAGCTTTATGTAGCTTTTCTACTCTGCGTTTTCACACTCTGTTTCTGAGTCCGTTGCTTCTTTTTTTTTCTGATTAAAATTTTTACAATGTTCTCTTTGGTCAAAAGGAAGAAAAGAGAAACTGAACAAAATTAGCCATTCAGCTGTGATTCCCCCCCCCCCCCCCCATTGAGTTTGAAGTTTCACCAACTGGCACATTATACTGCTTTTTGTACTGCTCTGGCATTTAAGCTATAGTGAAATATTTGGCTTAAAAAAGTTCTGTGAGCCCACCCATATGTGGTGGCCACAAGACACACGGCTCTGTTTTGAACCTGTGTAATTTGGCGATTAATATTGACTGTCTGCCCCATACCTTATTTATCTCCTGTTTTATTGAACCACGGGGAATTGCAAAGACTGCAGAAACTTCAGCTGCCAATAGTGAGTGAGTGAGTATGATGCAGAGGGAGTCCCATACCTCTCTTCCCAGACCATTCTTTCATGCCCTTTGGCTCTCTGATGATTCATAAACCAATAATCAAACATGCCTCACTTTCATGTCTGATATGCTGCTCCAATAAAGCTTAATAACAAGTTGTGGATTTAAATAGCACAGGCCAAAAACTCTGGCCCCATCTCCGCCCCGCGTTCCACACGGGGCTAGAAATAGCCAAGATCTGGCCTGAAACGTCGCAGGGAAATTGGGATTAAGTTTAGCTTGATGTCGCCTGCCTCTCTGCTGTCCGGCTTTTCCGTGGGCACTTTCCCAGCAGCGCTCGCACATCTTTGTGGGTCACATCACAGAATTCCTGTCATCTAGGGTGCCGGGTTTTAACGTCGGGGGCTGTGATATCTCCTCCCCGAACCCTTCCTCTCTCGCTCTTTCCTTCCACCGATAACGGCTAATCCTTGCCTCACATTAAACTGTGACCAAGATCAATTAAAACCCTGCCTCACCCTGATAGCAATCTCCTGCTGTAGCAGCAGCCAGTGGTGAGAGAAGTTTGTGTCCCCGTGTACACATGTGGCTGACTACTCTATGCCTTCGTGTCTGTGTCTGTGTCTGCGTGTGTGTGTGTGTGCATGCGTGTTAAAGGGTAGAGCCATAACAAAAAAGCCATCTCCATCCTCTTCAGTGGGTTGCAGATGGTTGCCAAGCCGCAGGGAGAGCCAGCCATTGATTTTCATCGCCTCTTAACAGAGATGAAAGACAATAAAAAAAACAACAAGAGCCATGATCACAGCACTGCTGGCCATATATGCATATAATGATTATCCATATCATCATTAGTATTCTTTTCTTTGTTGTAATTGTTTTTATATGGCACTGGCCTTATCATTGTTATGGATTCTGCTATAAATATGAATAATGCGACATGTGTGTGTGCCTGTGTGCAGCTGTGCGAAAAGAAATGCCGGCGAACACGGCTTTGGGTGCAACATTGTTCCTGCTTCTTACACTTCTCATTTTTGGATCGGTCCAATTGAGACTGCACACACAGATAAAAAAAAAAAGGCTTCTCCTCGCCTCTTGTTTTTATTTAGAAAGTTTAGCGTTAATGGGCAGCATTTTCTGTTGCATATGGTGTGCCATTTTCATAGTCCACTGTTGTTTCCAGAATCGTTGGCATCGCTGTGAGACTGGTTGGCTGAAATCGGAGGCTTAGTTAGGGGGTGCCAAATGTGTACTGGCATGTGAGATGGAGGGTTGTGTGGCAGGAGGTGGAGGAACGCCATGAAGATAGGGAGGAGATCGCAGTGAGAACGGCAGGACAGGGCGGGAATAAAGGCGGAGTAGAGTCTCTAGTGTACACGCTGGCTGCCAAGCTGACTGTCATGTTAGCCACTGGGATTGGCTGCTGTGGGCCTCAGGTTGTTTTGGTGTGCACATCAAAAGGACAGGCTGCAAACACGAAAACATAACTCATTTTCCCCACTATCTATCCCATCTTGTGCTTTTCCTTTGCTACTCTTTTTTCCCCACTTGCTCTTAGGGGCTCTTTTCCTTTTTTCTCCCACGAGAGGGAAATCCTAGGTGCTACCGAATGTTTGAGCTCAGGAGGAGCGACAGCATGCCTGCAGGGTTGCTATGACAAGTGCAGCAAAGACCTGGGAGAGCAGAGGAGAGGATGGAGAAGAGAGGTGGCCAGCACTCCGAGAGACACCAGCTTAACTGTTGTGTTACCAGAGATGACAGAGGAAACGTGTCTGCCATATTTTCAACAGAACAGATGATCCAGGAAAACTAAACACAAGCGTCACACCGGATCACAAGCCACAGGAAAAGTGCCGTCTGTTGCCATTTTCACCCACCCTCTATTGTGCCTGTGTTTCATCTTTTGCACAGCTCTCAGCAATGTTTCAATTATATTCTGCAGCTTATGTCTATAGTGGATTACACCAGTTCCATGTTCATGTGTTGGCTTGTGCTTGTACGCCGCGCTGGGCTTCTTCTATTGTCTAGTCCAAAGACAATGGTGCTGTTGGCCTCCAAACAATTTCCACCCCTTCATACCACAGTGAAAGAATTAAGATGTGAAAGATCCAAATTCGGAACAAAGAGATCCAATTTTGATTTCTTAACGTTGTTGTTTTTGTTTTCCTTCCTCTTTGTGCCACACTGTTTATTTTTAGTTGGTGGGGCTTTTTTCTTCTCCTAGATTGGCTGTGCTTAGTTGTGACCTAGTTTATTGAAAGGGGGGAGTTTGGCCAAGCCATGGGAATCAGGGACAGATTAACTTTCTGTTAGTTCTCCCTAGCAAAGCCCCATATGTCAGGGTGCCTGCTGTGAAATACGGAAGTCACTAAAGGAGTATAACAACTTGTAGGGATAAAATATGCCCTTGTAGTGAGTCACACATCCCCAATGTGAACAAGAACACTTTGAGGCGAGTACAATAAATATCCCCTACCTCTGTTTTTTTTGAAGATCCCAATACTTACTAACAGAGTGCAGTTTTCAACTTTTCAGTATAATTACTGTGGCATAACCAAATTATGATAAGCCCATCATCCACGAATATACAACAAAGTATACAACCCATAGTTGTAGGGCAGGATCCTAAGATGAACACGTGTAGTAAGTTTGGTGACCCTAGAGAGCTTTACACATGCTATAGTAAGAGATCATAGGGAGTGCCAACCTTGACCTTTGACCTTTTGACCCCAAACCTGTAGTTAGAGGTTATGGTCTCAGAGTGAAACTGTGTACCAGGTTTGGTGACCCTAGCTTTCTTTGTTGTTGAGATATACTTTTTAAAGGCACTTTGACATTGTCCTTTGACCTTACGATCCCAAAACCACAGTCACACTTCAGGGTCACAGGGTGAACCTGGGTACCAAATTTGGTGGCCCTGGCTTTACTCGTTTTATAGTAACAGTGCAAATGGAGTGCTGACCTTGACCTTTGACCTTTTGACCCTAAACCCATAGTTAGAGGTCAGGATTCCAAGGTGAACCTGTGTACCAGGTTTGGTGGCCCTAGCTTTATGCATTGTACAGTAATAAGGCATAAAGAATGCTAACCTTGACCTTTTGACCCCAAACCCATAGTCAGAGGTTAGGATCTCAAGGTGAACCTGTGTACCAAGTTTGGTGACCCTAACTTTACTCATTGTACAGTAATAAGACGTAAGGAATGTTAACCTTGACTTTTGAACTTTTGACCCCAAACCCATAGTCAGAGGTCAGGATCCCAAGGTGAACCTGTGTAGCAAGTTTGGTGACCCTAGCTTTCTTTGTTGTTGAGATATAGTTTATAAGCCATTTTGATATTGACCTTTGACTTGCAACCCCAAAACCACAGTCACACTTCAGGGTCACAGGGCAAACCTATGTACCAAGTTTGGTGGCCCTAACTTTACTTATTGTACAGTAATAATGCATAGGGAATGTTAACCTTGACCTTTGACCTTTTGACTCCAAACCCATAGTCAGAGGTCAGGATCCCAAGGTGAACCTGTGGACCAGGTTTGTTGGCCCTAGCTTTACTCGCTTTATAGTAACTAGTGCATACCCGTGCATGCCCGTAGAGGGGATGCATTGGAACAGAATTCTTGCCAGTTACAGGACAGTTGGTATAGCAACACAGCACTAAGTGGCAATCACATGTGATGGCTTTTGTATGCAGCAAAACATAAAAATCACACAAAATATGCCCTGCCATCTGGGGCTGTTTGCCCCTGCTTGTTACTTCTTTTCCTGCCTGTCACTGTTCTGTGTTATGTTGCTTACCTGTGTCTACACTGTATATATGTCTTGTAGGGAGTCATGTGCTCTGTCTATGTGCCGTCATATAGACATCATCTGGTGGGTCTTCTTCTTCTTTGTTCAGACCACTGAAGGGTCTCCTCCTGTCTCAGACGGCTGTGTTGTTCACATTCATGCCTGCGGCGTACTGGTGGAACCTGAGGTGTTTCACGTTCACGGCATCTTTTCTGACGTGTGCAGCAGTTGTCGTCATTCTATTGCTCTCCATCTGGTGGGTCTTCCTCTTTGTTCAGACCACTGGTTGAGGGATAGGTGCGTTGTAATTCCAGTTCATGGACAGGATCATGAAAATCATAAAGACACATGGTATAGGACGTCCTATGATGTTCAGGCAGCGATCATATGACATAGACACATGTCCTATGCACATAGACACATAGACAAATCTATATGTGACATCATAAAGACAAATCGTCCTATGATCTCTGTGGTCGTTGTGACATCATAAAGACACATTTGTGTCCTATGATGCCTGAGATCATAGGACGTCCTATGATGTTCAGGCAGAGATCATAGGCCATCCTATGATGTCCTATGAAGTGTGACACACACACAGACACAGATTTCTTGCTTTTATAGAGTGATGATAGAGTGAAGTGATGATGATAGTGATAGTGCAAATGGAATGCTAATCTTGACCTTTGACCTTTTGACCCCAAACTCATAGTGAGAGGTCAGAATTCCAAGGTGAACTTGTGTAGCAGGTTTGGTGGCCCTAGCTTTATGCCTTGTACAGTAATAAGGCAAAAGGAATGCTAACCTTGACCTTTGACTTTTTGACCCCAAACCCATAGTCAGAGGTCAGGATCCCAAGGTGAACCTGTATACCAGGTTTGGTGGTCCTAGCTTTACTCGTTTTATAAGCATTGGAGTGGTGGACTAGTTAATAGAGCATCCGCCCCACAACCGGGAGGTTGGGGGTTCAAGTCCTGACCGGGTCATACCAAAGAACACATAAAAATGGTACTTCCCGCCTTCTAGCTTGGTGCTCAGCGTAATAGAATGAGGGAAGGAGAAGTTCTTTGTGGCGGCGCCTTGCATGGCAGTGACCCCTCTGATTCTATATGTGATTAACATTGTAGATAGGAGAAACATAATTTCGTTCTACTGTACATGATTGGCTGTATGGACTGAATGGCAATAGAGATGTCTTCCTATAGTAAATGTAGCATTAGCATTTACCACAGTGCAACTGCAATGTTAACTTTGAACTTTCACCTTTAACCCCTTGACCCCAAACCCATAGTTCGATGAGGATGTAAGTCATCCAAGATGTGTATCTGATACAAGAGGTAATTGGCTCAGTGGGTACGTCTTTGGTTTATATCATTAATAGTTCACTTGAATCTGGTTATGTACCCTCGTATTTTAAACATGCAGTTGTGCAGCCACTTTTAAAAAAACCTAACCTTGATCCATCTGTTTTTAAAAACTTCAGGCCAATTTCTAAGCTTCCTTTTATTTCTAAGCTTTTAGAAAAAGTTGTTGCCAAGCAGCTCACTGACTTTCTGATTGAACATAGCATTTTTGACAAATTTCAGTCAGGCTTTCGTCAGAAATACTCGACAGAGACCGCTCTTCTGAGGGTGTCAAATGATATTTTAATGTCATCACACTCTGGCAAATGCTCTGTTTTAGTGTTATTAGATCTTACTGCAGCATTTGATACTATTGATCATTTTATTTTGTTACAAAGGCTTAGAGATTGGGTAGGTATTTCTGGAAAAGCTCTGGATTGGTTTTTCTCCTACCTTTCTGGTAGGAGCTTTTCCGTGGCTGTTGGCTCTTATTCATCTGACTCTGCTCCTTTAACCTGTGGGGTGCCTCAGGGTTCTATTCTGGGTCCACTTTTATTTGCCCTATATATGCTGCCACTTGGTTCTATTATCAGCAAATTTAAAGGTGTGTCTTATCACTGCTACGCTGATGATTTACAGCTACTTTTCTCTTTTAAGCCTGACCATGTTGACAATTTAAAAATTATTCATGATTGTCTGTCTGCAATCAAGGACTGGATGTCTAGTAACTTTTTGCAACTTAATGCTGATAAAACTGAAGTCCTTATTGTAGCACCTGATAATCTAATTCCTAAGTTGGTTAATAGCATTGGTTCATTAAGCTCTAATGTACGGTCTAATCTAAAAAATCTTGGTGTCATTTTTGATCAATCGATGAGTTTTGATCAGCATGTCAAATCTCTGACCCGGAGTTGTTTTTTCCACCTTAGGAATATATCCAAAATTAGGTCATTGGTTTCCTACACTCAATTAGAAATCATTATTCATGCCTTTGTTTCTTCACGTTTGGACTATTGTAATGCTCTTTTTACATGTCTTAGTAAATCCTCTTTACACCGCCTACAGTTAGTCCAGAACGCTGCTGCAAGATTACTAACTAGGTCCAGTAGATTCTGTCATATCACTCCTGTTTTGGCCTCCTTGCATTGGCTTCCTGTAAATTATAGAATTGATTTTAAAGTTCTTGTTCTTACTTACAAAGCCATTCATGAAGAGGCACCTTTTTATATTAGTGACCTGCTCTCTCTACACCAGCCCAGCAGGTCTCTCAGGTCTTCTCATCAGAATCTATTGGTAGTTCCTAGTACTAGGCTCAAAACCAAAGGCGATAGAGCCTTTGCTGCTGTTGCTCCCAGACTGTGGAACTCCTTGCCTTTTGAACTTAGATCTGCACCTTCCATTGGTGTTTTTAAGAAGCAACTAAAGACCCACCTTTTTAGCCTGGCTTTTTAACCATGTGCGGATTGTATTTTTATGTGCTTTTATTGTCTACTTTGTTTTACTGTTTTATGTGCCTGTGTTTTTATTTTGTTTTTTACCATGTTAAGCACTTTCTGACTCTGTCTGTGAAAGGTGCTCTATAAATAAACTTAAGATAAGATAAGATAAGATAAGATAAGCCTTTATTAGTCCCACAACGGGGAAATTCCAGGATTGCAACAGCACAGGGATAGCAACACTCAGAGCAACAATCAGAAGGCAAGAAAAAAAACAAGCAAGCAAGAGCAGCTAATATACATATGTACATATTACTATAAAATATATATATACACACACACACACAGACACACAGTGCAGAGCATTGTAGCTGGATGGAATAAATATATGAATATATGAACACACAGTGCAGAGCATTGTAGCTAGATGGAATAAATATGTAAATATATAAACACCCACAGTACGGAGCATTGCAGCTAGGTGGAATAAATATGCAAGTATATAAACACACACAGTGCGGAGCAATGTAGCTAGATGGAATAATATGTAGATATATAAAAACACAGTGCGGAGCATTGTAGCTAGATGGAATAAATATGTAAATATATAAACACACACAGTGCAGAGCATTGTTGCTAGGTGGGATGAAACCGCATAACCGTCTACTTAGTTATCCTACATGGTATGATTATGTGCCCATACATATTCTCACCCTCCATAGCGACCGGTATGTTCCTAGTTGTATGCCGGAGGGGACCATTGTGTAAGTCTATTGCATCTTTTGCATTCAAAAAAAACTATTACTTTGTTACGTCTTTTTGCTATCTCTGCGAGCAGCCCTGCTTAGGTTGTACAGTCTGACAGCCGTTGGTAGGAAGGACCTACGAAACCTCTCGGTTGTGCACCTGGGATGATGTAGTCTGCTGCTAAATGAGCTCCTCAGTGCATCCAGTATGTCCTGCATAGGGTGGAACTCGGACTCCAGCAGAGATGACAGTTTAGCCACCGTCCTTCTCTCTCCTATCTCCTCCATCGGATCAAGGCGCTGCCCCAACTTATTATTATTATTACAATTCCTGTATCGATTTGAAAAGCCTACACCATTTCTTTCAGTAGTTATTGTGTTTAGAAGATTTAGGGAAAAATCTTTGAACTCAAGGTCATCCAATGAGAGTGAAATTGCAATATGCACATCCTCAGTATATATCAAACTATGGTACCAGGTTTCAAAACAATCAGACCAAAACTATAGGAGGAGTTGATTTCACAAAAGTGGGACAGACGGACGGACGGACAGACTGACCCATAACATAATCCCCCTTCAATCTTCACCCAAAGGGCTCTTCAACCCCTTTGGGCTTCATCCGGTGGGGGATAACAAACTGAAATGTAAAGGTGCACTGAAAATCATCTCCATGACAACAACCAGAAAGAACAAGATAATTTATTTACTGGTGCTTTCAGGCAAATTTAGCAAACATACTACATCAACATTCGAGTGATCTAATCCAGTGTAAAAAGGATTTAAACTCTTTGATTTTTAGGTACAATGCTGCTTGAAAGTTTGTGAACCCATTAGAATTTTCTAAATTTTTCCATAAATATGACCTAAAACTATCAGATTTTCACACAAGTTCTAAAAGTAGATAAAGAGAACCCAGTTAAATTAATGAGACAAAAATATTTTACTCTGTCATTTATTTATAGAGAAAAATGGTCTAATATTACATATCTGTAAGTGACAAAAGTTTTTGAACCTCTAGGATTAGCACATAATTTGAAAGTGAAATTTATGAGTGAGATTTCAGAGGACCTCAGAAAAGGGTTGTTAATGCTCATCAGGCTGGAAAATGCCACATAACCATCTCTAAAGAGTTTGGACTCCACCAATCCACAGTAAGACAGACTGTGCACAAATGGAGGAAATTTAAAACCATTGTTACCTTCCCCAGGAGTAGTTGACATACTAAAATCACTCCAAGAGCAAGGCGTGTAACAGTTAGAAAGGTCACAAAGGACCCCAGGATAACTTCTAATCAACCGAAGGCTTCTCTCGCATTTACTAATGCTAATGTTCATAAGTCCACAATCAGAAGAACACTGAAAACAATGGTGTGCATACCAGTGTTGCAAGGAGAAAGCCACTGCTCTCCAAAATGAACATTGCCGCTCATCTGCAGTTTGCTAAAGATCATGTGGACAAGCCAGAAGGCTATTGGAAAAATGTCTTGTGGACAGATGAGTCCAAAATAGAACTTTTGGTGTGAATGAGAAGCATTATGTTTGTAGAAAGGAAGACACTGAATTTCAGCGCAAGAACCTTATCCCATCTGTGAAACATGGTGGTGGTGGTATCATGGTTTGGGCCTGTTTTGCTGCATCTGGGCCAGGATGGCTTGCCATCATTGATGGAACAATGAATTCTGAATTATACCAGCAAACACTAAAGGAAAATGTCAGGACATCTGCCCATTAGGGGTGGACAGATGTCAGATGTCTTTAGGTGTAACAGGTTAAATGGATTCAATTCAATTCAATTCAACTTTATTTATATAGCGCCATTTCACAACAACAGTCATCTCATAGCACTATCAACTGTAGGGAGGACCCCCACAGTTGCAGAAAGACCCCAGCAATCAGGCGATCCCCTGTGAGCAAGCACTTGGCGACGGTGGAGAGGAAAAACTCCCTTTTAACAGGAAGAAACCTCCAGCAGAACCAGGCTCAGGGAGGGGCAGTCATCTGCTGCGACTGGCTGGGGGGTGAGGGGATAGAGAAGAAGAAAAGAACAGACATGTAGAGAGCAAACAGCACGATGGGGACTCAATCTATGGGAGAGAACAAACAAATGTTAATGACCAGCAAAAAAAAAAATATTTCATAGAGAGTGAGGAAAGGAGTGAGGCCCAGTGCATTACTGGAGGTCCCCCGGCTGACTAAACCTATTAGCAGCATAACTAAGGGAGGGTTCAGAAAACACATGATCCCTCCCTAATTATAGGCTATATCAAAAAGGTAGGTTTTAGCCCTATTCTTAAAAACAGAGATCGAGTCTGACTCCCGAATCCAGATTGGCAGCTGATTCCACAGGAGAGGAGCTTGATAACTGAAGGCTCTGCCTTCCATTGTACTTTTGGAGATTCTAGGTATTACAAGTAAACCTGCATTTTGGGAGCGTAGTGCTCTGTTAGGATGATACGGTAGTATCAGATCTTTTAAATAAAAAGGAGCCTGATTGTTTAGAGCTTTGTAAGTAAGAAGAAGGATTTTAAACTTAATTCTAAACTCTATGGGAAGCCAATGAAGGGAGGCCAGAACCGGAGAGATATGATCTCTCTTTCTAGTACCTGTTAAAACTCTTGCTGCAGCATTTTGGATCAGCTGAAGACTTTTTAAAGATGTTTTAGGACAACCTGATAATAAAGAATTACAATAATCTAATCTCGAGCTAACAAAAGCGTGGATCAGCTTCTCAGCATCACTCTGAGACAAGATGCTCCTAATCTTGGCAATATTACGCAAATGATAGAAGGCAGTCTTAGAAACAAATTTAATATGTGAATTGAAGGACAAATCCTGATCAAAAATAACTCCAAGGTTCCTCACAGAGCTATTAAGAGAAAGAGTAACTGCATCCAAACTGAAAGTTTGATTTGGAAAGGAATTTCTAAGGTTTTTTGGACCAACAAGAATGACTTCAGTCTTATCTGAATTTAATAGCAGGAAATTACAAGTCATCCAAACTTTGATTTCCTTAAGACAGGCTTCTAACTTGGCTAATTGATTAGTATCATCTGGCTCAGACATGGTTAACCCAATAGCTTCATCCTCCTTTAATGTACTGGATGTAGTTTTATGCATTTGGTAGAAATGGTTTCATACTTTTCTTTTATGTGTTTCGGAATATGTTAATTAAGGCTCTTGCATATGTTTTGATAGACAAGGAAGACCGTAAGTTAATTTTGGATTGCTCTGTGATCTGTTGGTCACTCCTTTTTACTCCGTGATCTGTTGTTTATGCCTTAGGGATCCAGTAGAGGGAATTGGCGCTCTGCACCTCACTTAATACAGACAAGTGAAGGCAGCAGATACGTGTTTGATCATTTCTCCTTCCCTCACTACTTTTCTTCCCTATTTAAGGTAAATATTACACATAAAGCACTGTAAGTTTGAGGAAATGTGCTAGATATTCTTTTCTATGTATTATTGTTCTGTTTGAGTTTTGCACGGCTTTATTGATGAAAAGAACAAATATAAGGCATCCTGGATGCATCCCAGGTCCAAACATTGGCACCTGATCGACTATGTGATCGTGAGGAGGGCTGACCTCAAGGACGTGCTCATCACAAGAGCTATGCGAGGGGCAGACTGCTGGACCGACCACCACATGATTCTGACAAAGGTCGGAATGCATGTTCGGCCCCTAGCTCGCCACGGTGGCCCAAAGAGGAAAACACTCCACTGTGCCAGACTCTCCAGCAGCGACATCTGTGACAACTTCCGTCGCTCTCTAGCTGAGAGGCTGGCAAGTATTGAACAACTGATCATCTCAGAGTCTGGGATGGATGAGAAGTGGACCACTCTATCCACCATCCTCTTTGACACTGCAGCCCAAGCCATCGGTTTCATCGGTTTCAAAACCAAGAAACATCAGGACTGGTTTGACCAGAATGCTGGAGAGATCTCCACCCTCCTGGACAGAATGCACAGGGCACACAGAGCCACCTTGAACAACCCACAATCCCAATTCCATAAGAAGCAATGGCAAGCCCTTCGTTTTGAGGTCCAAACAACTCTCAGGAAACTGCAAGATGAGTGGTGGATCTCAAAGGCCAACGAAATCCAGACTCATGCTGATAGAAACGATATGCACAGTTTCTATGATGCAGTCAAAACCATCTACGGCCCCAGAAACTGCTCCCTGGCACCTGTGAGATCTGTTGATGGATCTTCTTTAATCAAGGATCAGGCCATGATAGTGGAGCGGTGGGCTGAGCATTTTAGCACCGTGCTTAACCAGCCCACCTCAGCGGACCCAACTGTCCTTGCAGAGCTCCCTGAACATCCTACCTTGCCAGATCTCGACCTCCCCCCAACCTTCAAAGAAATCCTGCTTGCAGTAAAAACCCTGAAAAACAATAAATCCCCTGGACCTGACGGCATCCCAGCTGAACTTCTCAAGGAAGGAGGCTACCTCTGTACTCGGACACTACATCTCTATGTCTCAGAGGTGTGGAGACGAGAGTGTGTCTCACAACAGTGGAAAGACGGCAACATTGTGACCATCTACAAGAACAAAGGAGACAAATCCATCTGCTCCAATAGTAGGGGTATCTCTCTGTTGGCCATTGCTGGAAAGGTCCTTGCCAAGGTCATGCTCCGCAGACTCATCTCTGCAATATCAGAGCGGGTCACCCCAGAGTCACAGTGTGGTTTTCGGAAGGACAGGGGGACAGTTGACATGATCTTTGTGATGCATCAGCTCCAAGAGAAATGTCGGGAGCAGCATAAGGACCTGTTCATTGCCTTTGTCGATCTGTCAAAATCATTTGACACAGTGAACAGGGAACTACTGTGGCAAGTCCTGAAGAGATTTGGGTGTCCACCCAAGTTTCTCACCATCCTTGCACAGTTCCATTCTGGGATGATGGCCCGAGTGGTAGTGGGAAGGCACAGCTCAGAACCTTTTGGAGTGCAAACCGGAGTGAGGCAAGGCTGTGTGCTGGCCCCAGTTCTCTTCAACATCTTCCTTGTCTGTGTAACAACTCTGCTACGTAGGAGGGTGGAGAAGCAAGCTGGAGTTACCATTGACTTCAGGCTTGATGGTAACCTGTTCAACATCAGGAGGCTACAGGCAACTTCCAAGCTGACATCAGAGACCATCATTAAGCTACAATACGCTGATGACTGTGCCCTGGTTGCCCATACACCAGACGCTCTACAAAACATCCTCTTGGCAGCTGTAACTGCATACACCAGAATGGGATTGACAATCAACACCCAGAAGACAGAGGTACTCTGTCAGTCCAGTGCTGACCCCCCACAAAATCCAATAACCCTCACAGCAGCAGGGCAACAGCTGCTCACAGTGCCCACATTCAAATACCTGGGGAGCGTAATGTCTGACACCTGCTCAATGGATGACGAGATCCAGAACCACCTCAAGCAAGCATCAGCATCTTTTGGTCGTCTAAGGAGAAGGGTTCTTCAGAACAGCATCCTCAAACTCCACACCAAAGTGCTGGTCTACAGAGCTGTATGTATCACCACCTTACTGTATGGATGTGAGGCATGGACTATTTACAGCCGCCATCTGAGAAGCTTGGAGACCTTCCATGTAAGATGTCTCCAGAAGATCCTTGGCATCACTTGGAAGGACAGCGTGCCGCACACAGAAGTGCTGGAGAGAGCTGGCAGCTGCAGCGTGGAGTCCATCATGGCCCAGCATCAACTCAGGTGGTTGGGGCATGTCATCCGGATGCCCAGCCACAGACTCCCACGCAGAATCCTGTATGGTCAGTTACACCGAGGCCAACACAGCACTGGTGGGCAGAAGAAGCGCTTCAAATACCAAATGAAGTCCATCCTGAAGAGATGTCGGATCAACCCCTCTTCACTGGAGGAACTCGCTTCCTGCCGAGACATCTGGCGCTTCCACTCCTCACAGGGAGTGGATTATATGGAGGAACAGCGCACACAACACCGGACAGCAAAGCGTGCAAAGAGGCATGCTTGCCAAGTCCCCCTGCTCCCCCCAGCACCTCCTTCACATGCCCGGTCTGTAACCGAATCTGCAGATCCAGGATCGGACTATTCAAACACCAGCAGACTCACAAATAAAGAAGATGGTCATCATCGAATCGATGGACTACCAGAGAGAGATTGATGAAAGAATGTGAGCTAAAATTGATTAAATTTAAGCTAGCGGCTGAGAAACCCTGTAGCTGTCCTGCCGTCTTCAACTGTGCAACATGTGGTCATTGTCTTGTAAGCTAGCCATGGGTTCATGTGTGTGTGGTGATTAGACATGTTTAAAACTGTACTTTGTTCTTAATGAGTTCTTTTAGCAGTGAACACAATTTATTGCGTTAATAGCAATAATTTAAAAGGTTAAAAATATATTATAAATTCATATGTTTACAATGTGATTATGTTTAAGATATGTATACATGGTGTTGGTTATGTTCAAAACTTAATACAGACGAGTGAAGGCAGCAGATCCGTGTGTGATCATTTCTCCTTCCCTCACTACTTTTCTTCCCTATTTAAGGGCTTTACATAGGCACCTCACGATTCAAGCTGATTACAATTCAGGGGGCTCAGATTCGAGCTGATTATGATGCATCTTTTTTTCCCCCTAACATGTAAATATTAGAAAAAGGAGTTTCTGCACTTCAGCCCAAAGAAACTGGAGCTGTTGCAGGTGCTTGTCAGCTTAAGAACATCAAAATCACAGAGGAAGAGTCCGGAGCACATTGTCAGATTCACAGCCTTTATTGGTGCTAAGACTACTATACATGCATCTTCTTCAGTCTTCTTAGGTTGTAGACTAATTACTGATTTTAACATTTATTTGATTTAATTTTTTGTGACGTTGTATATTAATGAACACTGTACATGTTCATGTGCCTAATTGTTGCCAGAGCTTGTTTGCTACATCCTTCTTAACTGTTCTAATTCACATGTGGCAGGGAGTGGAAGATGCCAATACATTTATCTAGTGCATAACAACAACAACAACAACAACAATAATAATAATAATGTTTCAAACAGTGTCTTCTTCAGAGTCAGGTACAGAAATGTTATGTTAGTTTTAAAATAAAAAAGGCTATGAATTTAACAGTGTACTCAGACTCTTTTCCTCTGTGAAAGAAATATTATATACACTTCTAATGAAAAATACAAGCATTCCTTCCTGCTGGTTTCACTTTTTCCATGTTTTGGTCTAGCCGCGGCTGTGTAGGTCGGATGACCCACTCGCCACAAACAGGTTTCACACGTGCGTTGAATGTCATCTACAGTCCACATATCCATATAGGATGACAGTGACACTCCAGCAAACTGATCTGAACATCCATAATTAAATAAAATGAGTTTTATGGTGGCGTTGAGTGCTGCAACCATAGAGATGAACATATCGTAACAAACCTTGAATGTATGTTGGGAACGTGCTCACGATTATTATTATGTGTTCTGCTGTTATTCATGTGCCTTTAAGATGTAGCAAATGTTGTACATGAATATGGACTGTACGTAGGTTAGTTTTTGTGATGGTCGCGGTGGCTCCAAGTGAGCGAGCTGGAATAGAGAGAGCTGGTGTGAGTGACGGCCAAGAACAGGAGCCCATTTAGGGCTTAAGTGTTGTTATGCTCCTGTGAGTAATAAAATAAAGCCATTCTGAAGAAGAGCTAATCGTTTGGTGCTTGAAAGAAACCACAGACGTTACACTGGTGTCAAAAGTGACTGAGCCAACGTCAAAGCTAATAGCTATCAATGCTAACATGAGCGAAGGAGCACTCAGCTCAACCGGGTATGTCTGGCGCCGAGGTTAAGATGGAACAACCAGAAACAATTGTACGCTTGCAGATGCCTGCAACCTCCAGAGAGACAGCGTGGTTACTTGCTGCTGAAGCCAAGTTTCCCCCTGGGTCATCCTGCCATGACAGTGGGGACTCCCGCCCTCTGCAAAGCGGGAAGGAGCCGGTACATCCCGACGCAACGTCACGTGATGTAAACAAAGATGGTGGTGCCCAGGTATCTGTAACGCTGGTTTAAATTAAAACCATTCATCCATCCATTCATCAATCTTCTACAGCTTTTCTGGAGGTCTGGGTCGCGGAGGCAGCAGTTCAAGCAGAGAAGCCCAGTCTTCCCTCTCCCCAGCCACCTGCTCCAGCTCTTTAGAGGGGATACCAAGGCGTTCCCAGACCAACTTGGAGATGTAGTCTCTCCAGCGAGTCCTGGGTCTGCCCCAGGGTCTCCTTCCAGTGGGACATGCCCAAAACACCTCAAGTGCGAGGCGTCCAGGAGGCATCCTGATCAGATGCCCAAACCACCTCAACTGGCTCCTTTCAGTGTGGAGGAGCAGCGGTTATACTCTGAGCCTCTCCCGGATGACTGAGCTACTCACCCTATCTCTGAGGGTGAGTCTGGCAATCCTATGAAAAAAGCTCATTTCAGCCACTTGTATCTGCATCTCATTCTTTCAGTCATTACCCAAAGCTCATTACCATAGGTGAGGGTAGGAACATAGATTGACTGGTAAATCGACAGCTTTGCCTTAGAGCTTAGCCCAGGGGTGGGCAGTGAGGGCCATTCCACTGCAGGTTTTTTGTTCCACCCAGTGTCTTCAGCAGGTATGTGCTCTCTGATCAGCTTCAAGGATTGCTAATCATTGAAAACACCTGCTGAAGAGACTGGGTGGAACAAAAAACCTGCAGTAGAATGGCCCTCCATGGCACATGATTGCCCACCCCTGGCTTAGCCCCTTCTTCACCACAACGGACTGGTACAACGTCTGCATCACTGCAGATGGTGCTCCGATCCGTCTGTCAATTTCTCACTCCATTCTCCCCTCACTCGTGAATAAGACCCCAAGATACTTAAACTCCTCCACTTGGGGCAGGAGCTTGTCCCCAACCCAGAGAGGACAATCCACCTTTTTCTGGCTGAGGACCATGGACTTGGACTTAGAGGTGCTGATTCTCATCCCAGCCACGTCACACTCAGCGGCAAACCATCCCAGTAAGACCTGTAGGTCATTGTTGGATGAAGCCAACAGGACAACATCATCTGCAAACAACAGAGATGAAATCCTGTGGTCACCAAGCATGGCACCCTCCGTTCCCTGGCTGTGCCTAGAAATCCTGTCCATAAAAATTATGAACAGGATCGGTGACAATGGGGAGCCCTGACGGAGTCCAACTCACTGGGAATGAGTCCGACCGAGTGTTGGCAATACGGACCAAACTCTCACAATGGTCGTGTAAGCCCCTTTTCCACTAGTACCTGTTTAGCCCGGTACAGTACAGTTCAGTTCAGTTTGGGCCGCTTGTGTTTCCATTACACCGGAGTACCACTTGATGTGGGTTGAATTTGTTACAGGGAGACGGCACAACCCTCCCGTTATGTAAAACAAGCGACCCAGGCAAAACACAAGACGGCAGGATACGAGGCGACTGCGGTCTCTGGCTTTTTTTTTTTTGCCAGAGTAAGGCGGAGAGATGACACACTCTGGAAAAGTACTGGAGCATTTAGGAAGCCATATAGAGCAGTATAAAGCCGAAGACATGAGGATATGAACTACATTACATACAGTATGAAGGTAAGCTAATGATTGCTAATGCTACTTTGCGTTAAGTCCGCTGTATTACTTTGTAATGTCAGCAAGTTATCGCTATTAGGTACTAAAATATGTATTCTCTGTGTGTGTGTTGAGATGGCTCTCTTGTGGCAAAATTATCGCTTCAAACCGTGGGTCTGGGCGTTCAGCACAGGCCCCCAGTGATGTCACCCCAGCTTCACGAACGTGCAGTGGTTACAGAACTTAAGAATGTCTGTAGAAATGTTTTGCTTCCTGTGCAACAAATTGATCTGTGTGAAAATCATGCAGAGACTGTTGAGACATCATGAGATGTACCTGCTCCAGCCACTGGTATTGTGACAAAAAGTGATCAGCTGCCAAAACTTGATTGCCAGGGCAGCACGGTGGTGCAGTGGTTAGCACTGTTGCCTTACAGCTAGAAGGTTCCTGGTTCGATTCCCCAGGTTGGCAGGGGTTGGAACCTTTCTGTGTGGAGTTTGCATGTTCTCCCTGTGCTGCGTGGGTTTACTCCGGGGGCTCCGGTTTCCTCCCACAATCCAAAGACATGCATGTTAGGTTAATTGGCTGTTCTAAATTGTCCCTAGATGTCTGTTTCCTATAGGCCCTTAGAATAGAGGGTTAGTGCTAGTGAAAGCGCTTTGAGTGGTCTTTGTGACTAGAAAAGCACTATATAAGTGCAGGTTAGTTAGTTAGTTAGGTGCCATATTGTAGTTATGGGGTTATATTAGCCATAAAATATGTATTTCAACAGGTAAACAGTACTAAGTTTGATATAATAAGATATAATTAACAATTATGATGCATTTTAAGCCAAAACAAACTGGATCTAGGATTAAAAGCAATTAAAATAACAGTCACAAGGTTACATGGAGAAATACATGGATTTACTGGATATAATATCGAGTATTGCTGACTACATGTAGATACTGTATAAATATATATTCTCTGCAATTAACTATACATGTATTCATTTAGTATTGCACTAGGAATTTTGACAATAAACCTTTGTACTTTTTGCAGATGTGTCTCCACTTTTGTTTTATGTGTGAAGGTTACCACCAAGTGACATAAATTAAATACTAAAAGATTGGAAAAGCTGTCTAAGAACAATCTAGCAGTTTGAGAAATCACTTTTGGTTTGGTGTAAGTCTGCCAACAGAATTATAAGCCATAAAGCAATTTGTGTTAAAATGTTAAATCCCATTAAACCCTAACCCGGGGGTGTCCAATCATGTGCCATGGAAGGCCAAGATCCTGCAGGTTCTCTCTTCTACCCTGGCTCTTCAGCAGGTGTTTTCACTGATCAGCAATCAGTGGAAGAAATTCAGGGGAATCTGCTGTTGAAGACACTGGTTGGAGGTAAAGCCTGCAGGGTCTTGGCCATCCATGGCACATGATTGGACACCCCTCGCCCTAACCCATTATTAGAAAATCCAGATGCTAATATGGCCCAGAATTCCTCCATATACTGGTGCTATCACTAAAGTGTGCAGTGTCTTCTGCACTGGCACATCCAACAATACAGTCTTCAGTAAATAAAATAATAGATTTTGGTTACTTTTTCTTAAAAATGAGCCATTATTTTCAAAGTCACTGATAAATGGTTTGCACTGTTAACAGACAAAATAGAAAATCATGATGCAAACACACAAGTCACTAAATTGTTTATAACAATCAGCAGCAAATTCCAGATTATTTAGAATGTGCAAAATTCAAACTGTAAAATAAAGAAATTAGAATGGGTCACACATGTCGGCCATGCTGCCTCACTGAGAAGCAACTGGATGTGCCACTCACGCTGGTCCCGGTTCAGCAGATCTTCAGCCTGCATCTCTGTAAATAGTGATGCAAGGTCCGGTTTGGGGTGGATCGTTTTCCTCTTGCCTAGGTGAAAAGAGAGAAAACGGTGGTGGTTAATTAAAGCAAGTTTAAAACATATTTGGGAAATACACTTGTTGCTAAAAGCCAGTGGTGGAATGTGACAAAAAAGTGCTTTGTTGTTGTATTTAACCACAGTTGTCATGTAGCAGCACTTCAGTAAAGTAGATCTTACAAGGGCTGGGTTCCATTTAAAATCATTTGTTTTTACTGTGGCCTCAGCAATCAGAATGAGTTGATACTTTCAGTTGAATGGAATCTAGTACTTTAACTGAGGATGTGCATCCCCGAGTATGGAGTCGCTCAGTCAAAATATGTAATTTTTACCAATAAAAGTTTAGCCACCGCTCTGTCATCACTGTGTCGCCCTGGCTTCAAGTGTGGCCGGTGTTTTGTACTTGTATTGCTAAAATATAAAAGGAAGCACTACAATGGGTCTCAAATATTTGTAATGTGTCCTGTCATTATAATACTGCATGAGTTTATTGACGATAGACTATAAACTACACATGTAAACTAAATTATAATGGTGACTGAACAACTCCCATTCCCCAAAGTGCAAGATACACTATTATGCATATAACTCACAAAGAATCACTCAAGTGATCTGACCAAAAAAAAAAACAAAACAAAAAACAAGCGATTCATTTTACAGTGGCAAATATTGGATGTGCCATTCATTTTCAGTTATTCTGTAATTAATATTCACACAGTCAAATAAATCTCAGTTCAATCTCTTTCATATTAAGTGGAAATTGTGTTACTTTAATTTTGGCACTTTACCTATACTTTAACTTAAAAAGCAAAGGATTTGAGTACTCCACCACTACTAAAAAATAATGGGATGTGCAACTTACCAGTCATAACACATTCTGTGTACTGCTAACCGTTGTCAGTGTCACAGCAGATGCTGGTCGGACTCTAGAACGAAAATACACTCAACTTAAGTACATGCACAGCACGAAAGTGCAACATGTAAAAAAATACCTTTTTAACCAGGATTACAACTAGCTTATTTCATCAGATATTGTCAGCACAAGTGCAAAATACAAGTAGAGCACGGAGTTAGCATTGATGGCTAACTAGCTAGCTCATCGTCTGCACAGAAGCAACAACGTTGTCTGTTCAAAGTGAACTTTCCACTGCTGGGATAAATAACGTAAAAGATGCATAATATCACATCATATCGCATCACACACCATCCTCTATAACCTAATATCACAGCTCCCGCGGCCGTGAATTCATTTCGGGTGGCTCCATCTATTTCCCTCTGGATTCTCTCATCAGCTAAAAGTTACAGAAAACTCTGCTGTACCGCGGTGTTGATTTCTGTGGGTCTGATTTCTGTGAAGCCATTCTATCATTGTTGTTTATACTGACGTTGCTGGCTCACGGATGAATCTTTGCAAATGGTGGCTCAAGATTCTGTAATTCAGCCTTAAAATGTCGCTCTCATGACGTTATGCCCGGACCAATCAGTGGCCTGCAGTTTTTTGACGTCACATTTTCAGGTCAGTACGGCACGCATAGAACCACTTGGGAGTAGGTCCAAAAAATTGGGACCGAAACCATTACAGTTCCTAATAGAAAAGCTTACAAAGCGTACTGAACCAAACCGAACAGAGCCAAACAGGTACTAGTGGAAGAGAGCCAATAGAGACCGGATAACTCATAACAACAAGCCCGATACCCCATACTCCTGAAGCACCCACCACAAAAAACCACGAGGGACGCGGTTGAATGCCTTCTCCAAGTCCATAAAACACATGTAAACTGGTTGGGCAAACTCCCACGAACCTTTAAAGGTGAACTGAACTGAACGGCATTGAACGGCACTGGGTGATAGTACATACAATTATAAAGATAATTTATCATTGGCACTCCCTCCACCAATCCCGGAATCTTGGAGAAAATCGCGATTTTGAATTTCCCGCCCTGAAAAATCCTACGAATCCACCGATTATCCGGAAGTGCAGCCGGAGTTCCGCGTGACGCCACGAATGTGACCCAGTCCTCATGTTTACCATTGCGAGCACGTCGACACTGGTTGTTTTTGGTGCATTTTGTCGTGATAGTCGACTACAAAACACTTCCAACACCTGGGAAGATCTGTTCAGTGGCCAAGGAAAGCTGTCATGGCGACGAAAGAAAAGAAAGGGGGAGGAAAAGCGACCGGGAAGCGATGTGTTTCTAGATATACAGTGATCCCTCGCTACTTCGCGTTTCACCTTTCGCGCCCTCAGTGCATCGCGGATTTTTTAAAATATTCATCAAAAATTCAAAATTGAGAAAAAATGGCACGAAAGTTGCCCGGGCGCTAGCAGAAGGCAGGGAGACTACATTAGAACATCATGTATCAACACGGAGAGCCCGCACAACTCAAAATCCACCTCTCTGACCACCGCTCCACTCCTCTCCGCCCACCTCTTCACCGCTCGGCAATCTCGCAAGCTGATTGGCCGAGACGTTTTACCCAGCTTCTCTCCCTGCCGAGCGCCCATACCCAGCAAAGGAAGACCGCATTCATTGTTCTTTATCGCTCGTGTTGCTTAGTGGCACTTTTCGCTGTTCTCTTGTGCCTTTTTGTGCAAAATAGTGCTTGTGACGCCCTTGGGGGGGGGGGTGACGCTACTTCGTGGTTTTTCACTTTTCGCGGTCGGTTCTGGTCCCCATTAAACGCGATAAGTGAGGGATCACTGTAGATATTATTTATAAATAGCACAGTCAAATGCAGAGGCCAGTTCTGTTCATGTGTATTGCCACTATAGTCTGTAGAAGTATTGTAATACATAGCCCATGGTCATGGAACCTGTCCTGAATACACGTGTTAACCCTACGCCACGGATGTGTCTATTCAATGCCAAGTGTGTACACGGCCAGGCTATTGTACAGTCCTAGCCCTATGTATAAATAATAAGTTGGAAAAATGCTGATGTTTTTTTTTTTTTCCTTTCTTTTTTATTGTTAATTTTCCTTATCCTGACACCCCAAACATGCCAAAGTAGAGAAGTAAAGACTCACCATTCTGTATTCAATAAGCGACTCTCCTCCCCATCACTGCTGCGGTCTGACTCTGAGTCGGTGCCGGAATCCCCCGAAAATTCTGGCTCAAATCTGTACGGTTCGATGCCTCCCTCGCTCTCTTCCTGTTCACTTGACACTCCTGCATCCTCCTCTGTCTCGTCACCGATCCTGAATGCCTCTTCACTCTGAAAACTCTGGTGTTCTTGACTGCTGGAACTGCTATCATCTGCCATTGTTGTTTTGATAAGGGTCACACTCGGGACATCACGCAGCGTCGTCTGCACTACTTCCGGTTTGTTTGGCACTGCCAGCCAGAGGCAAAAGTTTATCGGCTTATAGCTTGGCCATCGCACGGCCTAAAAATTTCTTTTATGTGTTGAAAAATACAATAGGTAATAAGGAATTAATCCGCTATTCTACTTTTTGCGCAAAAAGGTGGTTTCAGTTCACCTTTAAAGATTCTCGAGAGGGTAAAGAGTTGGTCTGATGTGCCACGGTCAGGATGAAAACCACATTGCTCCTCTTGAATCTGAGGTTCGACCAATGGCCGGATTCTCCTCTCCAGTACCTTGGCATAGACCTTCCCAGGGAGGCTGAGGAGTGTGATCCCGCTAAATTAAAACCCTGAAGTTTAATGGCATGACAGCCTGGGAGATTTTCAGAGCCCAATTTGAACTGTTGGCTGAAGCTGCTGGCTGGTCTGATGAACTCAAAGCGTTGCAACTAGCTCTGTGCCTGACTGATGATGCAGCTGCATGCCTGTTATTGCTGAGCACTGAAGAGAGAAAGGACTATGTCCCATTGGTTGGAGCTCTTCACAGGCATTTAGGGAAATACAATCAGCCTGTTCTGCTGCGCTATGAATTCAACAACAGACGCAGATGCCCTGGTGAACCCCTCCGCATCCTAGCTAATGAAATTGAATGCTTGTGCAGACACGCCTATGCTGATATGCCACTGGGAGTGCAGAAAGAACTTGACCAATTCTTACAGGCACTCAATCCCAGAGAGCTGTGTGTCCATTTACAGCTAGCCCACCCTGCCTTGCTGAGTGGTAGCCCTAGAGTTAGCACTGGATAAGATAAGATAAGATAAGATAAGCCTTTATTAGTCCCACAACGGGGAAATTCCAGGATTGCAACAGCACAGGGATAGCAACACTCAGAGCAACAATCAGAAGGCAAGAAAAAAAAAAACAAGCAAGCAAGAGCAGCTAATATACATATGTACATATTACTATAAAATATATATATATACACACACACAGACACACAGTGCAGAGCATTGTAGCTGGATGGAATAAATATATGAATATATAAACACACAGTGCAGAGCATTGTAGCTAGATGGAATAAATATGTAAATATATAAACACCCACAGTACGGAGCATTGCAGCTAGGTGGAATAAATATGTAAGTATATAAACACACACAGTGCGGAGCATTGTAGCTAGATGGAATAAATATACAGATATATAAAAACACAGTGCGGAGCATTGTAGCTAGATGGAATAAATATATAGATATATAAATATGAACACACCCAGTGCTGAGCATTGTAGCTAGATGGAATAAATATGTAAATATATAAACACACACAGTGCAGAGCATTGTTGCTAGATGGGATGAAACAGCATAACCCTCTACTTAGTTATCCTACATGGTATGATTATGTACCCATACATATTCTCACCCTCCATAGCGACCGGTATTTTCCTAGTTGTATGCCGGAGGGGACCATTGTGTAAGTCTATTGCATCTTTTGCATTTAAAAACTATTAGTTTGTTACGTCTTTTTGCTATCTCTGCGAGCAGCCCTGCTTAGGTTGTACAGTCTGACAGCCTGGAGAGAGAGTTGTTAAGTGGGGATGAGCTGCTGGAGGACACACCCGCAGTGAGAGCAGTGATGACGGACACTCAGCACCAGGGAGACGAGGTGGTGCAGGACACTGCTCGAGCATCTGTTGTACAACCCAAGTTGCTCACCGCCCCCGTGCTCAGAGATGTTGGGGGTGTGGACAATCAGGACACCTTCTCATGCAATGCCCCAGGTTCTGTGTAGGGAAACTTCAGGGGGCCTGTGTAGGTGGGGAGACGTGGGCCCATGACATTAGCACACAAACCCCATTGCCACGACGGCCAGGGACAGTAATTGCTGTTAGGCTGGACTCATGCTAGAGACTTTTGCCACATTCTTGTGGAATGTGTCGGGTGTCACATGGGCAGCCCTGCTGGACACTGGGTCTAATGCCATTTTGGTGCAGCCTGACATTGTTCCCATAGGGGCTGCTACTGAATTTACCTCAGTGCAACTGAGAACAGTGGCTGGTGATCTGGTCCCCATTAGAGGATGGGGGGAGTTCCTGTTTGAGGTGGGAGACCTTTCAGTGCCCTTTGCTGCATGGGCGGCTGAGGTGCAGGACACCTGCATCCTTGGGTTGGACTTCTCACAAACTATTGGTGGTGTACTCGACATGGGTAAGGGCTGCCTCATCCTCCCTCGGGGGAGGTGTGTGCCACTTACATCACCTCCTGTCTGCATGGGCCCCCCTCTGCTGCCGTTACGACCACGGAGGGCAGTATGTACCTGGCAGCCACTGTGAATATGAGCCAAGCACTGCCCCCTGTCCCTGCACGAACACAGGTACCCTGCAATCAGCTGCCTTCCCCTTCCAGCCCCCATGTTGAGCATCTGAGACACTCTACAATGGGAGAGGATGAACAGACTGCTGCAGTGAGAGACATTTGGGCAAAGAACTGTGAAGGGCGGAGCGAGTAGCAGCTGGAGAGCTTGTGGCAGGTGCTGCTGGAGTTCAGAGACATTTTTGCCTTTAATGAGAATGAGGTGGGCCTAACTCATCTAGTAGGGCATGTAATAGACACTGGTGACGCCCAACCAATTAAAGCATGTCCACGGCACCTTCCCCTGGCCCACCAGTAGGCTGCAGACAGGGAGTTAGACGAGATGCTGAAGGCAGGCATCATTGAGCCGTCTGACAGTCCATGGGCCTCGGCGGTGGTTATGGTGCCCAAGAAGAATAGCACAAGGGTGCACTTCTGTATTGATTATAGGCCACTGGACAATGTCGAAAAAAAAAGACTATTACCTGCTCCCCAGAATCAACGAATTCCTGGATTTAGTATCAAGCTCCTCCTGGTTCTCTACCCTTGACCTCCGAAGTGGATACTGGCAGATCCCACTGTCTCAAGAGTCCAAGCCCAAAACTGCTTTTTGTACCAACAGGGGACTGTGGCAGTTCAAGGTCCTCAGCTTTGGTCTTTGCAATGCCCCCCCCCCCCCCACCTTTGAACAGTTTATGGACAGAGTACTAGCAGGTATTCTCCATCAGCAGTGCTTGGTGTACCTTGATGACCTCCTTGTCCACGGTAGCTCCTCTGAGGTAGCTTTGTCTTCCCTGCGAGGGGTGCTGGGGAGAATAGCGGCTGTGGGCCTGAAGCTGCACCTGGACAAGTGTCACTTTATGAGAAGAGAAGTGGATTTCCTGGGCCATAAGCTGGGAGGCCAGGGCATCAGCACACTAGAGGACAAAATTTGCACCATTAAAAACTGGCCCACCCCCATCGACCAGGCACAGCTCAAAAGCTTCTTGGGGCTGACGTCACACTACATGAGGTTTGTGAAGGGCTTCTCCTCAATAGCTGCACCGCTCTTCCACCTCCTGCCTAAGGACCGTGTATTCAGCTGGACGCAGGAATGCCAGCATGCATTTGACACTCTCCGTACAGCACTAATGGAGTCTCCAATCCTTGCACCCCCCTGACCCTTCCCTGCCTTTTGTTCTCAACACGGATGCCAGTGATGTTGGATTAGGAGCGGTGCTGTCACAGCTGGGGCCTGGTGATGGCGTATTTTAGCTGAGTGCTTAACAAGAGTGAATGTTATCACTGCTTCATGAGACGAGAGCTTCTAGCTGTGGTGATGGCGATAAGACACTTTAAGTACTACCTGTGTGGCACACCCTTCACCATCAGAACTGACCATGCTGCGTTGCAGTGGCTGATATCTTTTAGGGAGCCAGAGGGTCAGGTGGCTCGCTGGCTGGAGGAGCTCCAGTCGTTCAACCTCACCATTGTTCACAGAGCAGGCACGCGCCACTCGAACGCTGATGCGCTATCTTGCTGACTATGTGCTGCAGCCGACTGCTGCTACTGTGAGAAGAGAGAGGTGAAACAAAGAGAACTCACTCAGAACAGCACAGCGCAGATCTCCTGTGGGATGTCACGGGTGGTGGATGCAGCTGAGTGGAGGGCACAGCAGGAGCAGGAAAGCAACCTACAACTGGTGTTGCAGTGGCTGGGACAAAGGCAGAGACCGCCTTGTGAAGAAGTCACTGGACTCTCTGTTGCCACCAAAGGGCTGTGGGCCAAGTCTGACATGCTCCGCCTGAGCGATGGTCTGCTGCAGCGAGTGTGGAAGGAGCCTACTACATGGGAGGTGAGGTGGCAAGTTGTGGTACCAAAATCATTGAGGACAGCAGTGCTGGAAGCCTGCCATGGGGGGATGGGGTCAGGCCACTTCAGTATTTCAAAGACCCTTCATCGCCTATGCCAGGGTTTCTACTGGGGTCAGCAGAGAAGGGACGTACATGACTTCTGCGACACCTGCACGGCTCACAAGGGACCACTAGAATTTTGGCCACATGTGGTTTTATACGTTTTTGTTTACATGTACGGGTATTTTCGCTTTATATGATGCAAAAAAAAATTTTGTCTTGAAATTCTCTGAATTTTGAACAATGATGACATAACATTCAATTTACATGTACTTACCTTTATATAAAGGTAAGTACATGCACAGTACTAAGTACTAAGTAAGTACAGGTTTTTACTTAGCACCTGATCGAGAGAAACGAATGCCATTTTCAGATTCAGCGGTGCAAAATTATCTTAAACCAGTTGAAAAAACACAGACAACTTACAAAAAAATTATTTTTGTAAAGCTGTGTAATAAATAAATGAATAAGTAAAATATTTTGTAATGTAGAAATTTAGAAAAGGGTTCACAAACTTTCAAGCACCACTATATAAGTCGCACTTCAAATTATTTTTTTCTTTTGTTTTCATTGTGCGAGGTGGGAAAATCAGTCTGCTTTAGACAGTTGAAACACCATAGTGACGTGTTCATACAGTGGTGTGAAAAAGTGTTTGCCCCCTTCCTGATTTTTCATTTTTTTGTACGTTTGTCACACTTAAATGTTTCAGATCATCAAACAAATTTAAATATTAGACAAAGATAATGCAAGTAAACACAAAATGCAGTTTTTAAATGAAGGTGTTTATTATTAAGGGTAAAAAAAAAAAATCCAAACCTACATTGCCCTGTGTGAAAAAGTGATGTGGGGGCATCCTAAAAAAAGATGGGGGTATCCTAATTTATTCCTCACTATTTGTTTAGAATTATATTTTACAGAAAATTTGAAAAAGGTCTTTAATTCATTTTTAATTGTTTAGTTGTATTACATGAATCTCCCAGTATTTTAAACACTGCTATAAAAAATCTGTATGTCCAAATATGTAAAAAACCAAACAAACAAACACAGGCTTATACAGGGTATCCTAATTTTTTCACATGACTGTATCTAGCCGGTATCTCTCAACCTCATACACCAGCTCCAGCTCCTTCCCCACCAGGGAGGTGAGGTGCACTAATGCCACATTTCCACTATCATAGTTCGACTCGACTCCTTTCTTTTCATTACTACTCGTTTCTGCCGTGGTTGTGCATCCATTACAACCATATAAAGCCGTGTATTGCTGGGGTGGGCGGGATTGAGGCGACGCCACACTCTGGTGACGTAAAGCACGCGACCGAATCCTCCACAACAAAGGAAAAAATGGCGGATTACGAGCGGAGGATTTCCACGGTGGTCACTATTCTTCTGTGGGTTTTTAACACAATGAATGTGTTTAACGAGACAAGAGAATCTTACAGAAGAAGACGACGTGCATTGAGACAACACACGTTGGAGCAGGAGAGGAGAATCGCGGTTGCCCAGGCGGAATCTGAAGCAGCTGCATATGAAGCAGAGATCATTGCCCGGCACATGACACACATGAGGCACATGAGGGAGCAGATGTTGGTAAGCTAATGCTTTCTATTGTCATTTTTTGGTCATGTCATTGTTGTGTACAGCATTTTGATGTCGCCAGGTTATCAGTATTAATATGTATGCTGTGTCTGTGTTTCAGTTGGCTGAGTTCTTGCAAAATAAACGCTGCAGACCATCGGCCTGGGCAATTAACCGTAGCTCGCATTGGTGGGAGAATATTGTCCCCGGCTTCTCAAGCACGCAGTGGTTGCAGAACTTCCGGATGTCCGAGGACACTTTTACATACTTGTGCCACAAATTGCGTCCGTACATGGAGCATCAAGATACGAAATTCCGCCAGTGTGTGCCTCTGAGGAAGAGAGTGGCCATTGCACTGTGGAAGCTTGCTACCGGTTCAGAGTACCGCAGTATTGGTCATCTATTTGGGGTCAGCAACACAACAGTGTGCAGGTGTGTGCAGGACTTTTGTGCAGCATCAGAGTCATTGCTGGTTCCAGAACAACTCCATTTTCCTGATGAAGGGCGGTTCAGGGAAATGTCGGCCTACATCGAGAGTCGGTGGGGGCTACCAATGTGTGTTGGTGCCATTGATGGATCCCACATACCCATCATCGCACCAACACAATATCACACCGACTACTTTAATCGTAAAGGCTGGCACTCTGTACTCCTTCAAGGTGTTGTTGATGGAAGGGGGTTGTTCTGGAATGTGTTTGCCGGGCTGCCTGGGAGCATGCACGATGCTAGGGTGCTGAGACTGTCCACACTGTGGGATTTAGCCAGTCGGGAAAACCTCTTCCCACCTAAAATCAGGAACATTGGTGCGGTACGTGTGGGCTACTTCATCCTTGGAGACTCTGCTTATCCACTGCAAAACTGGCTGTTGAAAACATTCCATGACACCGGACGACTGACTGAAGAACACGACACGTTCAACCAGACCATCAGTCGCGTACGGGCGGTTGTGGAGAATGCTTTCGGCAGGCTGAAGGGAAGGTGGCGCTGCCTTCTAAAACGGAATGACTGTAACATCGCACTGGTTAAATTGATGGTGTTGACTAGTTGTGCACTGCATAATCTGTGTGAGAGTCATGGAGAGGCCTTTGACACGACATTGGATGGTGCAGCAGATGAACAAGTGGCGGTGGCAGCGTCACAGGGAGTAGAGGAGCAGGGTGGAGATATGGGTGTTTTTTTTGGGGGGGGGGTCCAGTGCACTATATCAGGGGTATCCGACTTTCAAGCGCTCTCTCTTTTTCTGTAATTTGCAGATGTCGGTTTCGTTTTTATAATATGCAAGGGAACATAAGAGTTTCAGACTTGCATTGCAATTTTTAAAAAAAATAATTGATTTTGCCGTTAGAATCAAAACTATTGGTCGTGTCCTCTCATTTTTCCCAGTTTTTGTGTGACATGAAAATCGCATCAATTTCAAAGTACTGTAAAGTGATCTCTGAGTAACTCTTTCTACTCAAAATGCAAGAGATAACAGAGTTGTAATGCAAATTCAAAATAAAACATTCCCCAATGTGATCGGATCTATGGTTTTTGTACGGCGACCCCTGCAAATTTACTCGTACAACGTAAATTTCCGTGTCCCCAAATTTACGCAGCAACATGCAAGTTATTTGGTAAAGTAACCAGAAAACAGGAAGTGCTGATGCTTTTCACTTTGCACCTTTCAAATCCCAAACCATACACGTAAAAAGGAGATCAGTCTTTGTGAAGCTCAGATGTAGAATATTTCAATAAAATCTCAAACATTTATGACACATCAAATATGGTGTCCTTTAAAAAATTTACGTCTTTGGTCTTGGTCGGCCGCGCGCAGCCCCGTCTGGCGAGGTGAGCGCCCTGGGAAAGCACTTTTATTTTCTCTACCCCAGATGTGCTCAACCCATGTGGAGAGGATTAACCGTGGTCACTTTATATTGAAGTTATCGAAGGTCCAAACTTCGGTGTCCCGCATTTACGCCTTTTGTGATTTTACGTCTTATCCAACAAACAGGGAGAATTTGAAGGTATGTATACACGTTATCACATCTTAATATGTCATGAAAATGTAGCTGTTGATGAGTTTTGATGCGTGAAAAATACTGGAAGTGTTGAAGTTGTTTTGTGTAAAACGTGTGCCATTGCAAAGTGCATTGGCACACGGGGAAACAAAAGCCCGAGTGTCCCGTTTACGTCTCCATTTACAAGTAGTTGAAGTGAGCGCTCATCCTCAAGAGTTCCTGAACGCGAATGCCGTTACGAAAATAGTTAATAGTTTCATAAACCTGACACAATTGGATAGTGATTAGTCAATTTCATGTGCAGATTTGATCAGTTTTAAATTTTGCCACCAATGTCACACATTGGACCCCTAATAAATAAAAACACTCATATAAGAGATGCTGTGATGCAGCACTTGTGTAGCAATAAATAGACATTTCATTTGTTCAGTTTTCATGTGCATACATATGTCAAACGTGTTTTTTTAAATGTTGTGCACTTTTCATCTACGTCGCCTCTGTTGTTCAAAACGGTTAACTGTTAAGGGACGGGTAATTAAATGCTAAAACACTGGAGTAATTTAAAATAATGCAGAAGCTTAATCCTAACCCCCTTTAACTTACCAAATAATTAAAAATATTATAAAAAAGCCAATCCAAATCTAGGCCCATTTTGTGTATTGTGTATCATTTGAGTACCATTTTTCCCATCTGTTGTTATTTATAAGGGTTATCTGTTCAGTGATGGCTAATTACACGCTAAAACAATGTAGAAAATGACTGCAAAAAAAATGCTGCAGCTAGACAACTCACTTTTGGTTTGATGAAATTGCCAATTGACCTTGGAATTATATGTGGAAACTTGGTATACTTCCAGTTAACTTTAACTTACAAAATAATTAAAAATATTATAAAAAAGCCAATCCAAATCTAGGCCCATTTTGTGTATTGTGTATCATTTGAGTATCATTTTTCCCATCTATTGTTATTTATAAGGGTTATCTGTTCAGTGATGGCTAATTACACGCTAAAACAACGTAGAAAATGACTGCAAAAAAAATGCAGCAGCTAGACAACTCACTTTTGGTTTGATGGAATTGCCAATGGACCTAGAAATTTTATGATGAAACTTTTTTTAATACTATTAAATACTGTGACATTGTCACACTGGCCAACACCAAATTATAATTTTCTTTTTCAAACCGACGACACTTTGGATGTATTGAATCAGAATACCATAGGTTTATCATATTCATGTCAACGTTTACAACATCGAAAATGTTATGTTTGGGTTTACATGTATGGGTATTTTTGCTTTATATTATACTAGATTGCTTATAATGTATTGGGATTCTCAGAATTTGGAATGCCGATAGAACATTCAATTCACATGTACTTATCTTTTACCTAATTCGAGTTTTACCTTTATCAGTGTCTACTGCAGAATGTAAATTACACCTGTGCAACTGATTACAATTTAACTTAAAAACTGTACCCAATGTAGAGAAATGGATACAGCAGTGGTACTATTTATTAAATTTAACAATAACAATTACATTACCATTAAAAATCTTGACACCTTTATGGCTGAACAGTGGCATTAGGGTCATATGAGGCAATGGAATGTGTATGTAATTATTCGCCTTTATCATCTGGTGTTATAACAGACAAACCACACCTGTATCCAAAAGACTAACATTTTATTACATTACAAAAATTCCAAAAACATGTTTACAAACGGGGACCTTTAAGTACTTCTACCAGACTGCCAAAATGGGTTAGGAAGGCTCCGTGGAAGGAAGCCGTCTCTGTCAGCTCATCCCTTCTTAATGCGGCTTCCTGCTCCTGGGCTAACTGCAGGTGTCGTTCGCGCTGTTCGTGCTGCCGTTGATGCTGTTCACGCATCATTTGATGCTCTTCGAGCATCCGTTCTTGGATCCGCATCTCCTCAGCATGATTAAGGGCCATCACTGATGCAAGGTCGGCGATGTTGTTGCACCTTTTCCTCTTGCCTATATGAAAGACAGAAGTCATTGTATTTAGATAACACTGGATCAAAACATGTCAGAAAAAATATTATTGAATTAAACTCTTGAAAGCCTGTGGTGGGATGCTTCGTTGCTGTATTTAATCTCAACTGTCATGTTGCTGCCCCTCAGTAGAGTGGATTGTGCAACTTCTGGGGTGCTGTGGTTAGGCTACATCCCCCCTTCATTTCGAAAAGGATTAATTTGAAAAAGTATTTTGATTTTATGGGTTATTTTTAAAAGAATTTCTTTGTACTGTGGCCTCAGAAATCAGAATGGGTTAATACTGTTAGCTGACTTGAAGAATTTCAATCAAGCATGTTGATTTGAAGTCGGTACATGTGCTCCTTTTTTTTTTGTTGTTAAAATACAACCGTATTTCCACCACCACCACACCTAAAACTGGGCCTGGGTGGTTATGAACACCCCTGAATCTAGTGTTTTTATAAACGTACAAAGACATTTTAAATTCCTTATTATGTGTCTATAGAAAATAACAATCACATATAAAAACAACAGGGTGGTAATTTTCAGTTTGTTGTGCCTTACCAGCACTTGACCGGGACATGCTGGGTGCTGATGGAGCTGGTGATGAGGCAGACAATGGTGTTGGCACCGATTCTGGCCCCCCGAGAGACGCCGGAGTGTCTGGGTGGTCCAGTGAGGCGGACACCTGGGATTTGTCCGGGCGGTCCAGTGAGGCAGACCCCTGGAATGTGAAAACTGAGTCTAGAAGGAAAAAACACACAATAAAGCTCACCAACAAAGTGCAACATGTACCGCAAACACAAAACTTTTTAAACAGAATACAATAAGCTTACTTCAGCGTTTTGTTCACGTGAATACTGAAATAAAAGCGTGATTCCGCAGCTTGATGCGAGGTAGCAGCAAGGTACGGAGGTAGCTAGCTATTAGCTGGCTAGCCATCATCACTAACCATTGCCCACAATCAAACAACTTTCTTTATTGCTTAAATAAAGTGCGCTTTTTACCGAAAGGCGAGAAGACGGACAATAACAAAACAACACTCACCGTCAACGGTTTCCACGTGCGTGGCCGTGTCGAGCCCAAATTCTCTGCCATTGCTAGCAGGCCGATGTCCGTAGATCGCGTCCATCTGCTCGTACCACTTCCACTCCTTCCTACTCGCACCACTGCGTCCGTTGTGGTCCTTTATGGCCCGATAATCGCTCTTCATTTTTTTTAGTTTTTCACGACACTGTTTGGCAGTCCGGTTGTACCCTTGGGCTGCCATTTGGTCGGACACCTCCTGGTATATTTTTTGATTGCGAGTTGCCCCGTCCAACTCGCTCTGGATGTGGTCGTCGGCTACGAGGGACAGAAAAGTCCGCACCTCCTCGTTTGTCCATGGAATAAACTTGAGCGTGGACATCGTTATGAGAACACAATTGTGAAGCCGGCCACCGCGGTTACTTGCTGAAATTACAAATGGCGGTCGTATAGCTTCAACAGAAAACAGAAAACGGACGCTTTTTGTGACGTTACGCCCTGACCAATCAGCGGTTAGCAGTCGATTGACGTCAAATCACACCTCGCTTTCGCGCAGTTATCCCCTGCCTCTTAAGCGGCACGAAAATAGTGTCGGTTAAACTGTGATGGGTATAGTGGAAATGGCGCGAAAGTGAATCGAGGAGAAACAAGTAAAGGCAAGGTGATACTAATGGAAATGGCCCATAAGAGTGATGCAACAGACTCCCATGATGAATAAAAAATCAAGGCTTCAGTGTGCCCCGCCCGGTATGGGGTTACCGGGGTCCCGCCCTGAAGCCAGGCCTGGGGAAGGGGCTCGATGGTTAGTGCGTGGTGGCTGGGTTTCTGCCCATGGGACCCAGCCGGGCTCAGCCCGAAGGAGTTACATGGGTCCGCCCTCCAGTGGGCTCACCATCTGCAGGAGGGACCATGGGGGTCCGGTGCTATGCGGATCAGGCAGCAGGTAAAGGCAGTCACCTTCGCGGTCTGATCCCCGGCTTTCGAAGGACTATAAGTTATGTTTCTCAAAATTGGTGTTGAAATAGTCATCATATTGATTTGCAACCTATATGAATACACACTAGGATGCTTGCCACCAGCACACTGACTGGATGATGTCATCTGGCTGTTTTGTGTATTTCTGTGCACTTTAAGTATTCCTGGTCATTGATGAGGAGTTACAAGTGCAACAGAGAGGAGGGTCCAGCTTGAAATCCCTTTGTTAAATAAGAAAGAAAAAAATTGTTACAGGAGAAAATGACCATTTCTTTGACCTGCTGAATGTTGGCCAAACTATCTACTAGCAGTGGCACTTACAACATGGGGGGTAAAACACAAAGCTGCTCACAAAGGTCAGTTGCAATTTTTTTCAGCTCTTACACAATCTTATCGCCCTAATGTGTGCTATAATTGCATTTCTGAGGTGGTAGGTACTGTAACACCTCAATGCAGAAACATCATTCAGCCTTAAGAGCTTACAGTCATATGAAAAAATTAGGACACCCCATTAAATATTCAGTTCTTTATTAAGAAATGTTCACGTATCTATGTCTAACCTTGTTTCTGTTTTTATTTGCATTTTTTAACATTTTTTTAGCCATTTTAAGTGGAAATGAATGTGGGGGTGTCCTAAAAAAGATGGCGGGTGTCCTAATTTATTCCTCACCATTTGTTTAGAATTATATTCTATAGAAAATTTGAAAAAAAGTCTTTAATTCATTTTTAATTGTTTAGTTGTATTACATGAATCTCCCAGTATTTTAAACACTGATATTAAATAACCATATGTCCAGATATGTTCAAAAACACACTGGCTTATACAGGGTATCCTAATTTTTTCACATGACTGTATGTTTGCAGGCGTATGAAAGTGAGGGGCTCCAGCACAAGGAAACATAAATGTACTTTGATTCATTAAAGTATTATTTAAGCTCAAATTCTGTTAGGAATTAAGATTCAGCTCATGTTTTTGACCACAGTTAGGAAAAATGTCAACCGTAAAGGACTATAACAGTTCGTCTGGGTTTATTTCATTAGGAAAATATTAATATGTGATTCTGTTGAGGTTTTATGAATGGTTGCTTTTTAAATGGCATGGTCATTCTTGGATTTCCATGATAGTTTCTTTGTATGACTCATGGTTTAAAATAATCCATATTTATCTTGGATCAACTCCTTTTTACCATCGCCCTATTAGTGCCAACTTCTCTTTCTTCTGATTGGCTACCCCTCATAAACAGAAGGTATAAACATCAGTTCTGCCAGGCTGCTGGCCTGACAATATTTTTAATAAATGGGTTTCAAATCTAAGACTTTGAGTCACAGAGATTCACATACTGTTATATATTTGATGACCTCCTTAAGTAAATCTTTGGCTATGTTTAAAATGAGCATACAACCCCTGATAAAATTATGGAATCACCACTCTTGGAGGATGTTCATTCAATTGTTCAATTTATTAAAAAAAAAAAAATCACAGATATGTCACAAAACTATTTTTATTCAAAATGCAAACTTTATTTCTTTAAAGGTACTTTCATACCTAAATTTGTTTACTGTGCTCCGAATCAGTTAGTAAGTTTGTTATTTTATATAATTTTCTTGTTGGTTCGGTTCCCTTTCACACGGAAGAATTCAAGTGGACCAAAATGCGTCACGTAAATCACGCAAGAATCATGTGAGAAGGCTCTCTCCTCTGATTGGTGAGCTGCTTTTGCCATGGGAACAAGAAAAGTAAATATAGGAAGTCATTTTCCTTAGAATAGTGACAGAAATCTGTGATCCATCAGAATGTGTGACTGCATACTGTGATGTTGTACAATATTTGCATGTGCATGGTTGAAAAATCAGAACAGAAGTGTCTATATTAATTTGAGAGGTAAACAGAGTTCCCGAAAATTGTTATTTCAATGTTTGTATCATTTATTAAGCAGAAGAAGTAATAAGGTGGCAGATTGTGAGTGGTCACAGATTTCTGTGCAACAGTAAAGCTCCCTGTTTTATTCAGCACATTTTACTCTTTATTGTTCTCCTCATAGAGCTTTTTAAAACTTGCAGCATTGAGCAGCTGATTTTTGAATTCCCCTTTCTATGGACGGATTCCTAATGAGCGCTTTTCTGTACAGGGGGTGGGGGTGGGGGCTAAAAAGTTCATAGTGGTCAAATTTGACCAAATGTGGTTTAGTCTCCCCTTCAGTCCACACACTTCTTCCATTGGTGTTGCAGCACTTGGATCCCTGCGGTTGAAAAATAAACCACATTTGGTCAAATTTGACCACTATGAACTTTTCAGCCCCCCCCTCGTATTTGCGTTTTGAATTGAGGAACGTTTACATGATCATCCGACCAGTCTCTGCACCTCCTCACAACTCCAGGTTTGTGCCCAATTCATCCTGCAGTGTGTTTTAGTTGTTTGAAAGAAATAAATTAAAATCTGCTCATAACACTGGTCGACACCAAATTTATTGTCTAAGGTTTTTTTTTAGCTGATTTAGGACAATTTTGATGTGCTGAATCCAAAAATCACATTGGTTTTGCTCAATCAGGTCAACTTTTTGAACTATGGCCACATGTTGTTTTTTATGTTTTTGTTTACAGGTACTTTCGCTTTACATGATGCAAAATTCCTTTTTATTTCTTGAAATTTCTCGAACTCTGAAGAGTTTGCATGCGCCAATTTATGACATGATGTCATTAGCTGTCATGATGGCTGATTACTGTTGGACTCTGAAGAGAGACATCCCTGCCGCTGAGCATTCTAGAGGTTCAAATAAACGGAAGTTGAAGCTCTGAATTTTGAATAATGATGACGTAACATTCAATTTACATGTACTTACCTTTATCAGTGTCTACTATTCAATTTACAGTAACTGAAGTTTGTAACATTTAATCAGTAAATTGTGTTAGAAAATGATTTTTTTCTCTTAAAAATCTATTTTGGATGAGCAATATTAACAAAAATCAACCGATAATGTCACAAAAATGTAATCAATTTAGTCAGAAGATCAGATTTTTTAAAAATCAACTTAGCATAAAAACCTGACCTAATCGAGAGAAACGGATGTCATTTTCGGATTCAGCGGTACAAAATTATCTTAAATCAGTTGAAAAAACACAGACAACTTACAATAAAATTATTTGTGTAACCCTGTGTAATCAAATGCCCTCAAATCATGCATTTTCTAGCTTTTGGTCCCACTTTAGTTCGGTATGCTTTCTCACCTGGAGGACTGCACCAGATGATTTGAATCAAGACCTCTTCTTTTAGGGTGCTTTTACACCTGCAGGCTTTAGTTCATTTTCAATCAAACTCAAGCTCATTTTCTTCGTTAGTGCGATTTGTTTTGTCTGGTGAGAACATGGTAATCGCACTCAGGTGCACACCAAAGCAACCGTGCTGAGACCGCCTGAAAGAGGGGATCTCGATTCGAATCAACTGGCAAACTCTGGTGCGGTCCTGCAGGTAAGAAAGGCTACCATACTAAAACAGGACCAGCAGCAGACGGTAAAACATTTTATGCCACTGTACATACCTGAAGGCTCTTTGAAAATATCTATGGCTGAGCATGTCACGGTTCTGAAGGATTAATGCACATTAACATGTTATTTTTCTTCCGTAGCCGTGCTTCATTTTCAAACTTTACGATTTGTGGAAAGTGGTATATGCACCTATGTAATAAACAATAACAAGGGTGATGACCCCCCCCCCCCCGTAGATTATACTACGATTTGTATTATTTTTTCCCCAGGATTGCGTAAATGCACAGTAGTCATCCTACTTCCTGTATTTACCTTTCCTGTCTGACCAATAAGAACAGAACATTCTGACATAAGTCTCGTGGGGTTTAACATGAGGGAATTTGATTCACTTGAATTTTTGCCTTTGTGAAAGGGAACAGAACCAAGGAAAAAAATGATACAAAGTAACAAACTTCTCAACTGATTCGGACTAAAGTAAACAAATTTAGGTGTGAAAGCACCCTTAGGTGGTCTTGTCGCAGTTGTTTTGGTGCACACCTGAGTGTGATTAACATGGTCTCACCAGATAAAACAAACCACACTAGTGTTGAAAGTGAACTCTGGTTCGACTGAAATAAACTAAAGCCTGTGGGTGTGAAACATCCTAAGAAACATTTTAAAAAAGAATGAAGGAAAGTTGTATTCAATTGCATGTTTTATTAGATAAAGCAGAGGAAAAATTTGGAATCAGTCAATTCTGAGGAAAATATTATGGACTCACCCTGTAATTTGCAGTCCTAACTAGGGATGAGCTGATCCGAGCCGCTGTATTGGTATCGGGTTTGATCTAGGCAAAATGGCTGGATCGGTATTGGTAAGGAATAAAAGTAATTTACCAATCCGATACACTAACAATATTAAAATGAAGGCGCAATCATGTTCTCAGCCGTGCTGTGCACGGCTTCTGTGGACAGAGGCAACGAGTGTCACATCACTGGACCCTGTCTGTGGGACTTGCCTCAGTATGTTGCTGTGTGATACCAGCATTTACAATTTTACACCACCAACTTGATAAAACACTTACAAAAGTATCACGGCAAAGGAGTATGCTGAATTCTGTCACGAACCAAGCAGAAGGAAGTGTGTCGTGCAGCAGCAGCAGCTGCTTTTCCATGCTAAAAGTGAAACCTAAACAAAAGAACGAAACTGAAAGTAAAAACCAGACTGGAGCGTACCTTTCAGGGAAGAGTTACAGTTGATGAGAGGTAGGTGACAGAAACATCCATCCATCCATCCATCCATCCATCTTCTTCCTCTTAATCCTTTTTTTGGGTCGTGGGGGTGCTGGAGCCTATCTCAGCATCCTTGGGCGAGAGGCAGGGTACACCCTGAACAGATCGCCAGTCTATCGCAGGGCCAACACAGAGGGACAGACAACCATTCACTCTCACAGTCATACCTAAGGACAATTTAGAATCCCCAGTTTGGTGCCAATTAACCTAACTTGCATGTTTTTTGGCATGTGGGAGGAAACCGGAGAAATCCCGGAGTAAACCCACACAGACACGGGAAGAACATGCAAACTCCACACAGATCACTGTTGGTCGGGGGCTGGGAACAAACCCAGGATCCCCCGGCCAAGGATGAGTTGCTGTGCTGCCGCGATGCTAACCACTCCGCCACCGTGCTGCCCTGACAGAAACATAAATAGCAAAAAAAATTACAATGGTGAACTGGAAAGCAGGATGAGAACAACAAGGCTACATGACCATGAAATGAAACAGGAATGACTTCAAAATAAGAGCAAACCTAAAATCTAAGAATGAACAGAGAATAATATCAGAAACACTACTAAATAAACGAAGGACCAGGAGAATACTTATGATAAAAATAATGGATGACAAAAATACAACTTAAAGGGTTAGTTCCTTTATTTTCAGATCTACAGCATTTTTTCCCCATGCATAAAGTGGCACTTTGAATTTCATCTGAATGTTTACTTAAATACTCAGCTTCAAGGTTTTGTATAAACTTGCACTTAAAACTTCAGAATACATGTTTATATGATGCTGACCAATGAAATGCTGCCAGTGTTGCAAAGTTTAAAATAAAAATAGCAGCAGCGTTGCTGAACTGAGTCAAATTTGTAATATATTCTTTGACTTTTAGATTTCTGTTTATATGTGTACAAAATGCAACTAATCATTAACAAAGTATGTTCTGTACTTTTGTTGTTTTAAATAAGACAGATGGTATCAGGTTTGGATCGGTATCGGCTGATACTCAAAATCACAGTATTGGTATCAGACTTGAAAAACTGGTATTGGCTAATCCCTAGTTCTAACACAAATATCTGCATCAAATTAAATCTGCTAATTAGTCTGCAGTTAAAAAAAAGAGTGCTTACACACCTTGGTGAATTGTTGCACCAAGCTGATAAAAATAAATCATTCTATCATCAAGATAGAAAACTTAAAGCAATATGTCTTGAAAACAGAAAATGCACAACAAAGAAGGAACAAATGGGTGGAAACTTGGGTCACTATTTGTGACTAAGGAAATGGTATTTACACACACAGAAGTCAAATGAAAGCCATCATTATCACCTAAATAGAAAAAAAACAAGGTTACAGTGGGCTATAGAAAAGCAATCATGGACTGTGGATGATTGGATGAAAGTGATATTTAGTGACGAATTATGAATCTGCTTGAGCAAGGTGATGATGCTGAGACTTTTGTTTGGTGCCATTCCAATGAAATTTATGAAGATGAGGGCCTGAAGAAAACCTGCAAATTTCCACAATCATTGATGTATGGGGTTGGCAGTCATTACATCTTCAATAAATGCATGAGTTTATATTGAAATTTTGGACACTTTTCTTATTCCATCAACTGAAAGGATGTTTGGCGATGATGACATCATTTTCCAGGATGATGATGTGCCTTGAAAACTTTCCTTCAAGAAAGACATATATTGTCAATGGCATGGCCAGCAAATAGTCTGGACCTCAAACCCACTGAAAGTCAAAGGTGGAAATTAAAGAAAATGGTCCATGACAAGGCTCCAACCTGCAAAACTGATCTGGCAACAGCAATAGGACTACGCTGGAGCTGGATTGATGAAGAATACTGCTTGTCAATAGTTAAGTCCATGCCTCAGAGAATTAAACCAGTGATAAAAGACAGAAGTGGTGCAACAAAGTACTAGTTGTGTAGCATTTTTTTTCATGATTCCATATTTTCCTCAGAATTGAGTGATTCTATATTATTCCTGTGCTTGATTTAATAGAAAAAATGCAAATGACTTCAACAACTTTCTTTCATTCTTTTTCATTCTGTTTTAAATGCTTCTTAAAGCCAGAAGGTTGGCATTTTGAATACAGTTTTATGACAAGTCTGTTATTATTATTATTATTACCTCCGCCAAGGAGATTATGTTTTCATCGGCGTTGGTTTGTCTGTCTGTCTGTCTGTCTGTTTAATTGTTAGCAAGATAACTCAAAAAGTTATGGATGGATTTTCATGAAATTTTCACAGATTGTCAGAAATGAGGTATCCTACAGATGATTAGATTTTGGTGGTGATCCAGATCACCGTCCACAAGAAAACCGCCATTACGCAAAATGCCATTTTTGTGAATAACTACTAAACCACTAATCCTATCATTGTCAATCCAATTGCTTATCATATGTTTTCATGGTCAAGGAATCTGAAAATGTACACACAAACACTGTATGGGGGGAACTGTGGCGCTTGGCGGAGGTCTGTGCTCTCCGAGTGCTTTTCTAGTTATTATTACAAAAGTTAAAAAAACACTTCAATGAACATCCTCCAAGAATGACGATTCCATAATTTTTGCCAGGGGTTGTACACTTTAAAAAAGTAAAAAAGAAAATTATAATTACACTCCTTAAATAGATTAACATCAAAGACAGGAGTAGTCCACCCTGTGAAATGTCATTCGTATTTGTTTATCTGGCCTTATCTGTTACTGAACACGCCCGTGTTATCCACAGCTGTGCCTGTAATTAAGCATATTTAGGAGTGATAACTGCAATGAATTTCAAAGCATTTACAGGGTAATCCAGCTGAAGTCGGCTTACAAAAGAAATCAGGATAAGGAGCAAATGACAGGAGGATGAAGGGATAGGAGATAGGAGGGTGGTGGGGAAGGGTGTTCTGCTTTCTGTCTTTGCTGCCGACTGTAGAGGCTTGTTGGATATTTAGAAGTCAAAGAGGACTGAAAGGTAAAGCATGAAATACCACATCATGTATAATGTACTCAATCAGTCACTCTATCAAGCTCTCAGGTTCATTTATACTGAAGTGCATAGACCTCAACTGTAACGATTAGGCAAAGACCTGTGAGCCTCTCACATGGGATGTAATTTGCATACACAAAGATCTGAGGATTAAACCAAAATTAGGTGACGTGTGACAACAGGTCAAACCTTTGTGTCACATCTTAACACTGTTTACAAATTTTACAGGTGGCAACATACACCGTGGCAGGTAGCTGCAACAGCAGCAATAAGTGTTTACAAGAGCTGCCAGATATTAAAGGACAAAACAAATGAACCGTACTTCAGTTGATATGCTGAATGACAGAGTGATGGAGAATTCAAAGAAGGCCCAAATGGGCTTCCTGCTTAGGCAAACTTGCTCATGCATTTGCATGGTGGATCTGGCTGCATAGGTGGTCACATCAGGTGTGTGACACACGCGAAATGGAGGAAATGTTCCCAAATGGTCACAGTGCAGCAACTTTTGGAGCAAATCAAAACAGATGTGGCGTAGACTGAGTAATTTATTAACTGCAGAAAACAAACTGCACACCCAGAGTACACGCACATAAAAACCCACAAACACTAATCGAGAGTGTGGGCCCTGCAGGGAGATCGCTCATCTATGTCTGTGCCTTTCATTACCTGCCCTGCTCTGTGTGAGGACAGTTGGATAGAGCTGCTGCCTCTGCAGAGCATCTCTGCAGGGCCCCCCTCATGGTGGTCTCTCCTCCCTGCCACTGAAAACTACCCATGGCTACTTTTAAACTTGTATCGGATGATTAGACTTGGGTTGCATCCCAGAACACCGCTCAGCCCCAGCAGGGATTCAGCAGGGAGCATCGCAGCCAATGCATAATTTCTCAAGATGGGGGGCTCACACTGAGCCAGTGAATCCCAATCCTGCGACAGCAGACATGTGAGAAGCTTATTGAAGAACTAAATAAGACAATATTGAGCAGATGAAGAAAACAATACATTTGACCCTTTCTCTGACACTTTCAGATGGTGTAACCAGTTAAGTAAAATCCTCCATTAGCAGATAAAGAAATAGCAGACTCTTTTTCCTTTGTGTGCAGGTGAATAAAGCTCATCTTTTTTGTCTCTTATCTGATACATCTTACTGCCTCAGCATCTCCATTATTTCCCACAAAGGGATACTCAAGAATACTCTCATCTATTTTTTCTTTCAAATGTACCCACATCTTAATTACAGGTTTTATAGCTTTTGTAATTTTCCATTTTGTATTTTTCTTCAATTATCTAAATGCCTAAAAACAGGCAATTTTCAAAATCTGAGGGAAAAAATACATTTTTTGGAACAACAACAGCAACCGAGTAACATTATGAAGACATCTGTGGACCTCACTATCTGCCAAATGAGGAGATTGCAGTCCCTTTCATCCGTTTCTAATCAACACGGAACATGTGGGAAACTAATGGTGTTTTTCTGTTTGCTAAACAGCGCCTGCTTCACCTCTGAGTGGGACAGTATACCGGATTGAAGAGATTATAGAATGGCTGTACATAACGGGGGGTCAAACATACAAAATGTGCATCTTTTATTTTTAATGGATTATGAATATTTAACTGTCTGGGTCACTTAGCAAAAATTAACAGTGGAAATCAATAAATTGTTTTTTAAATGGAAACCTAGGTAGCATTTATTTTCACCCCCCAAAATTTGCTATGAACTACCCTGAGCTTAGTCTCACGAGCACACAGTCAGAGTGAAAAGCCAGAAATTTCTGACACCAGTTAATAGCATGTGTGTGTGACAGATGTATGTATTCCTAATTTTCACTTGTGAGCATTTTGCCGTCCTGATTGTACTTATTCAGCTGTCTGGTACAGTGCATGACTGGTGCTGAGCAGAATTTATGTATATAGTACGTGTTTATGCCACTATAAAGGAATCTCTCATTCTGTCATGCTCATAAATTTAATTTCTAAGTCAAGAAACATGAAAAAGGAATTAAAAAACAGACTTCCACTGTGACTGGATGTGCTCCAGCATACTTTCAGCCAATTTTCTTCTCCGCAGCCCCCCCCCCCCCGACTTTCTTTATCCAACAGTGAAACGTTTAAACTGGGGTTGATTGTGCAGACCTAGCTGCCAAGGGTTCTAGAGAGAGCGGTGGTGTTACCATGGTGCTCGCACCCCTCTCTGGGTTGTAAACAGGAGCCAGTGATTCCCCATTGGGAAGATTTTGCATGCAGATTGGAGCGAGAAAGCGGCTGGCCCCCCAAATGCATTCCATCACCATCACCCTAAGGGTTCACTGCTGGAGCCTTATTTCAACACATAGAAGCAGAGTAAGGGACATAAAGGTATGAGGACATAAACAAGGATGGCAGCATTAGTGAGAAATTAGGTTTTCAGGGATGTGCTGAGGTGAATGAGAAGGGATGTATTCAAAGGATGAAAGAGGGATGCAGAGGTTGCTGAGGAAGGTAAACAGACCTGATTATATGGCAACAGAATGAATCTAAAAAATGGCTGTGATTAAATACATTGAAGTTACAGCTGCCTGAATTTACATGCTGCAAAATGTTACAAGGGATGATTGCTATGCTGTAGCCTTGGGGGTAGAACTCATCAGCATGAGACTTCAAAAATCAGCTCAAGACAACTATAAGCAGCACAATCTACCATCAGTAGTTTCTCCAGGAAAATGTTATCTCCACCATCCCCGGCGGTCTTAGTGAGGCCCCGTAGACAGCCCCGGGTTAGTGATAGGCACTATACTGATGAGCAGTCACGATTCCGTGCGAGTCTCAGGCAAGCCGCTATAGCTTGGAAGCTCTGGTGTCTTACTTCAGGTTTGATTTTTTTTTTAATTTACTTTTTGGAGTCCAATCCCTTTTTATCTGTGTGATCTAACCTGCAATGACGAGATAAAGCTGTGCTGACTTTTCCATAAACACACTTATCAGAGCTGTACAACCTCTCCAATGCCAATGAGATGGGCAGGATAATCACTTAGCATTCAGTATGCATGCCTTCACCCTCACCGCCCTGTGTTTCACGCAAACACACACACACACACACACTCCCGCGCAAAGATGCACAAAGGCACAAACAAATGTACACATTACAGTACGTGAACTTGCACAGAGGTGCATTCACAAACACACTTTTCCACTTACATTGTGGTGTCTACAGGCTATTCACAGTAATAGCTTGGGCTTTCAGCTCTCTGTGTGTGTGTGTGTGTGTGTGTGTGTGTGTGTGTGTGTGTGCGTGTGTGTGTGTGCGCGCGCGCGCTTCCCTGCTCCAATCATACAATAGTGCCTGCTGAGCTGGCAAGTAAGAATATCAAACAGCAAATGAAATTCCTGAGAGCCATCTGCACCAATACCAACTTGTAACATGAATTTTTCATCATTTGGTGTAGTAATATTACCTCATTAGAGTACTCAGGCATCCATTCAAAAAGCATGGTCATTTTCCCTTCCAAGTTTAGATCGGCACACTCAGAAAAAAAAAAAAAAACCCTTCCCCCCATGCACACTCATAGTTTGATGTAATAGGGTCAAGAGTAATGGTACCAGTTGACGTGCAGAAGCCAGACAACATTAACATATGCACAGTCAAGTAGATGAATGCATAACACCCAGCTGAATCTTTCTCCCACTGCATACTTGTCCGTCATAGCCTGTCAGTTTCACTTAATTCATTCACTTCCCCATCAAAAGGTATCAAACCTGGTGAGTGGCATATGGACATGTGTGTGTTGCATTATCTATACAAATATTCCAAGCAGTCCCCCAAGAAAGCCTGAGTCGCTCCAGTCTGGTATATTCATTACCTCCCTGGATCTCCAGCCTTATGCTCACTTGCAGCCGACAGCTGTGAGCTCTTTTGGTAGGTTACAGTCACCTGGTGGAGTGAAGAGAAAAACACAATTTTCACCTGGCTGCTATTTATTTGTGGGATAAAAACATCATGGGTTGGGGGCACTGCCGGTCTGAAGCATCTCGCAGGTGTTCAGCACACTTGGTAAGGAAGGGCTAGTAAGTTATTTATTAATTTCTCCAGCTAGGAAAATATTTACGTGCCTTTGCTGCTGTGTTTTCCCCTCTGCAGCAGTATCCTGTTGTTTTTGTCTCTAGTTGTCATTCAGGGTGGCTTCCTTATTACTATTTTCACTACAGGAAGCCACAACAGCAATAGACGTGATAATATGCTAATGGCAGCAAGAAATCAATTTTTAAAAAAAAAAAACATAAGAGCTTGTCTTTAAAGGAATGCAAGTAGAAACATGTTGAGAAAAATTGTTGTTTTATGGCCAGCAGGTGACACCTTGTATACAGAATAGGGATTAAGTGTCACTTTAGATGTGTGCATCTGTGTGTATGTGTGTGAGGACACATTTTGCATATCTGCACACAGTGTTGGGAAGGTTACTTTTGAAATGTGAGCTACAGATCAGACAGCAGAGGCAGCTCCTTGTAAGTGCCCTACCCTTGATGGTATTGCCCTCAAACTTGTTCCATAAACTTTGCTTAACTGTGGTTTCTGGAAATTCCGGGGGAAAAAAGTTGCTCTCCTGCTGGGAAACAACGTAAAAGCAAAGGGATAAATGACAAATGATCAGCCTTTTAAACTGACTATGTTCATTTGAAACAGTCACAATTTGTCTAAAAACAGAGAAATTATAATTGCATTTGATTAAACAGATAATTTTTCCTAATCTTGTCTAGCTCCCCTAATGTTTCAAATAAAAGGTAATACAGTTGGTGCAGTTCTGTTTTCATTGTCCCTGAGCAGTGACTTTGACTTTGTGAAGATGACATGAATAGAGAAAAGTTTTTTCTTCTTTGCCTTCTTCAAAAAAGGTCTTTCCTTTTCATTGATATACACTATATTGCCAAAAGTATTGAGACAAAATGGCTGGGCATTAATGGACAAAGCAAGGTCCTTAAAGTCATGGATGGGCGAGTTGGATGTGGAGGAACTTGACTGGCCTGCACTGAGCCCTGACCTCAACCTGATAGAACACCTTTGGGATGAATTAGAGTGGAGGCCTTCTCATCCAACATGGGCGCCTGACCTCATAAATGCGCTTCTAGAAGAAGGGTAAAAAATTCCCATAAACACACTCCTAAACCTTGCGGAAAGCCTTCCCAGAAGAGCCAAAGCTGTTATAGCTGCAAAGGGTGGCTTTATACTACAAAAGGCTTTACTTCAAACTTGATGTCACTGTGAATGTATGAAATAACGGCCATTTTAACAGCACTGACTCCATACGGTCGGTGAGTAGACGATGGTGGACGGCAAAATCGAGCACTGTCACTCAACAAGTCCAGGTTTGTGTCCAACGTTGTCCATTTCTCACTTGCGCATTCGCTATTCACTTTTTAGGTTAGGCTTAGTTGTACTAGGAAGGGGGAGGGGCTGAAAAGTTCATAGTGGTCAAATATGACCAAATGTGGTTTATTTTTCAACATAGTCTCCCCTTCAGTCCACACACTTCTCCCATCAGTGTTGCAGCGCTTGGATCCTTGCGGTTGAAAAATAAACCACATTTGGTCAAATTTGACCACTATGGACTTTTCAGTCCCCCCATACTCTCCACTAATGGTTAGGATTAAGGAAAGCAGCAGGTTTAGGCACTTTTCCCACTCAAACCTCACACACACATGCTCAACGTTTCTCAAAGTTGCAAAAGCCTGTTATTTATTCTACTTTTTGGCGAGACTGGGCTCGGGTAGGTGCAAGTAATTAAGCCAGAATCAAAATTAGTCAACATGAAAAAAAAGATTCAGTGAATTTCTCAAAAATGGACTGAATATCTTTTTTTTTCTATATTCAGTAATTGTGAATCTTGCTGAATTACTTGTGCCTACCTGAGCCAATATTTTTATTATACTTTTTGGGGTTAATGAGGCTACAGCAGATAAAGTGCACCCTGCCATATGTTTTAGTCTCAGAACTTCTGATTTTAACAGACTAACCTTAATTTTGATGTCAGGTCTATATTTATTGTCAACTTTATTAAAATTTTATTGTCAAAAAGTCACTCTTCAGCACAGTATGAATATAAGTATTTTCTAAATATTTGTAACGAGCACTGTTATTTAGATTTTTTTATGTTAAGTTACCTATAGATAGTCATTTTTGGGTTGTTGCCAGCCAACTATACTGCTGAGGAATTTAAAAAAAATGAACCTTATATCAACTTTTTTGCAGGGTACAAACAGACCCTTGTGAATAATTTCTGCATGTGCATCTTTATTTCCTGTAAAATTTTAAGTAATTAAAAAAATATGACCACAGGAATACATGCTTTTGGCTTGACACACATCTAATCCCACTGAAGAAACAAAGTATTAGCGTACATCATGCACTACACAAAGAGCAGAGATAAACAAACCTATCATCTGGTCAGCGTACATAACACATCGCCATAAAACATAACCCTGATCTTTCACTGCCTGTTGTGCCCTAAAAAGCCACAGATGTTAAAGGAAAAGATAACAGTATGTTGATATCAGCATCTGCCCATATCAGTAATGTCATTTTTTCCAGGGCAAACAAGCAAGGATTTGACAAAGAAGTCCACCCCAATCTGTTCCAGTGATATAACTGTATATACGTTTCAACAGGTCTTAATCCACATTACACGGATTTAACATGAGATAAACAGGGATTTAAGAAGATCAACGTCTGTTCAGAAGAAAAAAAATCTCTCCTTTCCTCTTTTTGTCATCCCCCATATCAAGTGTGGGTAAATGTGTGTATGTGCAAGAATATGCAGGCGGTGCTGCAGACATTTTTTTTTTCTTTTAATCTTTTTCAGCATGTTCATGTCAAATACATTGTGGTAACAAGTCCCACATCTTTCTTGTCTCTTAAGCCCTAAATCCTTTATCACTGTTGTTGTCATGTATGCTTATAGCACAGTGATGTTTCCCAGCCACCCCCCAACCCACCCACATTATGTTTGCTGTTGTTGCAATCATCTTATTTACAAGTTATGTTCACATAAAATCTGCCTCTCATGATTTCCGTCACAAGAATTTCAAATGGTGAAGCATGACGTTCATGATGCAATCAGGAGTGACTTTCCTGACTAACCTGTTAGTGGCAGAGCTCCTCAGGCGGCCTTTGTGTCTGGTGGAGCCTGGTGCATTCTGCCATGTCTGACTTCCCCCGACCTTCATCATACCCGGCCCTACAGCATGCCGCACAGCTTCTGCTTGCCTCACGCTAAGAAGCAAATCTGGCACAAGGCCGCTTAGTAACAAGAGACTTCTGCATGATATTGCTTTATGTTGAGCGAGAAAATTAGACTACAGTCTGAGCATACAGAGACCCAATAAAGCTTCCCCCCGTTTTATCTTTACCAAATCCGACTCAAACTGATGAGAGCACCCACAAGTACAATGGTTGCGCAGCTCTTGGAAGAGTCTTTCTTTAACCTTTGCAGAGTTCATTTTGTTAAGATTTCACATTTAGTGTTGCAGAAGAAAGGAAGAATAAAATGACTGGCTGTATAATGATGCCTTCCTGCAAATTCAGTGGAGATAAATATATGACAGGGAATAATATTTGATACTGTGCATACATCACGGCTATAAGGAGTGATCATTTTTGCTGCAACGACATCTATAAACAGAGATCTAAAGTAAGCCACGACAGGAAATGGGAAGATTTGTTGGAGGGTTGAAATGTGCTCAGCAACCATGGCTGCCTGCGTCTTGGCCTCTGTCAAACTTATTGCTTTGGTGCCGTTTCCCAGCCCCTCTCCCTGCTCCAATATGATAAGATTTACTGGCATGTCCAAATGGGTAATCTTGTTTATTTACTGTAGCTGTTTGGATCCCAACATCACCAGGAGAATTAAAGCCCCAGAATCTCAGCAGGAGGTCAAGCAGGAAAAAAGGAAATGCAGTTGTCTATCTCTGTTCTGCCTCTGTGTTGGTGGTCATTAGCATTGTAACAGCTGACATAATTTTTCTCACAGCTTACTCCCTCCTCTGTTGTTAATCTTAGTTTATATGTATAGTTTTCTTGCTTGAGGTTTTTAGCTTTGCATCCACTTAATTGAGTGTATACATGCACACTTGATGTCTGTGCTTAAAAGAAAATGGCTTTAGATATAGCTAAGACTTTTGGTATCTATACCACAGATCAACGAGGCACATTTCCAAATTGCCACCTCATATTTTAAATGATCAGTTAGGAAAATCCCCTCTTATTTGGGCCAGAAGGGTCCATTTAGACTTAACCTGTGGGTTAAGCAGTGTGGTAGTCACATGAGCGTGATCTCTCTCTCTCTCTCTGGAAGAGATCTCCAGTTATAAGAGGCTTGTAATGCGGTTGCATCTCCCCTTGCATCAATCCTTCACCTCCATTCAGATAAGCCCCAGCAATTTACCACTTGGTTTTCTGACAGAAAGCTGCACACACTAACAGTTGATCTCTCTCAGTCTTTTTCCTTTTAAGACAGCAAATCCTCTGTGCAGATCTTCCCGGTTAGCATGTATTGGTCTGTATTGCTTTATGGATGCTGTCCCATTTTCCCTTTTTAGGAGGTGAAGTTGAGCCGCAACTTAGCTTGACCTTAGCACAATGTCATGAAATAGTTTTGAGCTTAATCAGTGATACAATTTCACTGCCCATCCATGAGAGCAGTGAGAAAACAATCCCAACTCAGCAGATGTAATCTTCCAATTCAGACAGTTGCAATACACAGCAACATGGCAGAGTGCGCATCGCACCACAAACACAGTTTGCTTCTGTCCTCTTGGGGCTGACAATCTCTCCATCAGTAAAGCGGTGGACTCACCGAATCAGTTTGGTGGGAGTGCAGAAACAAACAGCACAGACACGTCTGAGGTGACGGAGAGCTTTTATTCATACTCTATCTCACTTCCACTTCTTAATAGATAGGACACGATGATACCAACAGAATGTCTTCCTGCTATCTCTGAATATGTGGGTGGACGGGGTGGGCGCCGGGCTGCAGTTTGTACGGCGTTGCATCAGCCATAGTGCTGAATGTGGATTCCTGGATTTCACTCACGTATTGTGGGGCCATTGAAAGGAAACAGGTGGCGGAGTACAGCAGGGGTGAGGGAGGGGGGCTATTGTAATTAATACTGCAGATGCTGCTCTCTGTATTGCAGCTGGCCAATGCTCTCATTTTCAGAAATCTCCAAATTCTCCACAAATCCCAGAAAGCCTTCCGAATCCTTTAAAATCTGTGAAAGATTTTATATTTTCCCATCTCAGGGCCATCACCTCCTTCCCCAGACATCTGTGGTTTTGACCATGGCAAACATGTTTGTCTTCTGTATTCAACACATTTGAATGCAACACTAATTTGTTTACATTGTGCTGATAAACAACAAATGTAATAATGAAGCATCTCAGCTTGAAAGTGGAGACGATGTAACATTAGTGAGATGTTTCCAGTAGTTAAACAATTCCCAAACACTTGGCAAAAGTGAGAAGGAAGAGTAAACATAGGGGGAGGCAGTCATCTGTTCTGGGCTGATGACAGCATCAAGAGAGGCAAGAAAAACAGAGAGTGAGATGATAAATAACAAACTTCACTGAACACAAACAAAGAGAAAGAGATATCAAAAGGCCCAAAACAAGAAAATTTATGAAACAAAGGGAAGGGGGAAAAACACTGGGGGGTGAAAACAAGGAGATTGCACAAGTCCTCAGTGCTTCATGGGAGGTCCTCCAGGTAATACAGGAGCATTCAATCCAAGCCAAACTAAAAAATTACCAGGAACGGAAAGTTTTAACCCTCATCTTAACAACAGATGGTGCTTTCCCAGTAATGTAAATTCCCAGTTTGGGATCAATAAAGTACATCTATCTATCTATCTATCTATCTATCTATCTATCTATCTATCTATCTATCTATCTATCTATCTATCTATCTATCTATCTATCTATCTATCTATCTATCTATCTATCTTCTCTTTCCTGAACCACTAGAAATTGGTTTCACAGGATAAGAACCTAACCGCTGAAATCTCTAAAGCCGTACCCAAATATTCAACCATTCATTCATTTTGTTGATAAACGGTTTTCACTTTTGCTATGCAGATATTTGTTGTTGTTTTTTCAACTTCTTTTAGCTTTCATTCGCCTCACTGTTTCCAATTAGAGAACAGTGTCTAAAATAAAACTAATACCAAAAAGCTCCCTCTCACTTGATTCTTGATTAAATCTTCTGTTTATGTACAGGGCTGTTTCCTGCATTTTGGAGTCCCTATGCAAGACTGTGTTTGGGGGCCTCTGTTTTTGTTACGCAGTGGGAGATAATTTGTGGCAATGCGTCAGTCTGGTACTAGGGCCGGGCGATATCTCGATACTTTAAAATGTATCAATATATTTTCATCCATGACACAGGATGATCCAAAATCGTTTGGATCGATACTCTGTTTGCTTTCTCATTTCCATCTACCTTGAGCCCCCGACCAACAGTGATCTGTGTGGAGTTTGCATGTTCTCCCCGTGTTGCGTGGGTTTACTCCGGGATTTCTCCGGTTTCCTCCCACATGCCAAAAACATGCATGTTAGGTTAATTGGCTGTTCTAAATTGTCCCTAGATATTTGTTTCCTATAGGCCCTTAGAATAGAGGGTTAGTATTAATGAAAGCGCTTTGAGTGGTCTTTGCGACTAGAAAAGCGCTATATAAGTGCAGGTTAGTTAGTTAGTTAGTTATGACTTCAGCGCTCTCCACTCCCTTGTTCCGAACTCTCCAAACAAAAAACAACACCTCCTCCACCCGCATCCAGAGAATGGTTGCCAAAAAAAAAAAAATCACTTAGAGGAGTGGTCCCCAATCTTTACTTTTTTGCTTCAAAAAAATTGGGGGGGTAAAAAATGAACAAAATAAACCCATGAGTAGACCCAAATAGACCCCAGAGCTATTCCTCGCTGGCTGCCTGGTGGAGGAGGCCACGGTCGGCCATCATCTTAGCAGGCATCTGCCCAAGAAAGCCTCCGGTCTCCAGACCAGCTGAGCTATTTTCCCAAAGACCACACTGGGGAAAGCTGCAGGGCGGCGTGTTCATTGAGCACAATTTTTTCCCCCGCTCTGAGTATCTATTTTCTGTTCATTTTATATGGAGTTCAGCGTATAATCCACTCAGCACAAAAACATTCTCCGTGGTGAGCACATTTTGTTGCTGTGCACAGGTCTAGAGTAACAAGTAAATAAGTGGATAGTTGCAGTTCACCAGACTTCATCTGGCCATTGGTGAGTTGACTGCAGTATTGAATGAATTTATATGAAACTAGAAAAGCACTCAGAGAGCGCATACCTCTGCCAAGATGCCTTCCGTCCCTCATGGATCACCTCAAAAATTTAATGGGTGACTTCTGGTATGGCCGCGTGCTGAACGGACGTGTGCTGAACTGTTCTGCTACCTTGTCGGCTAAATCCTTCCTAAATATCTTATTTGAGCAAGAAAAAGCCCTCCATTTTGCCAGAGAACCTAAAGGTAATGTCTCTGCCACATAAGACAGCTAGTCAAGGTTGGAAAACCCTTCGGGCTAAATTGCTGGACTTTGCAACGCTGAGCACTGGCAACAAATCCCCAGCTAGCATTCACAACATGGACACCGAGGAGGCTAACGTTACAACCCCTGAAGAGTCCGATCACATGTCGGCTGCCATTCTGACTGCTAATAGAGAGAAGAAAACGGAATTTTCCACCAGGTTTGATGCCATACTGGCCACTATTGAGAATATCAGGAGAGATATGGCTGCACGGTGGCGCAGTGGTTAGCACTGCGGCAGCACAGTTTACCCTTGGCCGGGGGATTGTGGGGATCGTGGGATCGTGGGTTCGATCCCAGCCCCCGACCAACAGTGATCTGTGTGGAGTTTGCATGTTCTCCCCGTGTTGCGTGGGTTTACTCCGGGATTTCTCCGGTTTCCTCCCACATGCCAAAAACATGCATGTTAGGTTAATTGGCTGTTCTAAATTGTCCCTAGATATCTGTTTCCTATAGGCCCTTAGAATAGAGGGTTAGTATTAATGAAAAGCGCTTTGAGTGGTCTTTGTGACTAGAAAAGCGCTATATAAGTGCAGGTTAGTTAGTTAGTTAGTTAGATATAATGGACTGTGCAGAACGTGTCACGGAGGTAGAAACGAGGGTTTCGACAGCGGAAAACATCGTTGCCTCACTCCAAACAAAAGTACAAGTACTTGAAAATAAAAATAATGACTTGGAGGTTAAACTACTGGACCTGGAGACAAGATCAAGACGCTCAAACTTGAGGCTTGTCAACCTACCAGAGGGGGAAGACTTGTGCGCCTTTCTGGAGGGCTGGCTGCCGGACCTTCTGGGGCTGGGCACTGGGTCCACAAAGCTAATTTTGGAGAGAGCGCACAGAATTGGACCAAGAACGCAGAACAAACCGTCACTCAGAACGATGATAGAATCGCCCCTTCAGGGCAGAGAGGAAGACCCAGACGCTGAACTGCTAGTTGAGCAATTTATTAAGGAGAACATAAAGTCCAAACAGTGAGCAAAATAAACTTACATCAACTGAGGAATGCAGGAAAAATGGCGAGGATACAAACAGGAATGCATGTCGGAACAGGGTAGGGGTTCCGACAGAGTAGAGAAACAACGAAGACAACCATGAGGCACTGACAAGTGAGTAAATGGAAAAGCGGTCTTAAATAGGGCAGGCAATCAAACAGAGCAAGTGCCATCAGGTGTGGCTCACATGAGCTGGCAGGTGGCCCTAATTACTAGGCATAAACGACTGAGCAACACAAACAGGGTGATAACAAGGTGGGAGTGTCTGGAAACCAAGGTAGAGAGCTCCTGCCACAAAGAAACAAAATATAAACACTAGGAACTAAATGCCAGGATAATAACAATAATCACAATAAGGACATGAATGCATAACAGAACGACTGACAGCTAGGAACACGTCCTAAACCAACATACAGTAAAATAAACACACACAACACTGGGAAAAATACAGGAAATAATCAGAAATAAATTAAGAGCCTGAGCATGGTGACACAACGCGCTCAGCATTGTGATAATAATGAAGTCTCTAAACTTCAAAAATAAACAACTGGTGGTGAGAGCTGCCAAGACAAAGAGGGAAATAGTCTACAACAGGGGTCTGCAACATGCGGCTCTGGGGCCACATGTGGCTCTTTTGCCCATAGAAATAGTGGCTCCCTGAGGGCTTGAGAAAAAAACCTCATAAATTTCCAAGAAAAGAAGAAATAGATTTATAAGAAAAAATGTTCAAATATTCAAGAGGAAAATATCCTCAAGAGCAGAAAATGAGAAAACCTGAAAATTTATGTTAAAAAAAAAAAAAAAAAAACAACTCACAAAATCAAGGGAAATTGTGTTGCCATTTTTGGAGGAAAACATTCCTACAAATTTTCAGTTAAAAAAAATCACAAAATGTCTTTAAAAAGTTTTGAGTTTATGAGAAAAATGTAATAAAGGTTTATAAGAAATGCTGCAGTTTTTCCCCGGAAAGGTAATAAATTTACAAAGAAATTTTTAATAAATTTATGGGAATAGCTGAAATTTTATGCAGGAAAAAAAATCAAAATTTAGGGAAAATGTTGCAATTTTAAGAGGAAAAATTGGCAAGAAAAAAAAAGTCGCATTTACTAGAAAAAGCTTCAATTTTATTAGGGAACTGTTGCAAATGTATGTGAAAAAGAGCATTTTTACTTGAAAAATTTATTGGAAAAAAAATCTCACAAATTTACACAAAAAAATATGCCAAATTTAGGAAAAGAACAAAACACATTTATGTCAAAACTATAACAAATTTAAACAAAAAATACAGCTAAATGAGGAAAACACTCACACATTTTTTCCAAATTGTAGTTGTAACTCTGCTGTTTTACCTCAGTTTTTAGGCTCAGAGATTTTTGTGGCTCCATGCAGACTTTTTTATCCAAAAAACATTCAAAGTGGCTCTTTGTATAGTGCAGGTTGCTGACCCCTGGTCTACAAGAACCAGCTGATGAGACTATACCAGGACGTGGCGGCAGGTGTGCATAAGAAGCAGAAGGAGTTTGATGAGGCAAGACGGCAGCTCCAAGCAATGGGTCTTCGCTATGGCATCGTCCCCCCCACCCGACTTCTAGCAACATATAATGAACACTCCCACATCTTTAACAACCACGTCGAGGCAGAAGACTTCAGCAGGAAGATCTGTTCAGAAAAGAGATCGGACTGAGTCATTACGAAGCGAAAGAGAGTGTTGTGGTTTACAAAGGTAATCAAAGGTAACAGCTGAAAAGGTAAGGTTTTTTTTTTACTAGACGGTGTTCAGAGTTTACATTCATGACTTCCTATCTGTTAACGCTATGTTATGTTTCATGTGGTGATAGCTACCTAGAAACTATATATACAAAAGAGATGTGTAAGAAAACTGATGTGAAGAAGGCCTATAAGCATCTGTTTTTCCCTTTTTTTCTCGTTATGAAATAGGAGTCGAATGGCAGATTCATTGACAATTCTGGTTGCAACTGTCACATAGTTTATGCTCAAGTAATGTGGGTTGTATTAACTCAGTCAGTTTTTGTTTATAGTTTTCCAGAGTAATGCATCTAAAAACATGGCTTGATTTAGTTCATAATAATAAGTGATGGCTCACGAAAGACAAGGGGTGGAACAGTTAACAGCTATCTGGAGGCTTTAGTTTATAGGGTGAGAATAATTCAGGCTTAAGATCCTGGATATGGAGTTGGGTTCAGGTGTTTGTATAGTGTTTGCCAGTAATGTTTGTTATGTTCGTTCTATGTTTGTTCTTTTTTCCTTTTTACAAGTGCCCTAAAATGTTGGGAGAATATAACGTCAGCTATGCAAAATGACTGAGATACAAATTAAAATTACTTCATGGAACTGCAGGGGGTTATGAAAACTTAAGATGGTCAAACAAGTCATGAATAGGATAAAATCAATGCAATTTAACATTGTTTTTCTTCAAGAAATGCACCTGATGCACAATGAGGACCTGAAAATTAGAAGGAGATGGAGAGGTAAAGCTTCCTCTGCACCATTTAACTCGCAAGCTAGAGCTGTTACTACTTTGGTTTATGAGTCGATCCCGTTTCAGGTAAATAAGGTTATCAAAGACAAATTTGGCTCTACTCTAGCTGATACTAGAGTGGCCATCACAGTCACTTGACTTTCATCCCATTGAGAATCTCTGGTGAGATTTGAAAAAGGCAGTTGCAGCACAAACCCAAGAACATTAGTGAACTGGAGGTCTTTGCCCATGAGGAATGGGCTAAGATTCCTCACAACACTGACAAAAGCTGGTGTCTGGCTATCATCACATTTGCAGCAGGTCGTAACAGCAAAAGGGTGTAATACTAAGCACCAAAGGTACTTGTCATAAAGGGGTTAAATAATTGTGAGATTGCAGTAATCATTAAAAGTGGCATGTTGTATTGAATTTGGAGAAACCACTTGTAATACTGTGTTGAACTATTTAAATTGTGTTTGTTTGATTTGTTTATTGCAAACAGCTGCTAGTTTGTACGTTTTGCCAATAGACCCAATTTGTAGTGGGGATTAAATAATTTTGATTGTTAAGTGTATGCTTTTGAATGAAATGTAAAAGTTGAAATCATGTCAGTGTGGCACTGTACATGCCTTATAATTGACTGACTTTGACAGTCTATAATTTTCAGATATTTCACAGTCCACAGCAGCAGGCCCTGCTTAGCCTCAACTGAAGGTATTTCCCCGGACAATGCAAGGCAACAGGAAGAGGTGCTTCTACACTGAGTGGTATAAGCAGTATCCTTGGATTGAATATTCTCAAAGCCAAGACTCTGCCTACTGTTTTGCATGTAGACATTTCTCTCTACCAAACACACCACCATCTGTTTTCACATCACCTCTGGGATTCTGCAATTACTAACTACTACTAACTAACTAACCTGCACTTATATAGCGCTTTTCTAGTCACAAAGACCACTCAAAGCGCTTTCACTAATACTAACCCTCTATTCTAAGGGCCTATAGGAAACAGATATCTAGGGACAATTTAGAACAGCCAATTAACCTAACATGCATGTCTTTGGATTGTGGGAGGAAACCGGAGCCCCCGGAGTAAACCCACGCAGCACAGGGAGAACATGCAAACTCCATGGAAAAAAGCAATGTTTAAAGATGCTGGGTTTATAGTCCATGGAAAGTCGGGCGGTGCGGTGGTGCAGTGGTTAGCACTGCGCCAGCACAGCAACTCACCCTTGGCCATGGGATCCCTGGTTCGATCCCAGCCCCTGACCAACAGTGATCTGTGTGGAGTTTGCATGTTTCTCCCCTTATCTGCGTGGGTTTACTCCGAGATTTCTCCGGTTTCCTCCCACAAGCCAAAAACATGCAGGTTAGGTTAATTGGAGAGTCTAAAGTGTCCCTAGGTGTGAATGTGTGTGTGAATGGTTAAGGGATAGCGCCGTATCGTGGCTGCTTCATCCATCCAGGTGGATGCCCTCAATTTCATCTCTGGGGATGAATAAAGTATACAATAAAGTATACAAAAAAAAGTCGGAATACATATCATGCATACATGTCAATGCCATGTATGCATGGGGTGAGCACAAGAAGGGAGTACTTACCAGTTCCTCCATCTGTGGCGTCATTTATGAGGCATATAAGAAAAAAGTCCAAGAGAATCAAAATTACATTAAAAGGGTGGCTGAAATACTAATTTTAACTGCAACACAAAACATTGCCCAATGAGGTTACCGTGAGACTGAAGAGGTCAATAACAGAGGGAATTTTTTAGAAATGTTACATCTTATTGCTTGGCAAATATGGTTTGTGAAGACATAACTAAGGAAGTGAAGCAAAATGAAGTTTTCTCTGTAATTGCTGATGAGACCAAAAACCGGAAGAAGAAGGAACAGCTCTCACTGGTGCTTCGATACTATTATAATGGGGCAGCGCATGAAAGTTTTCTTGACTTTCAGCAAGCAACACAGTTAAATGCAGAAGAACTTAAGGACAAAATTATACACTGTTTGGAAAGATATGGACTTGAATACAGATCCAATCTTGTTGGACAAGGTTATGATGGAGCATCTGTAATGAGTGGGAAACATTCTGGAGTGGCAGCCAGAATAAAGGCTGAAGCAAAACATGCAGTTTATGTACACTGTAATGCACATTGCCTGAATTTGGTACTTGTTGATGCTGTGAAGGCAGTCCCAGAAGCTGATTGCTTTTTTTTCTTTGCTGCAGAAGATGTATGTATACATGTCTGGGTCCTATGTTCATCAGAAGTGGCTGGATGCTCAAAAAGAAATGTACATAGGTCAGCCAAGAGAGTTGCAAAAGCTTAGTGACACAAGGTGGGCTTGTAGATACTTGGCCTGCAAGAATTTAATGGACAGATTACCAGCTGTACTTCATGTTCTTCATGACATTGCTACAGAAAATAGTGGTGAAAGATCTGTAGATGCCAGGGGTTTACTGTCTCAGTCAGATTTAAGCTTTGTCAGTCTTCTTACATCTTTCCAAAGGCTTCTTGGTGATGCAAAGCTGCTATCTGACATGTTCCAATCTCCTTCACTTGACCTAGCTATGGCTGTGGATTTAGTTGATGCACTTAAAGACTCATTTAAAAAGGACAGAAGTGAATCATTTGTTGACAGTCTATGGAGTGATATTGTTAACACTGCCACAAAGTGCAGTATAGCAATTGAAAATGCAGAGAAAAAGAGGTCTCAAAAAGCCAGTTCCAGACTTGGTGGGTCTGTCATAGCATCTACAATAGCTCAGCACAAATGCAAAAGTGGTGACAAGGATGCCTTTCCGAGAACAATCTTCTATCCTGTTGTAGACACCATCCTTGGAGAATTAGATACCGTAATCATTTCTTTAAAGACAGCTGTGACATAATGAGAGGATTACAAGCTCTGGATCCAAAAAGTCCAAATTTTCTTCAAGAGGAATCAATGTTTTGCTTAGGAGGATTTTATGAAAGTGAGCTAGAAGATCTCAGTCATGAATGAACTTCACCAAACTAGGAGGCTTTTGCAAAGAAAACCTCAAGGTGGAATGCATAAATTGTCAAGTATTGTTGAACTTGCAGTGTTCCTTGAGCCTCATAAGGAGGTTTTTCATGAACGTTTTTGTCTGTGCAAGATAGCTATAGCCCTACCAGTAAGTACTGCAGCATGTGAGCAAAGCTTCTCTGCTCTTAAACTGATCAAGACTCATTTGCACACAACTATGTCAGACGACAGACTGAGCAACCTCGGTGTTCTTAGCATTGAGGCCAGAAAAGCTAAATCACTTGACATGGATAGGTTCATAAACATTTTTGCAAGCCATCGCCAAAACAGGAGAATTAGTTTCTTATAGGTGGGTTAACACAGACCCTGCTTGTATTATAGTTTGTGACAGCACTTTGACAGGAGAAGTAATCTGGTTTGTGCAAGAGTAAAGTAAGACTGTTCATTGCATGGAATGTTTGATGAGTTCTAAAAGTGACAAAACAAACATCAAGAATTTAATAAAAAAAATATCTGTTGAATGTAAATATGAGTTTGAGTTAAATTAATAGTTATAAATGTGTTGAAGAAAAGCAGTGTGATATTTAAATATAGTCATGTGGCAATAAACTATTAAACCTCTTCCTGACTTGGCCACCCCATATAGGCTCTGAGTCCAACCTTGGCCACCCAGTAAAGATTTTCTGGATACGCCACTGCTGCAAGCATCAGATGGGAAGCCTTTAAGGCCTTTATTTGAGGCCAAATAATCAATACTACCAGTTCTAAAGCAAAATTGACATTTCAAAGAGCCAATAATTTAGAGACAAAAATAAGGGAATTAGAAAGCGAATATTACCGAACAAAGTCTCCAAATCTCATCAAAACTTACTACGGCTTAGAGCACAATACAACGAACTATCTGCTTCAAAAGCGATGGCCAGCCTGTGTAACACACCCAGGTTTTGGGCCTGTTGGGCAGATTAAATGTTCCTGTAAAACACAGGGAAATGATGAGACAGGCGACTGGTGAAGTTTCTCAATGCCTCGCTTCTGCCATATTTATTAATGCATTCACATGTATTTTCAGTTTACAGCATTAACAATTGTTTCTTTCACATGCAAAAATATGTAATAAATTTCCTTCATGTACAGAAACACTTTAATCATCAATGTCTGTTCAATTACTTTTTTACATGACATAGTTCAAAATATATGAATTACATGTATTTAATAATTTTTAGCTATTTATTCTGTTTTACCCAAACTACCTTTTTAATACTCGCAGCTAGACTGCTTTGTAACATACACTAGTTTTAGTATATCACCGCCTAGCTTTATGGCTCATGAATTGCATAGTAGTAACACATGTATGCTGGCAGGCTTAGCTTTGGCTTTTAACATTTTCAATATAAATCTCTAGAACCGTGAAATCACGTTTTTCACTGATAATGCCATATTAACACTTGTACAAAATGTCAGGATATATAACGGAGTGTGGTGACACTAAACACAGCAGGGAGACATTCCTTTGGGACATTCTTCTGGAGCTTTCTTCACACCCAGCAGCAGGGCTGGAAGAAGCAGAGGACAGTTTACATGCGGACAGGGAACCACAGGAAGCAGTCAGACGGGACTGTATGCATACGTCCTCGAGCCAACCAATGTCATGCTAATCATGTGTATTGATCGATGTGTATTAGATGACAATTGATATGCTAATGTGCCATGCATTCTCTCTGTCTGTATCACGGTATAAAAGAGCTTGTTTCACTCTCAGCTCTCTCTCTCTCTCTACGCTCTACTCTCAAGACCATCCAAGAGGGCCCCAGTGGCAACGCTGGGGTCAACAGGCTGTACTCATGTTAGAGGTTAAATAAAGAATCTGTGCTGACCTATGCTCGTGCTTCGCCTCCACATCCTTTCCTTCGCACCCTCAACAGGAGCATAGTTAACCAAAAAGGAGTTTGGTAATAAATGTACAATTAACTCAAAATGGCGTCCGCAACGTCGCCTTAGATAGATAGATAGATAGATAGATAGATAGATACTTTATTTCGAACAAAAAAGTATAACAAAAACAAAACAAATGACAAATGCAATAAAGTAACAGTATACAGTGTTCGAAAGGGAGAAGGAAGAAGTGAACACTTATTAATTACATCTCCTCTTTTCCATAAATACACCCATGTGAATTATATACAAACTAGAAAAGCACTCGGAGAGCACAGACCTCCGCCAAGAGCAACAGTCCCCCCCAGTATTGTGATTTATACCATAAATATTCTACACTAATTTTTTTATTGTTCTTTCTCTGTATCATGTGTTTCTGTATGTCATATATTGGTCAAGAAAACGAAAAAATTGTTATTTGAACTACATGAATACAATTTATTTAATTTAACAAGAGATACAACATGTACAAGTCTTTAGTTGGAGAACACATTCATGAAATGTATTCCTAATAATAAGTTCTGGATATTGAAAAGCTCCCATTCACATAATTTTTCTAACTTTGTTTCTTTCCAGGAAATTAAAAATATGTACATCTACGTAGTCTAGAATAGAACAATATTAACTCCAATGTGTTGACAGTAAAGCACAAATTACATAGAAACAGGAGGAATAATAATAATATGAACTTGTTGGATAAAAGTACTATTTACAGTCAGAATATTTTAGTCAGTAAAAAACACACATTATTGTACACTGAAGAGGCAGCAATATATATACGAGTAGATGAAGGCATATTTACAAAAAGTCCAGTTGGACAAAACTAAACTGGTGTCTGACTGTGGGACTATTTTCCTTCATGGAAAGTTTTGTGGACATGGGACAAGTTTTGCCTGAGTTACAGGTGGATGAAGTTGTAAGGGGAGGAGTCAAACTTCGCTCTTTTCCACTTGATCAATTTTGTTGGCGGAATTGCTATGATGGAGATTAGTCCCATTCTGCGCACTTCTACATAAAAATATTTGACAAAAGGGATAGTGCCACTTACTGCTAACAGGAAGATCTGCGCCAAATGGTTTACTTTATTATTCATGCAGCCCATGCAATGATGACGGCACATTTTCCGAGCCAGCAAGGTACGACAGGCGCCGCCTCGAGCAGATCTTCTTTTTTAAAAAAAAAACCTAACGTCCTTGCTGAGGTAATAAGAAAAAAAATCAATTAAAAAAATAGCGCCTGAGTTGCTGCATTTCTTGTGTCGCTGCACTTTGAACGAGGCATGACTGGCAATATCGAGCAGATCTTTTTTAAAAAAAAACCTAACGTCCTTGCGGAGGTAATAAGAAAAAAAATCAATTAAAAAAATAGCGCCCGAGTCGCTGCATTTCTTGTGTCGCTGCACTTTGAACGAGGCATGACTGGCAATATTGAGCAGATCTTCTTTGAAAAAAAAAAAAAAACCTAACCTCCGCCCTATGTCACAATGTTAAAGAATCCTTTTAAAAATTCCTGTATCAAGACGGTGATCCATATCATCCCCAAAATTTAATCAGTTCTTCCTTGTACCATTTCCAACAACGCCTGAAAGTTTCATCGAAATCCGTCCAAAACTTTTTGAGTTATCTTGCTAACCAACAGACAGACAAACAGACAGACAGACAGACAAACCCCGGCAAAAACATAACCTTCTCCTGGCCTTCGGCCTGGCGGAGGTAATTACTACATTTAAGACCCCAAGTAAACAATTAACTGTATTTTGTACATATCAACATTAACACCCATCCAGCTTAGCATACATTGATGTCCATACATCAAAACCAGCCTCAAACAACACAGATATACACAGTGCTGTCTCACCCACCATTCCATAGTGTCCCAGAGTGAGCATAGTGAATCGTACATATAAATACTACCTTTCTAACATATATCCTTTCAGCAAATAATGTTTGTACCTCTTTTTGAATTGATTTCTGTTTGTACATAGTTTCAGTTCTGGCTCCAGACTGTTCCACAAATCCACCCCACAGACAGATATGCACATACTTTTCTTGGTTGTTCGTATCTTGGGTTTTGTAAAGTTTAAGTCTCCTCTCAAATTATGATCGTCTCTTTTTTTAAATATTTTTTGTATATTAGTTGGGAGTTGATTATTAATTGCCCTGTACATGACTTGTGCTGTCTTAAATTTAACTAAATCGATGAACTTTATGACATGTGACTTTAAAAACAACGAATTGGTATGGTCTCTATATCCTACATTATTTATTATCCTTATAGCTCTTTTTTGTAATGTGCATATTGGCTGTAGGTTGGTCTTGTAGGTGTTTCCCCAGACTTCTACACAGTAGTTAAGATAAGGTAGAAACAGTGAATTGTACAGTAAGACCAATGATTTATAGTCCAAGATGTGTCTTGTCTTCCCCAGTATGCCTATACATTTTGCCAACTTGGCTCGGATGTGACTGATGTGAGGTTTCTAGCAGATTTTATTGTCTAGCGTCACCCCCAGAAACTTATTTTCCTGTACTGTTTCTATTCTGGTATCATCTATCGTTACCATTATTTCATGATTTATTTTATAATTTCCAAACAACATAATCTTTGTTTTTTTTAGATTTAGAGATAATTTATTTTTGTTGAACCACTGCGTTAACTTTTTCATTTCAGTTGTGACCATCTCTAAAACCTGCTGCAAATTCTCACCAGTGCAAAGGATATTTGTGTCATCCGCAAACAAAATAAATTTCAGAATTTTTGATACTTGGCATATGTCATTTATATACAAAATAAAGAGTTTGGGTCCCAAAACTGACCCCTGGGGCACACCACAAGTGATGTCCATGAAGGGTGATTTGTGTTCACCAATTTGTACAAATTGTTGTCTGTTACTTAAATAACGTTCCACCCAACTCAGTCCGACCCCTCTTATTCCATACCTTTCCAGTTTCCTTAGTAGTATTCTGTGGTCAATGGTGTCAAAAGCTTTCTTTAAATCTATAAATACTCCTACAGCAAACTTTTTTTATCTGTACAACTAGTAATTTCTTCTATAAGTTCGATCAGTGCCAAAGATGTAGATTTCTCTGCTCTAAAACCATACTGGCTGTCTGTAAGGAGGTTCAGGTTCAGGTTCAGGTTCAGGTTACTTTATTTGTACCTGTAGGTAGATTTGTTTTGCAGTCTGGTGACATCCATATTTACAAGCCACAAATTACATTCAACAAAGACACAAACACAGGCACACATGAAGCTGACTATAAACATGATAAAAATACTCAAGGCTCCACCAATCAGGGTATAAAAAGACAAAGAGATTGGAGAAAAACCAGAGGTAAGAGAGAAGGGTCATATTAAAAGTTAAAAACTAGTCAAAGAGGTTAAAAACTCAAAGGTCTAAAACCCAATAAAATATTTAGAACCCAAGTAACATCCTACAAAAATAAGTAAATATAAAATGGAGTTAATACATAGGTACCTAAATTATGTGCAATATATTGTTACAGCTTCAGGTTCAGGTTACTTTATTTGTACCCGCAGGTAGATTTGTTTTGCAGTCTGGTGACATCCATATTTACAAGCCACAAATTACATTCAACATAGACACAAACACAGGCACACATGAAGCTGACTATAAACATGATAAAAATACTCAAGGCTCCACCAATCAGGGTATAAAAAGACAAAGAGATTGGAGAAAAACCAGAGGTAAGAGAGAAGGGTCATATTAAAAGTTAAAAACTAGTCAAAGAGGTTAAAAACTCAAAGGTCTAAAACCCAATAAAATATTTAGAACCCAAGTAACATCCTACAAAAATAAGTAAATATAAAATGGAGTTAATAAATAGGTACCGTACCTAAATTATGTGCAATATATTGTTACAGTTTGTTCAACTCTTTGACAGCAGCAGGAACAAAGCTGTTTTTGTAGCGCTGGGTTCTACTTTTTGGGACAGCAAACCTCCATCTTGAGGGAAGAAGCTGAAAGTTGCAGTGCAAAGGGTGGGAGTCATCATTTAAAATGGAGGTAGCCATCCTCTGTACTTGTCTGGTGTACAGGGATGTCAGGCTCAGCTGTGGCTCACCAAGCAAACGACTGGACCATCTAACTACCTGATCCAAGGATTTCCTCTGTTTCAGTTTTATCTGACCAAACCATGACACTAAAGAAAAGGATAAAACAGATTCAATAAAAGCCCGATAAAACACTGTCATTATGGTTCGGTCAATTTAGAAGCGTGCAAGTTTTCTCAAGCAATGCAAATGTTGCTGACCCTTTTTGCACACCCTTTCACAGTTCTCTTCAAAGTTTAAATTACTATCAATAATCGTCCCAAGATATTTGTAGGATTGTACACATTCGGTGGTCTGGCCTTTTAGTATGGTGACTTTGTGCCTGGGAGTTTTCCTCCTAAAGTCAGTAATCATGTCTTTAGTTTTTGTCGTATTCAGCTGCAGGTAGGAATCCTCACACCAGTGAACAAAATCATCAACTACTGGGCCGTGGCCACTCTCACCATCCTGGAGGAGACTGACAATAACTGATGTCATATAATGTGATATTTATATGTGGTGTGTCTTTAAGACTGTGGTGACGTCACAGGTCAGAGTTGACCTTCACCGAGTGATATGATATGAAAATGGCGATGTGTTGATGTTGCCGCCTGTTAATGTTCCCGCTCCTAGTTTTTAAAAGAGAACTTTGTTGAAACCACTATTCGTGTGGACCTCAGTTCTTTACATGGTGTCAGAAGTGCTTGACGGACGCTCTGCTTCAGTAAGATGGCCAAGTTTAATCCCCCGGAAAGTTTTCCTTTTCATCGTCCAAATGAATGGGCGGGCTGGAAAGAGCGCTTTCTGCGTTTCCGGACGGCTATAAAACTGAATAAAGAGGACGGCGAAATTCAGGTCAGTTCACTGATTTACGCCATGGGCCCCGAAGCTGAAAACATCTTCAAATCATTCTCATTTACTGAGGAAGCGGATCAAAAGAAGTTTGACGTTGTGTTAGGAAAATACGACGAGTACTTCTGTCCCAAATGGAACGTGATCCATGAGCGCGCTTGTTTTCACCAGAGGCTGCAGCGGCCTGGTGAGAAAGTGGAAATGTTTATCAGAGCCCTTTTTGAGATGTCAGAACACTGTGACTTTGGTGTAAAGAGATATGAACATATCCGTGACCGAATTGTTGTGGGCATCCTTGATAAAGAGCTGTCACGTAAACTGCAGATGATGGCTGATCTAACGCTTGCCCAAACCATTCAAACAGTTCGCCAGTACGAGGAGGTTGTCCTCCAGGTTCACCAGCAGGGGGAGGCACACGCCACGGTGCAGGAGATCCAGGGAAAAGCAGCAGGCAGAGGAAGATCTCCATTTAAACCAAGGAAAGGAAAAAGTGGAGAGCAAAAAGACTCATGGTGTGGAAGATGTGGAAAATTAAAACACAGAGATCCTGAAAAGTGCCCAGCCATGAAGTCAACATGCAACAAGTGTAAAAAGGTGGGTCACTGGGAAAAGAAATGTCACAGTAAATCAGTCAGAGAAGTCACTGAAGAGACAGTTTCCCAGACACCATTTTTTTTGGGCGCAGTCACAAAAACAGACAGAAATGATGACCCATGGACCATACAGCTTACAATTGGAACAACACCAGTCAATTTTAAAATTGATACGGGTGCAGATGCAAACATTATGGGACAAAAGACATTTAATGAACTAGTTCCTAAGAAGGAATTAGAGCCATCTAATGTCACACTGTGCAGCCCGGGTGGTCAGTTGGACTGTATAGGAAAATTTCAAGCCTTCACAGAATACAAAGAAAAACCATATACTTTTCCTGTGTATGTCATCAGTGGCAATAATGCAAACAATTTGCTGGGCAGAGACACAGCAATGTCGATGGGGCTTGTGAAGCGTGTTGAAGAAGTACACAAAGCATTTGGTGAGCATGGAACACTTAAAACAGAACCAGTTAAAATCCTGTTAAAAGAGAATGCTCAGCCATACACAGTGCACACTGCCCGTCGTGTCCCTTTGCCACTTTTGCAGAAGGTTAAAGAGGAATTGCAGCGTATGGAGGAGAATAATGTGATTGAAGCTGTGATTGATCCTACAGATTGGTGCGCGCCAATGGTACCAGTCCCAAGGAAAAATGGAAAAGTGCGGATCTGTGTCGATTTAAAGAGGTTAAATGAAGCTGTACGAAGAGAGAGGTATGTTCTTCCTACTGCAGAGGAAATCACTGCAAAACTTAGTGGAGCAACCACATTCACATCATTGGATGCTGCCTCTGGGTTTTGGCAGATTCCTCTCCATCCAGAAAGCAGTAAATTAACAACCTTTATCACACCCTTTGGGAGATATGCATTCAAACGTCTTCCATTTGGGATCTCAAGCGCTCCTGAAATTTTTCAGCGCAAAATGACAGAAACCCTCAACGGCCTGGAAGGCGTGGCTATCTACATGGATGACATACTGGTGTACGGTGACACTCCTGAACAGCACGACCAGCGTCTCAGCAAGGTACTGGAAAGGATCGAGTCAGCCGGACTTAAACTGAACAGAGAAAAATGTAAGTTTAGACAAAACAAGCTTCACTTCTTGGGCCAAGAAATTGACAAATCAGGCGTGAGACCCGACCCTGATAAAGTCAAGGCAATCCGCGAGCTCCCTCCACCACAGAACGTGCATGACCTCAAGCGTGTCCTAGGCATGTTTAACTATCTAAGGAAAATAGACACCATAAAGACTGCTACAGCAGCTGACTGTAACCTACAGTTGGTGTTGCGGTACATCAAGTCAGGATGGCCAGAATACATAGGCAATGTCCCAGCAGCTATCAGAGACTATTTTCCCATTAAAAATGAACTGTCTGAATGCGATGGAATTATCACCAGAGGAAGCCGCATGCTGATTCCGGATGTGGTCAGAGCAGACATCTTGGATCGAATACATGATGGACATCAAGGTCTGACAAAATGCAGAGAGCGGGCCTGCACATCTGTGTGGTGGCCTGGCATCTCATCTGAAATCAAACGCAAAGTCCAGTCCTGTCAGGTGTGTCGTGAGATGAGACCAGCTCAGCGAAAAGAGCCTCTCTTGTCAACCCCTCTACCTGATCGGCCCTGGAAGAGACTTGCTGTTGACCTGTGTGAGCATAACAAGCACACCTACCTTGTTGTGTCAGACTATTTCTCTCGGTTCCTCGAGATACTTCATCTGCCAGTAACCACTGCTTCTCAGATGATCTTAAAGCTGAAGGCAGTGTTCGCGAGGTTTGGTTGTCCAGATGTGGTTGTATCTGACAATGGGCCTCAATTCTCATGCCAAGAATTTAAAAAGTTTGCAAGGGAGTTTGACTTTTTGCACATCACCTCAAGTCCACACAACCCCCAAGGAAACGGACATGCAGAGAGGGGAGTTCAAACAGCAAAAAGAATCTTAAAGCAGCAAGATCCTTTGCTCGCCCTCATGTGCTTTCGATCAACGCCCTGCACCACCACAGGCGTGAGTCCCGCAGAGCTACTTATGGGTCGAAAGATCAAAACAACTCTTCCTACACTCGAAGTGAATCTTCAGCCCCGATGGCCTGATCTGGAAGTCGTCAGGAATAAGGATGCAATGGAGAAACAGAAACAAGCATTCTACTTCAATCAGCGCCATGGAGCTAAACCCCTACCTTCGTTGAAGCTAGGAGATTCAGTCCTCACAAAGCTGGACCATCAGAAATCCTGGAAAACACCCGCTGTTGTCACAGGAGAAAGCAGCACACCTCGCTCCTTTCTTATTGAAACACCCCAGGGAGCAACTTTGCGACGCAACCGCCGTCACTTGCAACATGATCCTGAATCAGCCAGAGAGATACACTCTTCAGCTCCAAATGACCTGCAGCCAGAGATTGTCGATCAGCAGCCTGAAACTGCAGCTGCCGCTGACACTATTTTACCAGAATCCAGTGTCAAACCGCCAGACCCAAAGCAAGGACTGTTGTTTACCCGGTCTGGTAGAATGATTAAACCTGTGCAAAGACTAGATTTGTAGAGAAAAAAAAAAAAAGAAAAATGAAAAGAGAGAAATTCACGTGTTCACTGTGATAAGTGTGGTTATATGTGGTTCAATAATTAAGCCATGGGCTGTGGGGAAGGGTGAAATGGAAATGGAAAATGTTTGAATTGAAAATTGTTTTGTTCTGAAAAAAAAAAAAGGCTAAAAAAAGGGGGAGATGTCATATAATGTGATATTTATATGTGGTGTGTCTTTAAGACTGTGGTGATGTCACAGGTCAGAGTTGACCTTCACCGAGTGATATGATATGAAAATGGCGATGTGTTGATGTTGCCGCCTGTTAATGTTCCCGCTCCTAGTTTTTAAAAGAGAACTTTGTTGAAACCACTATTCGTGTGGACCTCAGTTCTTTACAACTGAGTCATCAGCATACTTTATAATGTGTCTGTTGTCATGTCTGCTCCGACACATGTTTGTGTACAGGATGAAGAGTAGTGGTGACAACACACACCCCTGAGGAGAGCCAGTAGAAGAGCACTTTAGGTCAGACAATGTACCATTGACCCTTACTCTCTGTGTCCTGTTGGTTAAGAAATCCAGAATCCAACCCACCAGATTATTGCTCAAATCAAATTGTTGCAGGAGCCTTTCAACTAAGATATGAGGTTGGATTGTATTAAAGGCGGAGGAAAAGTCCACAAATAAAAGTCTGGTGTGTGTCCCAGGTTGTGTTTTTCAATGAAATCATCCAGTCTCTTAGTGAAGATTTTTTCAAGTATTTTGGAGAATTGTGAGAGTAAAGAGACTGGCCTGTAATATGTGAAACAATGACTGTCTCCTGTTTTGTATAGAGGTATTACTTTTGCTATTTTCATTTTGTTTGGAAATTTACCAGTTTGAAATGACAGGTTACAGATGTGGGTGAGTGGCTTAACAATTCCTTCAATTCCTTTTTTCACTATCATGTCAATTTCATTCCAGTCCGTTGATTTTTTGTTCTTCAGTCTCGATAATTTCCTTTTCAGTAACTGCACCCAAAAAGATTGTGTTTGGATTTCTATCTTCTATTTCATTTACAGAACCACTGTTGTTTGTTTCTGTTGTCACTATTGATTGTGCTAATTCAGGACCAACGTTTACAAAAAAATTATTGAAACCACTGACCACATCCTCCATATTATTTATCAAATTGCCATTTTCAATAAAATATTCTGGATAATTAGCATTCTTAGGTCGATTACTAATAATCCCATTGAGTACTTGCCATATTCCTCTTAAGTTATTTTTATTATCCTCTAATATTCTGTTGTAATATTCTTTCTTACAGGTCCTCATTATATTAGTAAGCTTATTTTTATATCTTTTATATTTGATCTCAGCCTCCACCATTCTGCACTTAATGAATTGTTTATATAATGTATTCTTCTTTTTACATGCATTTATTAACCCCTTGGTGACCCAAGGAATATTTTTCTTTTGTTGTCTGTCACTGTATTGTTTTATAGGACAGTTTTTATTGTACAATGATTGAAATATTTGTAAAAATTTATCATATGCTTTATTTATATCATTTTCATCATAAACTATCTTCCAATCTTGTATTAATAATTCCTTTGTCAGTAAATACATAGATTCTTCGGTTCTTATTCCCGATCTGAACCCGATCTGATCTTATTCTTTTATATTTAATATTTTTGGTATACTTTTTCTTCCGGTAATCACATTGATAGACAACAAAAATCGGCAGGTGGTCACTGATATCATTCAATAAAAGCCCACTCCTGATATTATTTTCCATAATGTTTGTGAATATGTTATCTATTAGTGTGGCACTGTGTGACGTGATTCTGCTAGGTCCGGTAATTGTTGGATGCAAGCCCATACTGTACATTGTGTTGATAAATTCTTCTGTCAAACTATGTTGTTTTGAATTCATCAGATCTATATTGAAATCCCCACAGATGAACATAACTTTATGAGTTAGTTTTGCATACATTTTTTCCATCCAGTCCTTAAATAAGTCAATGTTTGATCCAGGTGTTCTATATACACAGCTCACTACTATATTCTTCACATTGTCCAGACAGATTTCTATTGTAATACATTCAAATAAATCATCCACAGTTACTGACAGATTTTCAACAACCTTGCATTTCAAGCTCTTGTCAACATAAATTGCAACTCCTCCTCCTTTTTTCACTTTTCTATTTATATAATTTAATTCATAGCCATCCATGGTAAAATCCACTCCTTTCTCTTCACTGAGCCACGTCTCTGATAGTGCCACAATATTGAATGGCTCTTTAAACTGATGTAAATAATCTTTAATGTTATTAAAGTTGGCATAGAGACTTCTGCTGTTTAAGTGGATCATAGAAATATTGAAATCAGATGTGACCATTGTGTTAAACTGTTCATCTGTGTAGTAACTACAGTCATTATTGATGGAGCTAAATAAATTATTATCAGGGTCTATGTTATATTCTACGTCCTGTGGGTTGTGATCTGTATATTCAAAAACTTTCAGTTCCTGTTGTTCCTGTTTGTTGATCTTTTGTTTCATGTTGTTAAATGTCTTGTAGCAGATGAGTATATCCCTTCAGTGTCCTACAATTGTCTGTTGTTGCTGTCGACTCCAGTTCATAACATTCATTGATATTTGTCCAGTTCCATAATATTACGGATGTTAATGACCTTGGCTTCTTCAGGTGATCCGTTTAATTTGATGTATATTTTACAGTTTGATGTCCAGGTGTTTTGAATCTTTTTCTGCTTTCTCAGGTATCTTGCTTTTCTGGCTATTTCTGCATTTTCTTTTGTGAGGTGCTCGTTTATGTAAATATTCGTTCCTTTCAGTTTCCTACCTTGTTTTAACAGTGCAGTCTTGTGTTTTCTGTTGACAAACCTCATGATGACAGCCGGTTTGTCGCTGTTTTTCCTGGGCAGAGGGTGGCAGGTCTCAATGGTGTTACAGTCCAGCTGGATTCCTTTGGACTTCAGGAAGGCCTCCACTTGTTGCTCCGTCGATTCGTCTTCCAGCGCTTCGAGCCTCCCTCCGCTGTCCGCGGCCACCGCTCGCGCGTACGATCGTGGTTTAATGTGGAGCCCCGTGATGATCACGTCGTTCACCCGAGTGTTCTGCTCCAGTTCTGACACTCTGCTCTCCAGATACGCCAGCCTCTTGTCCTTCTCGGTGTTCTGGATCCGCAGCGCTTTCACCTCCTCGAGCAGGCCCAGGATGTTTTTTTGCTGCAGCTTAACAGCAGAAATCTCTTCAGCCAAGAAGTCCAGCGCTCTTTTGATGTCGTCCACCTCCTCAGTCTGCTGAGCTTTCTTGGGACCCATGATCCCGGCCGATGTACGTTGATTGTGATCGTAGGAAAAAAAAAACAAAACAAAAACACGTGGGAGAAATCCCTTTGTTCTTCCGGAGTGTGAGGGGACTGATTGCTTCACCAGCCACTACAATATTAAGTTATGAGACTGGCAATTTCTCTTTTTTTCGCACGAGCAGGTTCACTCTCCAGCGGTAGTTACAAAGCAACAGCTCAAAACGCTAGCTCTAAACTGAGTTTTAAAGCAAGAACGAACCGGGAGCCTTTACCTGTGCATCCTCACCTTACATGCCACAACCGGAAGAGCCTTGACTTAGCTTTTTCATGTCTTTTCACATCGTCCAAAACTCAACAAAATTACCAACTGATTTACACTTTCACATTTAGCTGTGTTTCTTCTAAGTACTTTATGGCCCATTTTATGTGGTTTTTACTCAGTTACTGACCTGTAAAACACAGGGAAATGATGAGACAGGTGATTGGTAAAGTTTCTCAATGCCTTGCTTCTGCCATATTGGAGAGGAGGGCCTGTGACCTCACTATTCTGTATCACAGAGTAATGCGCCACCTTCTGGCATAAATGTGTAACTACGACTTAAACAAAGTTATTCTCAAAGTCACAGTTTCTCATTTAAACCAATACAAATATATAATATGAAAACATATTAGTGTATCACATGCTCCCTGACAAATAAAAATGGCTCCTGACATTGAAAAATACAAAAGTTCACAAACTTTTCACAAAATCGAATACTCAACATGGCATAGGTGTAGGGTAGGTGTATGACATAACTGGGTAAGGTATGTAAGGCGCAAACCCTGGACTGGAATGAATGGTGTGGGTGCTCATGGCTGATACGGCATATATGGTGTGGGTAGTGTGGATACCGTGGCATGTGGCTGTAGCGAAGGTTCACCTAGTGACTGATAAGTAAACATTTGTCTAGGTCTCCTCTCTCTGGTTGACCTTCTTAACTCAGTCTGTGGGTCAACTACTAGTGTCTGAGGAGGCGGTACAAGTCCTGGTGGAATGAGCAACTCACCCCTTTCGCTTTCTTCTTCAGAACGAGTGGGCGGTGCCTGTACCACAGGAACAGGTGGCATCCGTGGCACAGGAGAATTGTCTCTTTCAGTCTGGTTATGTCCACTTGGTACCCTAGCTCCTTCATTGTCTCTAGCAGGTAACAGGAGGCAATCACTTGTGTCCTCAGGTACTTAGCTTGTCTGAGGTATGTTGGGTTGGCTACAGTCAGCATCCCTCACAAGTCCAGTCTCTCTGGGAAATCTAAACCAGTACCCTCCTGTATACTCATCAGAGTCTGGGTCGCTTGAGTCACTTTTCTGTCTGTTTTGGCCACTTAACTGAGTCTTTCTCTGTCTTTTCTGTCTCTTGTGTGCTTGCTTGGGTCTCGGAGGCAGAGCTTCAACTGGGAGGTCGTTAACAAGTAATAGGAGATTATGGTGTAGAACCCTAGTCTTACTCCCATCACTGTTCTCAGGGTAAACTGCGTAAACTGGATTGTCACCTACTTGCTCTTTTACCAGATAAAGGGTCTTCTCCCAGTAAGAACGCAACTTTCCTGGTCCCCCACGTTCACTAAAGTTTCTTACGAGAACCCTATCTCCAGGTTGGAAAACTACACCCTTCAGCTTTTTGTCATAGTAGGACTTGCCTCTGGCACTGGACAATCTACTTTTCTCACTGGCTATCTTGTACGCTTCAGTTATCCTTTTTGCTCACTTGTCTGCATAGCTTTTGTGTGACACTGTCTGTTTCTTCCGGAACTGTCCAAATAGCAAAAAGTGTGGGGAAAACCCTGCGGATTCATGACACATACAATTGTAAGCGTGAACTATGTGTTGCAAGTGATCTTTCTAGTGTTCCTTCTCGTTCTCAGCTAGTGTTCTTAACATCTGTAAAAATGTCCTATTAAACCTCTCGGCGGGGTTACCTTGAGGGTGATATAGTGACATTCTTGAGTGTCCAGTAACTGATTTCTCCCTCAAAGTCTTGAAAAGTTCATTTTCAAACTCGCAACCTTGGTTGTGATGGAGTCATGCTGGGTATCCAAAGCGTGGGATGAACGTGCCGAAGATCCGCTCAGCTGCTGTCTTTTCAGATTTGTTTTTGGTTGGATATGCCTGGGCAAACCTGGTGAAATGGTCTACGGCAATGAGGATATATTTGTCCTCTGCTGGGCTCCAGCTGAAGATAGTCGATGCAGACCAGGTCCAAAGGTGAGCTGGATGTGATGGGGCCCATGGGAGCACGCACTTGGGTTGTCGGTTTCTTGCTGATGATACATGGACATTTTCTGGTAACATAGTCCTCTATGTCCTTTTTCACGTATGGCCAGTAGAATCTCTCCCTCGCCAGCGCTAGTACTCTCTCTGTGCCGATATGTCTCATGTTGTCGTGTAGGTGTTTAAACACAGTCTCTTTGTATTTGGCTGGGAGGACAAGTTGCTGTCTGTCATTTGTATGCCTGTACATGAATCCATTTTCAAAATGTAGTTTGTTCCATTTCTGCAACATTTTTCTTGCTGTTTTACGCACTGTGTTTCTGACATCATTTGTCAAAACTGTCATTTTCTCTTTTAGTCTCATTATCTCACCTACAGCTTTGTCCTGTCTTTGTGCTTTAGCGAGCTTGTCTTGGCTTATTGCGGAGACAAGGGACTGTGGTTCTTGAGTTGCATTTGTAGCGAGGGCTAGGGCAGCAACCCACGCAATATCACTGTCTTGAGCTGCTCTAGCCCCATTCCAAGTTGCTCGAATTGCTTCAGGTCATAGTTCTTCAGTGCACTTGTTAACATACTTGTTGATATTGAGGGGCAGGCATGACAGTGTGACGCCGACACACTTGTGTGCCGGGCCTGTACTTGATCTCAAAGCGGAAGTCTGACAGTTCGCTGACTCAGTGATGCCCCACAGCTTTGAGCTTGGCGGTGCTCAATACATAAGTTAACGGGTTGTTGTCAGTATATATGGTAAAGTTTGGGACGTAATACAGGTAGTCTCTAAAATGCTTGCACACTGCCCATTTAAGTGCAAGAAATTCTAACTTGCTACTATAGAGACGATAATTCTTTTCGGCTGGTGACAGCGTCCTGGATCCATACCCTATCACCCTTAACTTCCCGTCCTGGCACTGTTAAAGAATAGCACCAAGGCCCTGTTCCTAGGCGTTGGTGTGGAGGCAGAATGGTGAGTTGAAATCAGGGTAGGCCAGAACTGAAGGGCTCATGAGCATGTCAATTAACTGTTCTAGCACTTGCTGGTGTTCACTAGTCCACTCAACAGGGGTCCTGGATGACACCTGGGAACCTTTGGTCTTTGGCTGGCAGGACTGCTGGATTGACATGCCGAGCCTGACTTTCAACAGTTCATAAACGAGCTTTACAATATGCAAAAAGTCCTGTATGTACGTAGCTTCGATAGTAACTCAGGAAGCCAAGTAGATGCCTTACATCACCGACTGTCTGGGGTGTCTTTGTCTTTAGAGACGGCATTGCCTCTAATTCCTTTGGGTCAATTCTCACACCCTCTACGGATACAAGGCGGCCTACATACGCTACTTCTCTGCGAAACAGTTCACATTTTTCAGGCCTCAACTTAACACCATGTCTCTGGAGTGCTCTCAAAACTTGTCTAACACCCTCGACATCCTCTTCAAATGTTGGTGCATAGCACAAAATGTCGTCCAAGTATGGAATACAGCAATTGTCTCTGAGTGAAGTTAACATCTCCTCCATACTTCTTTGAAAAGCAGCAGGCATGTTTGAGAGGCCGAAGGGTATCCTTACCTACTCGTAGAGCTCCCATGGGGTGACGAAGGCTGTGAGATGGCATGAGCCTTCCGCCATAAACCCCTGGTGATACGCCTTGCCCTGATTGAGAATACTGAACCACGAGTGCCCCCCCCCAGGGTATCGGTCAGATCTTGGATCCGAGGGAGAGGGTGTTTATCAGGGATGGTTTTCTGGTTCAGCAGACAGTAGTCTATACGAAGGTGTAGTGAGCCGTCCTTTTTGCGGATGCAAACAACAGGAGCTGCATACGGTGAGTTTGATTTAACAATCCACCCTTTTGCCAGGAGGTCCTGTTTGTACCCCTTCACTTCAGAAAACAAAGGTTTTGGGACAGAGGAGTAAGCTTTTTGTACAGGGATGTCGTCTTTGAGGCTGGGTGACATTTGTAAGGTAGGGATACAGCCGATATCATTAGCATCCTTTGCAAAAGCTGCAGACTCCTCATACAACATCTTTTCTACAGTCTCTTGCTGCTGTTTCTTAAGATGGCTTAAATCTACTGGTAGCTGCCACAGTGTTTGTGGAGGGCTCGTTTCAGCCTGAGCAACAGTAACAGTCTCTGTTTTAGTGTCTGTGTCGATGGGTGAATCTGTCTCTATCACTTTCTTAATCGGCTGGATGCTACCTATAGCAGTCTTTCTTGTTAAAACAATGTCATGTTTAGTGTGGTTTTCTAGTGGCACAGTCACATAAGGCACTTTACCAGGCTGAATCTCTAGGAGCCCTTCCCCTAGTTCTAGCTGCTGTAACTGGGCACAACTTTCTTCAGGCTCAAACAAAACTAAAGACTCACTTGGGTCGAGCTGAGGTGGGACTTTACACTTTACCCAGGTAGTACTGCCTGCAGGGATTATAGTGTCTTTGTAACCCACTCCTAAGCGTCCCTGAGCTGTGTTCCCTTGACATGTCTGGATGTACTATGCCCTGTGCTTCATCAACTGGGATAGACAGTGCTCCCAAAAGTAGCTTAGCTAAGTTAGAAGCCCCCTGCTTTGGACTTCCTTGAATCAGCACTTCCACTACATTAAAGCCAATGAGTGGTGTGTCTAAAGGCACTGAGCTGACTAGAAATGGCATATTCATACAAAGTTCTGGATCTTCGTTGTCTGGTAAGTTTACAGTTAATATTACCCACCCATCAAAAGGTAGACATTACCCATTAACTGCATAGATCTTTGGCACTTTTTCATAGTCAATTATCTCCATAAGCTCTGATATTGGATGGGCACGATCATCTGGAATGTATTTACTTCTCCAAGCCCTGTCTATCAAGCTAACCTAAGCCCCAATATCTACAAGAGCAGCAACAGTTAAACCGTTAAGGAGACATTTTGTTTTTGCTTTCTTTCCTATTAGTCTCACTATTGGCCCCTTGTTACCTACTGTGGCTTTGGGTGTCTCATTTCTGTTCTTTTTGAGTGTCTGTTTCTTGACTTTGGCTTGGTTCACTTTTGTCTTGTTGCAAGATGCAGTCTCTATGTCTAAATGGGACTCGGGGGCTGTCCCGGTTACCGCTCGTCCCACCGCAGCAGCCGGCTCTTGTTTCCCTGCTGCTTTGGATGCTTCAAGCAGCCAATAGCTCTGTGGCCTTCTTTGTCACATGAGGAGCAGTGGTTGCAGCTTTTGGAGCTCACCTATACACACTTAGGACACACATAAAGTCTCTCAGTTTTAGTTGCAGATGGTTTAGTTGCACTGTTGGAACACTCTTTTTGCACTTTCTCTACCAGTAAATCTACTACTTTAGTGAGTGCATCAATCTTCTCTGCTAGTTGTTGTACTGTGTCAACTTTCGGCTTTTGGTCTGTAGTCTCTTTTTTTGTCTGTTTTGTGTTTCCTTCGTCCGCATGGGCGACATGAGCACTAACCTGTTTTGCTCATTGTGTGGAGTCTAATCTACGATGACGCTCATATTCTTCACTGGTCATTTTCATTACGTGTTTCAAGATTGTCTCATCTGTAACTGACTGATCTGCAAGCAAAGGCTTAAGTTCTCTTCTAATGTCATTGTCTTTATGTCATATTCCCTGAAAAACTGTATGCAGGAAGACACCTTGAACTGTTTCTAGAGTGTATTTAATCTCAGATTCAGACTTTTTGGACTCAAAAAGGATTCTTTGTTTCAGGCCAATCACACAGTAGAGGAACTGTTGTGTTGTTTCATTTTCTTTTTGTTTTGCACAGATCAACTCTTGGAACAACTCCGTGCTATTCCTCTCTACAAGATGTGACTGCAGGAATCCCTTTAACTCAGCAACTGTCATGTCATCTTTGTTAACTAACATGTCCTTGAAATCTCCCAGTTTGATGATCTTCAGCACACCCCTAACAATCTCAGATTCTGTGAAATTGTCCTTTATGCCTTCCTCTATCTGCCTGCACACACTGTTGTAACTGATTTAATTTGTGTGGTCCCCTACTTGGCCTCCCTGAACCTTGAACTCATGTCTGGGAAGGTAAGGTAGGTCTTTGAGGGGAAACTACAGGGCTAGGAGAAGGTCTGGCGTTACCTTGTGGGATGTGGAGTTCTTGAGCTTGCTGCATTGTAGGAGTTTTCACTATATCTTACAGTGTCTTAATAACCCTCTCATAGTCTGAAATCATTTTGAGGACTTCTTGTTGTGAGATGCTAGGGCTAGTATTGCTATTGTCCATGGACGTTTGAGCTGTATCAGACTGGCTGGTCTCTAAGGAAGGGAGTGGGGCATGGTCTGGTGGTGATGTTTCTACATTTGTCTCCACAGCACCTATCGGACTGCTGGTGGGGTGTAGAAGATCATCTACTATGTCCTTTAGCGCTAACAACTCTCCCATCCCACTGTCCTCAGCTTTTAACATTGCCTCACTGTACATGAAGGAGCTGATTTACTCGAGGCTTCCTTCTGCATCCCCACTTGACAGCTCTTCAGGATCCTTGCCTGGTACCGGACCCATATTTGAAGCAATTTGGAAGAGTTGTTCAGATGACAGTGCAAGAAGGCCCTTCCTGATGTCCCACACCAGGCTCTTTCTCTTGTTGTCGACCATAATGTCCTCTTCATTGCTCCGCGATGGGTGATTCTCAGCTGGCCAGTCAGCTTTGCAGCAGGTCTTATAGATGAGTGAGGATCAGCTCCATTGGCGTTGTGGAACCAATCCCCGTACGGGCTACCAAGAATCTGTAACAGACCCAAGTTTTGGGCCTGTTGGGCAGATTAAATGTTCCTCTAAAACACAGGGAAATAATGAGACAGGCGATTGGTGAAGTTTCTCAATGCCTTGCTTCAGTCATATTTATTCATACATTCACATATATTTTCAGTTTACAGCATTAACAACTGTTTCTTTCACATGCAAAAATATGTAATAAATTTTCTTCATGTACAGTAACCCTTTAATCATCAATGTCTGTTCAATTACTTTTTTACAACACACAGTTCAAAATATATGAATTACATGTTTTTAATACTTTTTAGCTATTTATTCTATTTATTTTGTTTTACCCAAACTACCTTTTTAATACTCGCAGCTGGACTGCTTTGTAACATACACTAGTTTTAGTATACCACTGGCTAGCTTAACAGCTCATGAATTGCATGGTAGTAACACATGTGTGCTGGCAGGCTTAGCTTTGCTTTTAACATTTTCAATATAAATCTCTAGAACCGTGAAACCACATGTTTCTCACTGCTAACGACATATTAACGCTTGTACACAATGTCAGGATATAAAACAGAGCATAGTTAACCAAAACGGAGCTTGGTAATAAATGTACATTTAACTCAAAATGGTGTCCCCAGCATTGCCTTGACTTAGCTTTTTTATGCCTTTTCACATCGTCCAAAACTCAACAAAATACAGTATTTACCAACTGATTTAAACATTCACATTTAGCTGTGTTTCTTCTAAGTACTTTATGACCCATTTTGTGTGTTTTTTACTAAGTTACTAACCTGTAAAACACAGGGAAATGACAACACAGGCAACTGGTGAAGTTTCTCAATGCCTCCCTTCTGCCATATCGGAGAGGAGAGCCGAGCCTGTGACCTCACTATTCTATCTCACGGAGTAATGCGCCACCTTCTGGTGTGGGTGTGTAACTATGACTTAAACAAAGTTATTCCCAAAGTCACTCTTTCTCATTTAAACCAATACAAATATATAATGTGAAAACACATTAGTGTGTCACACCTGCTTTGTCACAAACAAACCTTCTACGAGCAGGGCGAAAAATCTGGGAAAGTACTGGCATGGCGCCTCAAACTGTTACAGAATGAAAGGGCTATTATCTCACTGCAGAATGACCAAGGAGAAACCATTGTAAATCCAACAGAAATAAATGAAGTCTTCAAAAAATTTTATGCAGAACTCTATAGCTCAGAAATAAGTAACGACAATTTGGAACTAAATGTCATGTGCGGAGCTGGTGTTTCGGCTCCGCCCATGATTTGTGGCTGTAGCTTCTGATTTGTTGTTAATTGGTTCCAGCTGGCAGGTTGAGCCCTGAGCTTAGGCCCTTGCCAGTCTACAGCCACACCCCTCTCTCTGCCAGACACTCACCAGCTGTCAGTTATTTCTCATTTGTTCCTGCCCCCCCCCCCCCCACACACACAGGCATGCATGCACACACACATACTCATACACCTGCTCCTTTGGGCCAACAATCTGAACCTGTTTTTTAATAGGTTTGACCAGTTGCCCTCCCCCCCGACTGCACAACAACCACTGCTGCCTCTAAAGTCATCGAGACCTGCTGTCCACACCCCACTCCACCAACACCCCCCACTCCCAGCACACAGCCCCCCAACCTGACCCTCACTAAGAACCAGGTGAGGACGGAGCTGAGGAAGATCAAGGCGAGGAAGGCCGCAGGACCGGACGGCATCAGCGCGAAGCTCCTCAAGTCCTGTGCAGACCAGCTGTGTGGGATTGTGGAGCATATCTTCAACCTGAGCCTGAAGCTGGGGAGGGTACCACAGTTGTGGAAAACATCTTGTGTGGTACCTGTACCAAAGACTTCCCACCCCAAAGATCTGAACAGCTACAGACCAGTGGCCCTGACGTCTCACATGATGAAGACCCTGGAGAGACTGCTCCTTGCTCACCTCCGCCCCCTGGTGGGACCAGCGATGGATCCACTCCAGTTCGCCTATCAGCATGGCATTGGGGTGGAGGATGCAGTGATCTTCCTCCTTCACCATTCTCTGTCCCACCTGGAGAAGCCCGGGACTGCGGTGAGGATCATGTTCTTTGACTTCTCCAGTGTTTTCAACACCATTCAACCAATGATCCTGAAGGACAAGCTGCTGTGCGCAGGGGTGGACCAGCACCTGTCATCATGGATCCTGGACTACCTCACTAACCGGCTACAGTTTGTGAGAACCCGAGATTGTGTGTCTGACACGATCATCGGTAGCACGGGGGCCCCCCAGGGAACGGTTTTGGCTCCCTTCCTGTTCACCCTTTATACTGCGGACTTCTCACACAACACAACACACTGCTATCTACAGAAGTTCTCTGACGACTCTGCGATCGTCGTCCTCATCTCCAACGGAGATGAAGCTGAGTACAGAGGACTTATCCAGGACTTCGTGGACTGGTGCCATTGGAACTGCCTCCAGATCAACGTGAGGAAAACTAAGGAGCTGGTGGTGGACTGCCACAGGCAAGGACAACCCCTCACAGCACCAGTAAACATACAGGGAACAGACATTGAGATGGTGACATCCTACAAGTACCTTGGTGTTCATCTGAACAATAAGCTAGACTGGTCACACAATACCGACGCACTCTACAAGAAGGGACAGCACAGGTTGTTCCTACTGAGGAGGCTCAGGTCTTTTGGTGTACAAGGGGCACTGCTGAAGACATTCTACAACACAGTGGTGGCATCAGTCATCACTTTTGGAGTGGTCTGCTGGGGCAACGGCATTACAGCAGCCGATAGGAAGAGACTGAACAAACTGATCAAGAAAGCTAGCTCTGTCCTGGGGCAACGCCTTGATCCAGTGGAGGACATAGAAGAGAGAAGGATGGTGGCTAAACTGTCATCTCTGCTGGAGTCCGAGTCCCACCCTATGCAGGACATATTGAACGCACTGAGGAGCTCATTTAGCAGTAGACTACATCATCCTAGGTGTGCAACCGAGAGGTTTCGCAGGTCCTTCCTACCTACGGCTATCAGATTGTATAACCTAAGCAGGGCTCCTCGCAGAGATAGCAAAAAAAAACGTGACGACCTAGTAGTATTGAATGCAAAAGACGCAACAGACTTACACAAATGGTCCCCTCCAGTATACAACTAGGACAATATCAGTCGCTACGGAGGGTGACAATATGTTATGGGTACATATTCATACTATGTAGGATAACTAAGTAGACGGTTATGCCATTTATTCCATCTTGCTACAATGCTCCGCACTTTGTATATATATTTATGTGTACGTATGTATATCCACTGCTCTTATTTATATTTTTCGTATCTTCTTAATTATTGCTCTGAGTGTTGCTATCCCTGTGCTATTGCAATCCTGGAATTTCCCCATTGTGGGACTAATAAAGGCTTATCTTATCTTATCTTATCTTATCTTATCTTATCCTATCGCACACCTGCATCCACTTGTCACTCATTAGTCTGGCTGGTATTTATCGGGTGACAGTGGGAGCATTTGGTGTCATGGCGTAAGTCAGCATTGCACAGTCTAGTCTATGGTCACCTGCCTACGTTGATGTCCTGGAGCTGTTGGATTCTCTTTTCCCTTGGACTACTACGGTGTTGTTTTTTCCAGAGCTCGCTGAGCTCCGACACTCTATGTAAGTCCTCCTTTGCTATTAACTGCCTGTGGTCTATATTACTCATATATTCCATACCTACATATGTTAGAACATGTGAGATGTTTGGTGACTGCATATGTAAGGAACTTCACACCTCTGAAAGGACAAAGGAATCTCACCCGCCGTGTGAAGAACAAAGACGTCCCAGGGCGCGACGGCGGAGACCGGAGGAGTCACCCTCACCCCCCAAGGCGAGGAGAGGAATTCCCATCACCTCCCAAGACGAGGAGAGGAAATAACAGGACAATGGGGGGATTAAGATAATGAGGGATGTCAGCCTTTGTAATGCCTGTCTTTTGATGTGTGCCTGTATTTAATCAGCGAGCTGGCAGAATTCTGTCTCTTTTTACCTTCTGCCACGCTCTGCACCTGATGAGACAAGATAGGAGAGCTGATCATTAAAACACTGCTTTTAAACAAAACCGCCTCATTATTTCCAGCTCCTCTACACTGGTGACCTTGATGCGAGTATGGACCGGAGGCGTTCTTCTTCAAGCGACTCATCCGTGGTGACTCAGGCAGACGCCAGCAACTACGCAGACGAGGGAGCGGACGAACAACTGTTCTCCCCGGCAGAAGGAATTGAGAGGGCTCAACCGAGCTCCAGCACCGCCGTGAGAGCCGAAGCAAGGCACCCTCACCCGGCGGGCACAACAGTGATGGTGTGCACGAACGCCGTCGCTGTCAAGCTGCCAGACTTCTGGCGAGAAGACCCCGCCTCTTGGTTTCAGCAGGCTGAAGCCCAATTCATACTGGCGGGCATCACGGCAGACGATACGAAGTTCTATCATATCGTCTCCAAACTCGACTCCGCCACTTTGAAGTGTGTGCGGCGCTTGATCCGGCGACCACCGACCCGGGACAAGTACGAGACGCTCAAGGCGACCATCGTGGCGAACTACGTCCCGTCAGCGGAGGAAAGAGCCGAGAAGATCCTGGCGGTCTACGGCCACAGAGGGGGCAATCCGAAGGCCCTCATGGAGGATTTGCTGCAGCTCAAGGAAGAGGACAATGACAATTTCCTCTTCCAGTTTATTTTCCTCAGCACGCTGCCGCCACACATGAGAGGGACACTCGCCAGCATGAAGTGCAGCAACCACCAAGACTTCCGCACACTGGCCAACGAGGCTTACCGGCTCGTCAACGCCTGCAAGGAGCTGACACCCACAGCGGCATCCGCAGACCTCAAAACTGATGCCCCGAACCATGGAGAGCCACAACCCATGGAGCAGACCCAGCCCACGGTGACAGCGGCGCGGTCCAAACGTAACAAACAGAACGACGTCTGTTATTACCATCACCGCTTCGCTGAGAAAGCCCGCAAATGCGTTCCCCTCTGCAAATTCGCGATGTCGGGAAACGCCAAAGCCGAGGGCCGTTAACAGCAGTGGTTCTCGGCGAGAAAAATAAGCTGTTGTACGTGACGGATGGACACACAGGCAAGCAGTTCCTCATCAACACAGGAGCTCAGCTGAGTTTCGTCATGCCCTCCCACGCAGATCGAGCCATGGGCACCCGGGGCAACGGAGCAGTGACAGCCAACGGCTCTGACATTGACACGTTCGGCGAAAAGAGCCTGCACCTCCTCATCCACGGCCGCAGCTACAGATGGACATTTGTTGTAGCGGCGGTGAGTTTTAACTTGTTAGGCGCAGATTTTTTGTGTGCACACGGGTTATTAGTGGATCTAGCAAATAGGCGCCTGGTTAATGCTCTATCTTTTGCTTCTATTCCATGCTCAGCTCGAGTTTCTCCACCACCTGTGCAGGCCAACGTCACCATGGCAGGAGGTAAGTTTGAGCAACTCCTCACCCAATTTCCAGCACTCACAACCCCCAAATTCTCAGCCACTGTAGCTAAACACGGAGTTAAACACTTCATTCCGACAACGGGACCTCCCGTTTTTGCCAAAGCTCGCCGCTTAGACGCGGCCAAGCTCAACATAGCACGGGACAAGTTTGCAACTCTCGAAAAATTGGGCATTGTTAGGCGCTCGAAGAGCCCCTGGGCCTCACCACTTCACATGGTTCCGAAATCCGACGGTTCTTGGAGACCGTGCGGAGATTACCGCAGATTAAACAACGCTACAGCGCATGACCGCTACCCAATCCCTCACATTCAAGACTTTTCACTGCATCTAGCGGGTGCGCGCATTTTTTCAAAGATAGACTTAGTCCGCGGTTATCACCAGGTCCCAGTCCGAGCTGAAGATGTTCCTAAAACGGCGGTTATAACCCCTTTCGGCCTTTTTGAATTCTTGCGAATGCTTTTCGGCCTCAAAGGTGCGGCCCAAACTTTTCAACGTATGATGGACGCGGTCCTACGCGACCTCCCATTTGTCTTTGTCTACCTCGACGACATGCTGGTAGCCAGCTCGTCCGAGGAGGAACACGAGCAGCACCTCACTACCGTTTTTCAGAGGCTAGAGGAGCACGGACTAATAATCAATCCAGCCAAATGCAAATTCGGCGTTTCGCAAATTGATTTTTTGGGACACAAAGTCTCCCCGAAAGGGGCAGTTCCGCTTCCAGACAAAGTTCGTGCGATAGAAGGTTTTCCACGGCCCCAAACGGTCAAATCGCTACAGGAATTTTTGGGGATTGTTAATTTTTACAACCGCTTCCTCCCCCACGCAGCTCAGCTCATGCAGCCCCTATATGACGCGCTCAAAAAAAAGAAGGCTTCCAACGCAGTCGAATGGACCCCGAAGCGCGAACGCGCTTTCGCGGAAGTTAAAAACGCCCTAGCTAACGCCACAATGTTAGTTCACCCAGATCCCGCGGCCCGCATTGCACTAACCACAGATGCTTCAGACCTGGCCATAGGGGCAGTTGTAGAGCAACTTGTCAGCGGGGTCTGGCAACCTTTAGCATTCTTTAGCAAATCGCTAAACCCAACTGAACGCAAATACAGCACTTTTGACAGAGAGCTGCTGGCGCTTCATTTGTCCATCCACCACTTCCAGTTTTGGTTAGAAGGGCGGAGTTTCACGGCTTTTGTAGACCATAAACCGCTCACCTTTGCTATGGCTAAAATTTCAGAACCATGGTCGGGCAGACAACAAAGACAGCTGGCTGCGATTTCAGAGTTCACCACAGACATTCGACACGTAGCAGGCAAACTTAACGTAGTAGCGGACTGTCTCTCTCGCGCTGTGGCACCGCCAGAGCGCGAGGAGACAGATTATACTGCCTCAGCAGCGGAACTCTTCACTAACACAGACACATACGCAGCATCTATCCATGAAGGGATAGATTATGCAGCCATAGCAGAAGAACAAAACAGTGACACGGACGTGCGCGCGCTCTTGTCTGGACCAACAGGGTTAAGGCTGGAGAAAAAAGGGTTACGCGACGGCGTGCCCCCCCTAATATGCGATATTTCAACCGGCCGACCTCGCCCGTTAGTACCAGCTGCTTGGCGCCGCCGCATTTTTGACGCAATTCACTCCCTTGTGCACCCAGGTGTGCGCACCTCGGTCAAAATGGTTGCTGAAAAGTTTGTGTGGCCAGGCCTGCGCAAAGACGTAAAAGAGTGGGCAAAAACTTGCATTTCTTGTCAACGCGCCAAAATACACAGACACACAAAAGCCCCTCTGGAGCCTTTTCCAATCCCTGCTAGAAGGTTCGACCACATCCATGTCGACCTAGTGGGACCACTACCTTCCTCCCAAGGTTTCACACACCTGCTAACAATGATAGACTGCACCACGCGCTGGCCAGAGGCAGTTCCTCTAGCGGCAACTACAGCGGAGGAAGTCGCTCGCGTTTTTCTGACAAACTGGGTGGCACGTTTCGGCGTCCCATCGGACATCACGTCCGATAGGGGGCCTCAATTTGTCTCAGAGCTCTGGTCAGCCATGTCCAACAGCTTAGGGGCAACAATTCATCGCACCACCGCTTATCACCCTCAGGCTAATGGGTTATGCGAGCGTTTTCACAGGTCCTTAAAGACCGCCCTCAGAGCCTCACTAACGGACACAAATTGGGTAAATAAACTCCCCTGGGTTTTATTGGGGTTGCGTGCTGCACCTAAAGAGGATCTAGCCGCTTCCCCTGGAGAATTAGTCTTTGCTCAGCCTCTCAGACTCCCAGGTGAATTTTTACCAGAGAACCCAGAGCCAGTCCCAATGTTTTTAGGCAGCAACGGACCGGACTCTCTTCCCGGTCCAGCTCATCACTCCTTCCCACGAGTTTTTGTCCCTCAAACTTTAAAAAAAGCTGAGTTCGTTTTTGTTAAGCATGAAGCTCTAAAACCAACGTTACGCCCAGTATTCGATGGCCCTTACAGAGTGCTGGAACATGGTGATAAACACTTTGTGCTTGATTATGGGGACAGAAAAGAAACGGTCAGCATTGACAGACTTAAACCTGCCTTCTTGTTGAAAGACGAACCTGCACAGTTGGCACAAGCACCTCGGCGAGGTAGACCCCCCAAGGGAAAAGTCTCAGCCCCCAGGCAGGGAACAAATAATCTCTCTCCTTCCCACACTGCAGATTCCTCACAAGAAGGTCCCAGCAGGACGCCTAAACCAACCTACAGCAGTTTTGGGAGAAGAATTAAACCCAGACAGCACAGGGACTGATACCAACCACTCCACAATTATTCTCTAATTGTGCTGCAACAGTTTAGGACTGACTTATGATTTTACTATACTGTTATGATTACCACTGAACTATCTTAGAAACATGGCTGCTAGAAAGTTCTTCTGTGGCAACAGCTTAACACGTAGTATGTCGTAGTAACTGTTCTAGACTGTGAATCTTTCTGTTGTCCTTTCCTAGTTGTTTGGGGGGCCTGTGGTCTATATTACTCATATATTCCATACCTACATATGTTAGAACATGTGAGATGTTTGGTGACTGCATATGTAAGGAACTTCACACCTCTGAAAGGACAAAGGAATCTCACCCGCCGTGTGAAGAACAAAGACGTCCCAGGGCACGACGGCGGAGACCGGAGGAGTCACCCTCACCCCCCAAGGCGAGGAGAGGAATTCCCATCACCTCCCAAGACGAGGAGAGGAAATAACAGGACAATGGGGGGATTAAGATAACGAGGGATGTCAGCCTTTGTAATGCCTGTCTTTTGATGTGTGCCTGTATTTAATCAGCGAGCTGGCAGAATTCTGTCTCTTTTTACCTTCTGCCACGCTCTGCACCTGATGAGACAAGATAGGAGAGCTGATCATTAAAACGCTGCTTTTAAACAAAACCGCCTCATTATTTCCAGCTCCTCTACACTGCCCTTCTTTTCCACTGCCCGGTTCCACCCTGGGAGTGCATGGGGCTCCTCCTTCATCCAACTGAGCTCGGACTCTCAGCACTTGTGTGCCTGACTGTGTTTTCCCATTAGACATTTTCTTGTTTTTTGTGTATTTTTGAGTTTCCCCTTTCTGTTAATAAACACGTTCACTTCACCTGCGTTTTGGGCTCGTACAAATTATTTGTTCGCTGCGAAGCTACGCAGTGAACATGACACTAAAAGCTTTTTAAGATCGCATAAGTAGACCCAATATACCAGAATCTCTAAAGACTAATTTAGGAAAAGAGATTACAATGGAGGAATTATCTACAGCAATTGATCGCATTAAGGTAAAACCTCAGGGTCTGATGGCCTCCCAATTGAAATTTCTAAAAAAATTAAAAATAAATTTTTGACCCCGCTTTTAGAAATATTTACTGAATCCTTCCAAATTGGTAGCCTGCCACTGTCTCTGAGAGAAGCATTAATCACCCTGCTCCCAAATGCAGGAAAACCTAATAATAAATGTGAAAATTGGAGATTTATTAGTCTCCTGAATGCAGATACGAAAGTACTTTGCAAGATCTTGTCAAAAAGAACTTAAGAAATAATACCTAAAGTAATTGGGGGAGATCAGAATGGGTTTATTCATGGCAGACAAGGCTTCCATAATGTCAGAAGGATTTTGAATATTCTTTATGATCCGAACGGGGCCCAGATACTGCTCTACTATCTCTTGATGCTGAAAAAGCCTTCGACAGAGTGGAATAGTCCTATTTGTTTGAGGTTCTGGCACGCTTTGGCTTAGGAGTAAATTTTTGTAACTGGATAAGACTACTTCATAGGGAACCCTATGCAGAAATTTTGAACAACAACAATATTTTAAAAACTATAAAAAAAAATTATACGAGGGTGCAGACAGAGAGTCCCCTTGTTGTCTATGCTGTTCATTTTGGCAATTGAACCCTTGGCAGTTGCAGTAAGGTCACATGATAATATTTCTGGAATAATTGTAGGACAGATGGAGCACCGCCTGGCTTTGTATGCAGAAGACATAATTGTTTTTCTCAAAAATACTAACAAATCTATCCCTGCCTTGTTAGATTTAATTAAGAAATTTGGTAAGATATCAGGTTATAAGATCAATAAATCCAAAATATCAATTATGTTGTTAAACAAAGAGGAAAGGGAAAAGCCCTTTGACATAGCTGCACAATTTAAAGTTGTCAACTGTTTTACTTACTTGGGTATTGAAATTGTACCTCTGCTCAATAATATTATTGAAACTAACTACAGACCAATTATGCAAAAGATTTCGAACTCCTTAGATAGATGGACACATTTACCAGTTTCATTAATTGAGAAAATAAATGCTCTTAAGGTGAATGTCTTTCCTAAGCTGCCGTATTTGTTTCAAAATTTGCCACTGCCACCCCCAAGCAATTTATTCTCTCACCTAAAGACACTTTTCGATCAGAACCTTGAGGGCGTGATTAGCAAAGACTGAGCACCACGGCTCTGTTGTAAGCATTTGTTTTTTTTTTCATGTGAGAAGATTATTTATTACATTATTATTCCACCTAAACTATTGCATTTTTGACCCTTTAAACATTAATCAAAATGCATTTTTTTCACACACACCTCAGACCCAGTGAAATTTTATAAACTGGAAAATATATATGCCCCATGCTGAAAATGTATCCAGCGTATGGTTGATACAGTATGTCCCACATTCATGGAGCAAAGGTTGTAGGGCCTTCCCCCCATGTTTTTTTTTTTACCTTTGGTACTGCAATGATGGGAAATTTTCCGAGTCAGCTAGGTATGACGGGCACTGGGTTCCGCGGGTGCGCACTGCTCCACCCCCCCTTCCCCCGCCTGCCCAGTTAACGGGAGTCTCGGCTGCCAGCGGTTCAGCTGCTGCTCCACCCCCCACTTCCCCCAGCGCACCCGCACACTTCGTGTTCTCCATTGTGAATTATCCATTAGACTTATGCAATCACAGCAACTTTATGGTATAATTTTTTAAGCATTAAATCTTAAGTACAATCTTTTTCTAGTCAAATTTATCACGTTTCACTTCCTTGTTTTGCACACGGAGCGCTGTGCTTACTGATGGCGTAATGCGCGTATTATCCAATCAGTAGGAGTCAATCTGAAACCAAACCCCACCCACACTTCTAAACTTTTATTGATAAAAATTACATATTTTGACTGAGCAACTCCATATTCAGGGATGCACACCCTCGTAACCTCAGGAAACCACGTTTAAAATCTGAGGCCAGTCTGACAAACAGTTCAAGAGATATGCATGGAACAGACGCACAAACACACAGACAGAGATTTCGTGAATTTATAGATAGATGTGACTTTAAACAGTGCAAAACAGTATCCCTGAGAGCAAACATTCAATTTCAAAGTTGTCACTTTTATGTTTTCTATCTATATATCTTTATTTGCAAGTTCAGAAATGCTCTGCAAATATAGAAATGTTCAGGTTCAGGTTCAGGTTCAGGTTACTTTATTTGTACCTGTAGGTAGATTTGTTTTGCAGTCTGGTGACATCCATATTTACAAGCCACAATTACATTCAACATAAACACAAACACAGGCACACATGAAGCTGACTATAAACATGATAAAAATACTCAAGGCTCCATCAATCAGGATATAAAGACAAAGAGATGAGAGGAAAAACCAGAGATAAGAGAGAATGTGCTGCAAAACCAACTGTGAGTGGGACACAATAAAGTAATGGATCAGATCAGGAAGTGACTTTGGATACACTATAAAAAGTGACCAGAATATGATGCTTTCTTAAAATAATTTGGGCAGTTTTTCTTTCAAGGCATCAGTTTGTGTAACAAAAAGGTTAAAAAAAGTCAAAGTAAAGATAGAAACAAAACCAAGTTTGCTTTGAAACTTATAATGTTTTTTTTTAATTTGGTGTGAAAATTTCATAAAGTATCCTCAAATAGTATTCAACTCACAGCATTACAGTAAACATAGGTAGCCAACGCATAAAAATACAGGGCTACGGAGAATACACCGACATCACAACATGGTTTGAATGTCAACAGAAGTAACAAAAACAACCTTTAAAGCACTATATTGAGTTTATTCTACAGTTGAACTATAAATTTGGGTAATTGGTGGTGAACAGGGCAATCAGAGTACCTGTGTGTTAATCATTATTGATCCAGTATATTATAGGGGCTAGGGAGAATACATTAGAGTTTTGAGGGCTGTGGTTCCTAGTCATAATGAATTGTAATATTTCTATTACAGCGGGTCATGACAGCTGCTGCATATAAATCATATTTATGGTATTTAACTTTAATTGCCACTCCCAGCAGGCTGGCTTCACTCCTTGTTGGTCCACAGCGGATGGCATCCTTGCCCTGAGTGTCCTGGTGCAGCAGCGGATGGAATATCGCCAACCTCTTTATGCGGCCTACGTCAACCTCAAGGCTGTCTTTGACTCCCAAGACAGGAACACCCTCTGGCAACTCCTCTGCAGCACTGAAGTCCTGTTTAAGTACATCAATATTCTCCAGGACCTCTACTCCAACATTACATACAGGGTGCGTGCCGAGGGCAACATGTCAGACCCTTTCATCACCACCTCAGGAGCCTGGCAGGGATGCACCGCTGCACCAAACCTCTTTAATGTTACGGTTGACTACTGGGTCAAGAACGCGACAAACGCTGCCCCAGTCTTGGAGTTAACTTCCACTTCCACTTCACAGACCTGAGCTACACAGACAACGTGGTGCTATTCACTACGCACATAAACATAATTGCTGAGGCACTGGAGCTGCTTGCAGAGGAAGCATCGCCCCTGGGCCTCACCATCAGGTGGGCAAAGACAAAGATCGCTGTCTGACTTCTTGCCACCACCACCACAGGCCATCACCATCAACAATGAGCCAGCTGAGGTCATCAACGAATTTATCTACCTCGTATCTAAGATCACCAATTCCTGCTTGTCAGACCCAGAGATTATTCACCGTCTGTAGCTGTTACACAGTGCTTTCGGCTGCCTCCAGAGAGTCTGGCGGAGTGGGAAGATCCACACATCCATGAAGATGTGAATCTTCAACACCTGTGTGGTCCCCATCCTCCTTTACGGGTCTGAGACCTGGACCCTCTCCACCACAGCACCCCACCATCTGGACACATTCCACCAGACCTGCCTCCGCAACATCTTTGGCATCCGTTGGTTCCACCACATCACAAACAACAAGGTCTATAGGAGGGCAGGCTAACCCATCCCCATCTCCACCATCATAAGAAGAGGGAGGCTGCGACTCCTCGGCCATGTGGCCAGGCTGGATGATGGGATTCCAGCCAAACAGGCCCTCTCCGCCAGTGCTCGTCTGCCCCCCCCAGGGCTGGCATCACCCCTGAGGTTGGCCCAGACTGTCCTGGATGACCCAGGTCGCAGTGATACGACCCCTGGCTGACCTCATTGCCCTAGCCCAGGACTGCCCTGCCTTCAGACGATTGGCTGCAACGGTCACTTAAGTGGCCACGTGAAGATACAGTTCAGTCAGTAACTTTAATTGGCTTCTGATTTCGTAGATATTCAATGGGGCTCCAGAGAATACAATATATTTGAAAGAACTATTATGCGTGATTCCGCCTGTCATATTATTTATATCTGCTATGCAATATCACAGCAAGGTATTTATTCATCGTATAACCTACTCATATATGTGAAATTGGGTTTATCCACCTTATTCCTGGGGGTGCTGCTGTAGGAACGAATATGGGGGCAACTTCCGGTTTTGGCTGTAGTAGTGTTAAATCAGTCAGCAAGAGTGCAGTAGCAGAGGCATTTAAAATAGTGTTTTTAAAAGTTTTTCAAATTCATTTTAATATATAGTCCATATACGTGTTTTGCACTCAAGTGGCAGCTAATTTCAGCACTTGTAGTTTTTGTATCTTTTGAATGTTTTGGCGTAGTTCTGGTACTTGTTGCTGGAGTTTGTGGTTGTGCCATAGACTGTACAAATGGAGGCTTCTCACCGGCAATGTGTAGATCATGGACTGAAAATGAAAAAGCACTGTTGCTGTGATCGGCGGTACAGACACAGGACAGACACAACAGCACAGCAGGTATGGTTTCACCTGTATGAATGTTACAGATCTGACGTTTGTGTGTTATATATGTCACCAGAATGAAGGCTACATGAAGTGAAATAATAAATGAAAAATAGTAACAGTTTGTTTCCTAAGGCTTAACGATTTAACAAAGATATCAAATAGTTTTTTGGGGTTTTTTGCATTCATTGCACTGCCTTGGAACGATATGGACTAGCAGCTTCAGCATGCATCAATTTTTAAATTATCACAAAATACAGATCAATAAAATGTTGAACTCTTGTCAGAAAAGATCTGTATGTGCTAAGTTAAATAACAAGCATTCAGGGCATGACAGCAGCATGAGCATTTTAATTTCGGGGTAAAACGAACAGCTGCAGCTGTCTGTTTTACCCCGACATTAAAACACCCAAGCACAGTGTTGTGGTTCTTTGTGGCTCTGACTAGATTCTACGTCTGCTCTGAAGGAAATCTGATTATGTCCAACATCTTTTAACAAAATGCATCTGACTTTATTGCGGGGGAAACATTGATATATCTCAGAGCTTTTATTTGTTTACAGCATTAGCATCTTAGCAGCGGTGCTAACAAACGTAGCTACAGTCTGCCAGGCCACTTTTTAAGGTCATCTTTTCATCCCTCCATAATCATGGGAAGTGATATGATTATATTACTGTTTTTGAGGTTCAGAAGGCCATGTTGCTGCATTTTTGACGCCGAAGTCATTGTTTTTAACAAGGAAAAGTGTCCTGTTTCAGTGACAACCACACGTTCTAAACTAGTTCCGGAAGTTGCGCCCATAATTCATGCAAGGCATCATGAGGGCTAGGAATAAGGTGGATAGATATGTTTTATCACTGTTATGGGTAAATAGAGAGGGAAGTCAATGGAATGGTTAAAAAATTATGGATTCGCATAACAAGAACAGATCATTTGAAGAAGCTGACTGACTTGTGCAATCTGGTCATCCTGATGCATCTTCACCTGAAAATATCAAGATAAAGATGTTAATTCATGAAATGTCTGTTTTTTTATCAGTTGTGAAAATGCATATTTATTCAATGAATTTATAAACAGTACAGCTACAGTAAAGTGAAACAGAAATAACATTGATTTTACTGTGTATTTACCTCTCAGTTCAACCATTCAGCCAAAAATAGACATATCATTTAATTTTTGATTTTTTAAAACTTTTTACATCATCAAGGGCAGAAAATATTTTAATTGACTAAAATATTCACATAATTCTTCTTTAATGTTTGAATAACACTATAAATAAGTTGACTGAAACCTTGAAAGAAAAATTGCCATTTATGAACCTCTTGCACAATGTACGTAGACTGATGTACTTCTCTTTTCCAATCTCCCCAGGAGTTATATTTGCCCACTTCTTAGTGCTTTCTTGTCAATAAATCAATTTTATCACTTTCACTTATCAATGTACATATTGGAAACAGTGTATTGACATATTAGGGGTTTTTTTTGTTTGTAAAGTTCGTGTTTCACATTTTAATCATTTTTATAATCATCCTGTGCTGTTTAGCTGTTAGCCAAGTTAGCTTAGCATAGTGCAGCTATAGGGCTGTCTATGCTTACGTCAGTGATCTCATGAACACGCAGAACGACGTGCGGAGGTATCAAAAATTGACGATTTCAATGCATTTCTATGGCAATGTTAGCTAAATTTAAACAAAAAAATGTCAAAATGGTGTGCAACTGACTCATGTAGCCATCACCATCTTATGAAAGATGGTGATAGCAATCAGAATGCAAGTTTTAGATTCATATCGGCCAGCAGAGATTAGCAAAGAAGGATTTTGTGGGCTGCCTTTTCATATGAGTTGGCTGAGCGACGAGATGACCCATGTCTCCGTCTGTCCACAACTGGAGATTGCTCCTCCTGCAGGTATGTCTGTTTACCAAACTATGACTCTTATTTATCATTAAAAGTAATTTGCCTCCACTTAAAGTTAATACGAACATGCAAAAAACACCCAAATTTGCATCAGAGGAAGTTAATAGCTAAAATAGCATTAGCATTGACATACGTCGGCTTGGTAGAAATACTAATTCCAATTTGAGCTGTTTATCAGTCTCAGAGTAAACATATTAACACTGCAATTAAACTAGTTTAAAAATACGACTGACACTCACTTGCTGACAAATGGACCGAAGCTTTGTAGAGCTGAAATGAAGTGCCATGATTAACAGGGTAAGTGAGTGTAAATTTTTTTCTTGCTCAAGTAAGTTCATTTTGTCTTCTTTTAATTATTTACCTTTTGTTCTTATTAAAGACAAAAATAGAAAGGAGAGGTTTTTACCTTCTTTACATGTTTCGACTGTTCACTGTAGCCTTCGTCAGAAGTGTCAGCTGATTGCTGCCAGGTGTCATTTGATCATCTGACTTTTGTAGGCGGGGCTATATGAACGTGCCACCATCATCACAGACCAAGAAGACAGACAGGAGGAGGAAAACCACATAAAACATGCACTCATACGCTGCCAATATCCAGTATGGGTCATAAACAAAGGGAAACAGCAAGTCAAAAACAAGGAAAACAAACAGGAAACAAGACACAGAACAAAAGCCGAAATCAAAAAAAAGGACACCATAACTATACCATACATTCGAGGGATAACAGAACCAATTCAAAGGATCATGAAAAAATACAAAATGAACACATCAGTAAAACCACACAAAAAATTAAGACAGTTATTAGTACACCCCAAGGACAAAATAGAACAAGACAAAAAATGCAATGTAATATATGAAATATCATGCAGATCATGCAACAAAACCTACATTGGAGAAACCGGAAGATCATTCACCACAAGGAAAAAAGAACACCAGAAGGAATGTGAGAAGGAAACACAAGGACGACTCACAGGATCACTAAAAGAAAAGGCAGAACAAGAAACATTAAAATCAGCAATATCAGATCACTGCAAAAGAAATAATCACATCATGGACTGGGACAGCGCAAAAATTATTGGATTGGAGAGCAACAGACACAAACGTTGGATCAAGGAGGCCATAGAAATCAGGAAGCAGGGAAAAGATAGCATGAACTGAGATGAGGGGGCCTTTATGATTTCCCACACCTGGAACCACATTCTCCAGAGACCATCGGATGGCGGAAAGCGGGGCCAGCTCGGTGGATCTGACAGGTCTGCTGGGCTGGCCCCACCTACAAAAGTCAGCTGTTAAAATGACACCTGGCAGCAATCAGCTGACACTTCTGACGAAGGCTGCAGTGCACAGTCGAAACATGTAAAGAAGGTAAAAACATCTCCTTTCTATTTTTGTCTTTAATAAGAACAAAAGGTAAATAATTTGGCAGGGGAGGAAGCCATTCAGACCTGGTAGACCCAAACGTATAGTGAGGGTGTGCTGGGAGCGTCTGGCTGAGGCCCCTGTCCGGGAGGTCAACTCCCACCTCCGGAAGAACTTCAACCACATTCCGAGGGAGTCTGGAGACATGGAGTCTGAATGGGCCATGTTCTCCACCTCTGTTGTTGAAGCGGCGGCCCAGAGCTGCGGCCGCAAGGTGGTTGGTGCATCTCGTGGTGGCAACCCCCGAACCAAGTGGTGGACACCAGTGGTGAGGGGGACCATTAAGCTGAAGAAGGAGTCCTATCAAGCTTGGTTGGCTTGTGGGACTCCCGAAGCAGCTGAGGTGTACCGGCAGGCCAAGCGGAGTGCAGCTCGGGTGGTTGCTGAAGCAAAAACCCGGGTATGGGAGGAGTTCGGTGAGGCCATGGAACAAGACTTTCGGTTGGCTTCAAAGAGATTCTGGCAAACTGTTCAGCGGCTCAGGAGGGGAAAGCAGCTCCCCGTCCACACTGTGTATGGTGCGGATGGGACACTGTTGACTTCAACTGGGGATATCGTCGGGCGGTGGAAGGAATACTTCGAGGATCTCCTCAATCCCACTGATACGCCTTCCACAGAGGAAGCAGGGTTTGGGGACGAGGGGGATGACTTGCCTATCACAGGGGCTGAGGTCGCCAAGGTGGTTAAAAATCTCCTTGGTGGCCGGGCCCCGGGGGTGGACGAGATTCGCCCTGAGTACCTCAAGGCCCTGGATGTTGTTGGGTTGTCATGGTTGACACGCCTCTGCAACATTGCGTGGAGGTCGGGGGCAGTGCCTTTGTCATGGCAAACCGGGGTGGTGGTTCCTCTCTTCAAAAAAGGGGACCGGAGGGTGTGCTCCAACTTTAGAGGGATCACACTCCTCAGCCTCCCTGGGAAGGTCTATGCCAAGGTACTGGAGAGGAGAGTCCGGCCGTTGGTCGAACCTCGGATTCAGGAGGAGCAATGTGGTTTTCGTCCTGGCCGTGGCACATCGGACCAGCTCTTTACCCTCTCGAGAATTCTTGAGGGTTCGTGGGAGTTTGCCCAACCAGTTTACATGTGTTTTGTGGACGTGGAGAAGGCATTTGACCGCATCCCTCGTGGATTTTTGTGGGGGGTGCTTCGGGAGTATGGGGTATCGGGCTTGTTGTTACAAGCTATTCGGTCTCTGTACGACCATTGTGAGAGTTTAGTTCGTATTGCCAACACTCGGTCGGAGTCATTCCCAGTGAGAGTTGGACTCCGCCAGGGCTGCCCTTTGTCACTGATCCTGTTCATAATTTTTATGGACAGGATTTCTAGGCGCAGCCAGGGAATGGAGGGTGTCATGCTTGGTGACCACAGGATCTCATCTTTGTTGTTTGCAGATGATGTTGTCCTGTTGGCTTCATCCAGCAATGACCTACAACTCTTGCTGGGACGGTTTGCCGCTGAGTGTGAAGCGGCTGGGATGAGAATCAGCACCTCCAAGTCCGAGTCCATGGTCCTCAGCCGGAAAAAGGTGGATTGTCCTCTCCGGGTTGGGGACAGGCTCCTGCCCCAAGTGGAGGAGTTTTTTCAAGTGGAGGAGTTTTTTCCGGTTCCGGTTCCGCCGGACCGGTGGCGCCACACGAGTAGGCTGCCCGTTGCAACAGCCTTTTTTTTTTTTAATCTTCCTTCTTCTTTCTACACCTTTCACTCTGTATATATATCACGGATGCACGGATCGCCCCGGGGGTCTCCCGGGTCGGCGGACGGAGCCACAGTTTGCAGCGGGAGACGCTACAGCGGGGAGGAGCTAGTGCTAACTAGCACTTGGCCGCCGCCCGGTGCTAATGGGAAACTCGACATACCGGGAGCTGTAGCGAAAACGACGCGGGTGCCGGGCTGGAGTTTAGGCGGCGTGAAAGAAATATAAGACAGAATAATAAAGAGCGATGGCAAGAACCAAGCAGACCGCCCGTAAAATCTACTGGAGGAAGAAGCCCCCCAGGAGACAGCTAGCCACCAGGGCTGCTCGGAGAGGCGCTCCGGCCACCGGCAGAGTGAAGAGGCCTCGCCGTCACAGGCCCGTGGCTCTGAGAGAGATCCGTCGCTACCAGAAATCCACGGAGCTGCTCATCCGTAAGCTGCCCGTCCAGCGCCTGGTGAGGGAGATCGCTCAGGACTTCAAGACCGTCCTGCGTTTCCTGAGCTTCGCCGTCATGGCTCTGCAGGAGACCAGCGAGGCCCACCTGGTGGTCTCTTCTTCGCTAAGGGGGTCACCATCATGCCCAAAGACTTCCAGCTGGCCCGCCGCATCCGCGGAGAGAGAGCTTAGACTTTCTGCTGCACATTCACCAACCAGCCATAATGCTCTGCACTGTGTGTCTATATATATACATTTATAGTAATATGGACATATGTTTACTAGATGTTGTTTTTTCTTGCCTTCTGATTGTTGCTCTGAGTGTTGCTATCCCTGTGCTGTTGCAATCCTGGAATTTCCCCATTGTGGGACTAATAAAGGCTTATCTTATCTTATCTTATCTTAAGTATCTTGGGGTCTTGTTCACGAGTGAGGGGAAAATGGAGCGAGAGATCGACAGACGGATTGGAGCAGCATCTGCAGTGATGCAGACGTTGTACCGGTCTGTTGTGGTGAAGAGGGAGCTTAGTTCTAAGGCAAAGCTGTCGATTTACCAGTCAATCTACGTTCCTACTCTCACCTATGGTCACGAGCTTTGGGTAATGACCGAAAGAACGAGATCGCGGATACAAGCGGCTGAAATGAGCTTTCTCCGTAGGATTGCTGGACTCACCCTCAGAGATAGGGTGAGGAGCTCAGTCATCCGGGAGAGGCTCAGAGTAGAACCGCTGCTCCTCCACATTGAAAGGAGTCAGTTGAGGTGGTATGGGCATCTGATTAGGATGCCTCCTGGACGCCTCCCACTTGAGGTGTTTCAGGCACGTCCCACTGGGAGGAGACCCCGGGGCAGACCCAGGACTCGGTGGAGAGACTATGTCTCCCAGCTGGTCTGGGAACACCTTGGTATCCCCTCTGAAGAGCTGGAGCAGGTGGCTGGGGAGAGGGAAGTCTGGGCTTCTCTGCTTGAACTGCTGCCTCCGCGACCCGGACCTCTGGAAAAGCGGTAGAAGATGGATGGATGGATGGATGGTAAATAATTTTTTTTCTTTTTTTACCAGTGTAAATAAATGGTGTCTCCTGTATGGGAGATGGGAAGCTGTTTTTCCTGTGAGCTCTGGTGGATAAATTTCGCAAACCTAAACATGACTTTTTTTTTTTTTTTTTTATTTCCACAGCAGGTACAATTTATTTTCGATTATTGGAGTGTTCCGCCAATGTGCAGCCAAGCTGGCACATTTATTTGCCATTAAAAATATCACTAAATATTGTTTCTGGACACTCTGTTGAATCATTCTTCCACATACTGGCTGGTAAATGATAGAATACTTTTTGAGATCACAAATTTAAAGTTTTTGATCATATTGGATCCGATCTTGCGGTGAAAGCTCATCATAATATTGATATGCCGTATTGTTTCAATGGTAAACTGCTGGTTTTTGTTACCTCCGCACTTTGTGCGTTCACGTGAAGTACCCGGATATGTAGACAGCCCTATCCTGTTGTTTATGTCTCTCCCATTTCAAATACCACTGTATAGGTTATTGTTATTAGCCTATTTAGATTCAAGTTGCTAATGTGTTATTGAGTTTCTTATTAAACTTTGAGTAACTCCTAAATAACCTTACATTGACTCAAATGAACGTGGGGAACAAGTTACTAATAGCTGGTATGGTAAAGACTGATTTTACTTACTAAGCGAATCAATAACACACTAGCAACTAGAAGCTAATTAGGCTAATGACAGTAACAGCTAACAGTCAGGTTGCCACTCATCCTGTAAAATACGGTATTGTCCTGTTTTTACACAAAAATAATGCATACTGTATTGAATCAATACTGAATGTAGTTTTTTTCTGAATTCACTAGGTGCCTTTAATGCAGCATCATCTCACCCACATTCTGCATGTTGCCCTCCTACTCAGTAGTTACTGGTTGATTTTTTTACTTTTACGCACTGCACGTGAAGTCATCACTCAACAGTGATTGGGTGAGAGATAGTCGGGCGGGCTCAGCACCAGCCGCAGCGGCTTGGCGGCTTCTGACAGACCAATACGTCTACGGCTGCACTGTGTCCCGATAGGTGGTGTAATGTATTTGTGCCATTATTGTGAAGTGTGGTGTAGTGGCGGCCATTTCCTCTTTCCGCCACTACACCGCCCTATAAATGCCAGCGGGCAACTCTGTTCGGCCTCTTTGCCGATGCCCCTGCCTGGTGGCTGTATTGTGTGTGACCAACCCTTTTAATAAAGTGAAGTTCAACTGTGTACCTGTCCTCGTCATTACAAAGGTAAGTCTGGCGTAACAGTCAGCCCCATGCATCAGTCAAAGGTAAACATTTGCAAAAGTACCAGAATGAGTGGGAAGAACTCAATGACTGGCTTGACAGCGTCAAAGACAACGAGTACAAGGCAAGCTGCAAAGGTACTCTCAACTTTACGCAATCCTGTTCAGAGTTCTACTGCAGTGTTTTGAAAGACACACCTACTCATGGCTGCAAGACACGACAAGAAGCACGTGGAAAAAGATGTAACACAGTTAGGAAGCAAGAAGACTGTGGACTGTTTTACCATGGTTGTACTCTACAGAAATAAAAAAAAAAATTGTTGATAAACAAGTTGCACAGTTCTAATGTTCAATAAATTTTTCTTTGCACACCCAGATTTTTTGAAGGGGTTCTTTCATTTGTAGTAAACAGGAACATTTTGACTTTCGAACTTGAAAGTTATAAACATTGTCAAAGAAGCACTTCAAACTTTGGCCTATGAATAATACTTTATTTAAACAATAATGATAAATCACAACTAGCACCCCACACATCACCTTGGGGTGGGGTCCTTTATTTTTCTGCACTGAAGACGGCAATCCTAGTTAACAGTAACACTAACGGCAAAAACAAAGGGATGCTGCACACACAAAATGCTGTATATTAAAACAAGTCAGGTAACAACTGTTTCGGTAAGTCTTCACAGGTTAAATCAGAGCCAGCGAGAGTCAATGAGGTGATATTTTTAATGTGAGACATAAACAGCATTTTAGCTGGACTGTGTTAAGCTAACTGGGCTAATTTTCTTAACAGATAAGCTGCATAAGCACACCCACACTCTGTCTCGTTTCAGATGAAGTTTATTTTTAAAAGACGCTTACAAGGAGGTGAATTCTTGGTGCTGTGGGGGGAAAGATAAAGCCTAAATGTTTTGGCAGTGTGTTTTGATGACATGATTCACTCAAACTCTTATTTGTAATAAATAAAGTTATTGTTTGAAGAAAGCATCTTATTTAGGTTATTTTTTATAGTGTGTCCCAAGTCACTTCCTGATCTCGTCCATCACTTTATTGTGACCTCCTCATGGCTGGTTTTACAGCCCATTTCTGTATTTGCAGTTGCTTTGAGTATTTGCCAGTATTTCTCTATTTGCTGTTCTTTTCTGCATTTGCAGCACATTTCTTTATTTGCAGTTGCTATGAGTATTTGCAGCACCTTCTGTATGTGTTGTCCTTTTGATGCGGATGCTTTGAGTTTGGTTTTATCTATTTGCAGTTGGTTTCTTAACTTTCAGCGCAGTTGAGCTCTCAGGGGCACCGTTTTCGTACTGGAGTGGCTATCAGCCGCCCGGTACCAGTTGATGACATCACCCCCAACAGCCAGAATTTTGCTTTAATTATCCCTAAACAGCTTCTTTATCACTGCAGCTTAGTTTTCTTTATATTTTACATAAAATATTAAGTCATTCACAAAACATGCAATGAGCTTATCTTGTTACAAATGAAGACAGGCACTTTTGATTGTCTCAAAATATTGTAGCTTTAAGGATGAACACAGCTGCAAGGGCTGATGGGAAATAATAATAAACATGCTTTCCTTAGGCAAATGATTTAAAGATAAATTAGATCACCATTTTACTGTACATAAGCTGTTTCTGTTGAGATAATTTAAAAAAAAATTATATTTAAACCACACTGCTAAGGTTTGTATAAACTACATTTCAGAACAATTAAGATGATGGTTCAAACTTAGGGAGGGAGCCCCTGTGGCTGTTGGGGGCCCATAGCATTTGCTTATATTGCCCCATGTAGGAAATGGACATGGCTGTTTCTATCAAGACAAATATTCTGAGCTTTCAAGAGGACATTTTTGAAAGCCCTATTGATTTTATTTAGGACTGTGTCCAATTTGTCTGTTTCTATAATTTCTTTGTTGCGTAGGTATTTTTCGCTTGTCAATACTCAGATTGACAGAATACTGAAAACACAGATGAGATGCTATGGAAAGATCCTAGGCATCCACTACACAGATAACGTGACAAATGACGAAGTCCGCAGGAAGATCCAAGAAGCACTAGGACCTCACAATGATCGCCTCACAATTGTGAAGAAGTGCAAACTGAAATTCTATGGCCACGTCTCCTGCGTATCAGGCTTTTGCAAAAACCATCCTGCAAGTGACATTCAGAGGAAACCACAGAAGAGGAAGACAGAAAAAGGGATGGGAAGACAACATTCAAAAGTGGGCTGGATTGGCCCTGGCGGAGTCCGAGAGAGAGGTGGAGGACAGGCACAGGTGAAGAAGGCTAGTGGCATCATTGTCACAGGCACCCCAACGACATTTCTGAAAGTCAAGGGATAGGTCACAGTGACAGTTATTTTTGCTTTTGCATGGAAGCTGGTAGTAGCCATGGTTAATACTATCTTTACCTTCGCCAGGCCGCAGGCCAGGAGGAGGTTATGTTTTTGCCAGCGTTTGTCTGTTTGTCTGTCTGTTTGTTTGTTTGTCTGTTGGTTAGCAAGATAACTCAAAAAGTTTTCGACGGATTTCGATGAAACTTTCAGGCGTTGTTGGAAATGGTACAAGGAAGAACTGATTAAATTTTGGGGATGATCCGGATCACTGTCTGGATACAGGAATTTTTTAAAGGATTCTTTAACATTGTGAGATACGGCCATTTTCAACATGTGCGCAGGCGCAATGGAGGGCGCTGGTCGTCGTGTCTGACGAACACAAACTCCGCGTTCTTCAAAGTTTTAGGCACAAAAGCACGCGGAAAACAGTGGTGGGCAGGGCCCGGCAGCGTTCCTGTGTTTGCGCTACGCTGCAAAAGCTGAGACGGGCAGCTGTCCGGCATCGGATTATTTGGCAGAAATTCCCCGGGCAGCCATAGGGGCTGCGCAAAAATGACCTCTCTGCCGGGGAAGCTTCTAAATCCTCTTTTGCCGCAGAGTGCAACCCCAATATAAAACCCACGGCAACCTGTCTAACCAATTTGCATCCGTCAGTGAAACCCTGAGTGCTGCTTTCAGTGGAGGAGATGGACACAACACCAACACTTCAGTTTATTACCTCCGCCAAGGAGGTAATGCTTTTACTACTGAACCACTAATCCTATCATTGTGAATCCAATTGCTAGTCATATGTTTTCATGGTCAAGGAATCTGAAAACGTACACACAAACACTGTATGGGGGGAACTGTGGCGCTTGGCGGAGGTCTGCGCTGTCCGAGTGCTTTTCTAGTTTTTTATGTTTTCTCATGATCATGGGTTAACAGGCCCATGTCATGCTTTTCCATCCGTTTTCTGACGTATCTACTATGGTGCAGCAATGGATTATCATCCTCAAAAGCTCAAAATGTTTTGCCAAAGTTTTGGTACTCATGCTTGCAATACCTTTTATGATACTGGCAAGTATGAAATTCTTGTTTCTGATCTAAATTATGTGATTGGCCATATTTTCCAGGAAACATGCATCCCATGAGATGATGTGAGTGTCTAAACCCACCTACTGACAGTTCTACTCAAAATAAACTCAGAGGCCCTACTGGAGTAATTTGCCTCATTCTGTCCTATTCTGTTATTGTTGGACAGTTTGACCTGGGAAATTGAGCCATTAATGTAGTTAGTTCAGCAGCGTTTGTTGGCAGGGCCGCAGCAGTTTTCGCCCCAACTAGGTTTCTCATTGGGCAACATACCCTTGCAGATCTTGCTGCTAGCATTAACTTAGTTGATTTTCTTTTTGGAAATTTTCGAAATAATCTGTTCACCTGACTAAACATCTGTGATTCCAGCAGGAACATTTTTTTTAGATTTTTTTTAGATTTAGTATACTTTATTGATCCCCAGAGGGGAAATTGAGGGTCATCCACCACCTGGATGGATGACATCCAGGTGGTGGAACATCTACCAACACTTGATCATATATCTCGTTTCTCGAGGTTATTAGGGCCCGAGCCACTCACAACGTCAGTGGGCGAGAGCCCTATTGTAATTGCTAGAATTTTTAATTTTTTTTTCTTCTTCTCTATCTAAGATCTCATTTTTAGGGTAGTCAGCGTGCATGAAAACTCACCATTTTTTGCAGGGACCTCAAAACTGGCAAAAAATTGAATATTTTAGAGGAAATATGAATGACCGCACAAAAATGGCTCTACAGCACCACCTAACATGTGAAGCCAATGGGGAGTGGCACATGCTTACTTTTGCATCAAAAGATGAAAATCGGGTGAGATGTTTATCATGTCAAGACATGCAAAAAACTCAATAGAAGTGATGGTCTGTACCCAACAGCAAGTCAACCATTTTGGCAGGAAGTGGCAGTGACCAGATTTCCACCTTGTGCATTTGATTGAACTCGTTGTAGGGTTTTAGACCGATTGAGCTCATTTGTGGTGACAATCATCTATGCCCATGTGCCATTAAAAGTTATTGAAAACTTTTCCAAAAGCTCGACGGTTTGGCCGTAGGGGCATGGCGAAGTTTGATGCCTCGCAATGATCATTCTATGACCATTCTGATGGCAATAACTGGTATGCATTGTGGGATTTCAACCAAATTCAATATTATGGATATCAGTCCAATTCCAAACAGCTCTATAGAACAATATTCATAGAAATCTACAGTGCAACCTATAGGAGGCAGAAAGTTTTGCATAAGAAAGTTTGCATCATGTTGTTTTTTTTTAATACCTCGGGAATGGAATGTCAGATTGGCACTAAGATAGGTATGATGTATGTAGGAAAACGTTAATTTTGGATAACCTCTAGTGAACCCTCAGAAACAGTGTGGATTAGATGCTAATGACAAATGTGAATATTCTTAATAAATGTACCTAAGAGACTATAATTTAATGATTAATAGTAAATGGGAGCATTTATAGGGAATGTATTAAAGGACTGAATATGCACTGTCTAGATATTGTCACGCTGCGCCGTTCATCAGCGGCGCCACCTGCTCACACACCTGATCCTCATCAGCGGCGAGGGATAAAAGCCGCCTCGCCCGGAGGCTCGGCCTGAAGCCGTCAGACTTCGTTTCCTCACCGCTGTGAGCATACCTTTCTTCAGCATCGCTATTTTGGGTAAGAACCCTTACCTCCTTCTCCAGTCTGCTCCCCTGTGCACAGGTGGATTCCCCGGCGGCGGACATCTCCGTTCCATCGCCCATCCTTCGCCGCTGCACGGAGCTCTCCAGGTGGCTGTCTCCCGGGCTACGTTCCCCTTGCTGTGCCAGCTATCCTGACAACTCAAGTAAGATCTTCTCTTGCCATAATTCATCCTGTGTTGGTGTATGCCCGTCACCCTCTCCCTGTGCTCTCTCCATAGGGTTGCTCGGCCGAACGGTCATCTGCCTCTGTGCCTGAAGCAGACGCCACCACCAACACATCTGCATCCCGCAGACACGCACTCATTCACTCCTGCTGTTAATAAACTCTTTGAACTACTCTAAGCCTGTGTGTGTGCGTCTCCTGAGCCGTGCGTTATGTAAGTACGGCTTCAGCAGAGCGGCTCGGCGGACGGCGGGCTCGCACACCGGTTTACCACTCTCGAGGCTAGAGTGGATCAGATTGCTTATCAACAGCAGGTTATCCTGAATCAATTATTAAACTTAACTAACCGGTTGGGCCGCTTAGATCCTCAACAGCCGTTCCCCCCGGCTCGTCAGGGTGGCGCGGCTCCTGCTGTTCCAGCGGCCGTCCAGCCGGCTCCAGTGGCACCGGTTCGGCTCACACCGATTCCGACCCCCGCCCGCTTTAGCGGTAAGCTCGGCGGAGCGCGGGGGTTCATTATGCAGTGTGAGTCCGTGTTCCACCGTGTGCCCGGAGATTCTCCCTCGGATCACAGTCGGATTGGTTACATAGGGAATCTTCTGGAGGGGCGTGCGTTAACTTGGACCTACGCCGTAATGGCGAGGCCCAGTTATGCCACCCTCACCTATGACCAGTTCGTGAGGCGCTTTCTGGAGGTCTTTGACCATTCTCAAACCGAGACGGTCCAGGTCGATCGGCTTCTCGCTCTCCAGCAGGGAGGCCGGTCGGCAGCGGACTACTCGGTCGACTTCCGGGTAGCGGCGGAGGAATTGGGCTGGGAGGAACGCTCCCTCTGTGGCCTGTTCCTCCGCAGCCTCAATAGTGATCTGAGGGATGAACTGGCTGGACGGGATATCCCTGGGACGCTAGCGGAGCTGACATCCTTAGTGATAAGTTTGGATAACAGGTTGCGCGAGCGCTCCTCGGGGCGGAAGTCTTCTTCTTCTCGCCCTCGTGGAGTCTCGCCGCACCTGTTCCAAGCTCGCCCCCTGGCGGCGCCGCCAGCATTGTGCCCCGAGGAGTCGGAGCCGATGGTGACGGGCTGGACCAAGCTTTCCCCTGCGGAGAAACAACGCCGCCGTGAGTTGGGCCTCTGCATGTATTGCGGAGGTGACCAACACACTGTGGAGCGTTGCCCGCGGAAAGCCAGTCGGCGGGGTCCGCGAATCGCTGTAGGGAGCCTCGCTGATCCCAACCGGTTAGACTCTCTCACTCAATTAAAGCTGCCCATCCGTTTTTGCCACAATCCCACTGGGCACCTCACCCACGCACTGGTGGATTCGGGCGCAGAGGGCAGCTTCATTTCACAAGGCCTGGCAACCCGATTGGGCATCCGCTGTCAGGCATTAAAACACCCCATCTCCCTGGTCCATCTCTCCCGTGCCTCCCTTGGGAGAGTTTCTCACCAAACCATGCCTGTCCCAGTCATCATCTCAGGGAACCACCGGGAGGAGATGGTATTTTACGTCCTGCCCAACTCTGTGTCGCCCGTCATCCTGGGGTATCCCTGGCTACGCCTCCACAACCCTGTCCTGGACTGGAGGTCCGCTGGGGTATCGGCATGGAGTACCTTCTGTATGGGCACCTGCCTTCAGTCCGCTGCCTGCTCCCCATCCGCGGCTCTCCCTGTGGCGGATACAGCACCTCCGGACCTGTCACTGGTGCCTCCAGAATTTCACGACCTGGGTATGGTATTTAGCAAATCGAAAGCTATGTCTCTTCCCCCGCATCGACCATATGACTGTGCCATCAACCTCCGCCAGGGGGCTCCCCTGCCATCTGGTCGGCTCTACAGCCTGTCGGCGCCGGAGAAGGAGACCATGAATACGTACCTGAAGGAATCACTGAGCGCTGGGATTATCCGCCCATCGTCATCACCCGTGGGGGCGGGGTTTTTCTTTGTATGGAAGAAGGACGGTTCCCTCCGTCCCTGTATTGACTACCGAGCTCTTAATGACATCACTGAGAGGGACCGTTACACCCTGCCCCTCATGGACACTGCCTTCCACTCCCTCCAGGGGGCGACCTGGTTTACCAAGCTGGATCTCCGCAGCGCTTACCACCTCGTCCGGATCCGGGAGGGAGATGAATGGAAAACAGCCTTCCGTACCCCGAACGGCCACTTTGAGTATCTCGTCATGCCGTTCGGGCTGACCAACGCTCCTGCCGTCTTTCAGCGCCTCATCAGTGACGTCCTCCGGGATTTCATCGGCCTCTTCGTGTTCGTCTACCTGGACGACATTCTGATCTTCTCTCAGTCCAGAGACGAGCACCGGGTCCATGTGAGGCGGGTCCTTCAAAGACTGCTGGAGAATCGTTTGTACGTGAAGGCTGAGAAGTGCGAGTTTTACGCTAGGACCACATCCTTCCTGGGATTCATCATCGCCCAAGACCAGGTGCTCCCGGACCCAGAGAAGGTGAAGGCGGTGGTGGAGTGGCCTACTCCCGCATCTCGGAAGCAGGTGCAACAGTTTGTTGGCTTCGCCAATTTTTACCGCCGTTTTGTCCCGAATTTCAGCTGGATCGTCGGACCACTGACCCGCCTCACGTCCCCGAAGGTCCCGTTCCGGTGGACCGAAGAGGTCGATACTGCCTTTAAGGCGCTGAAGGCGGAGTTCTCCTCCCCCCGGGTCCTTCGCCAGGTCGACCCCGCGCTGCAGTGCATTGTGGAAGTGGACGCATCGGACACGGGAGTGGGAGCAGTGTTATCCCAGCAATCACCGGACGATGGCGCCAAGCGACCGTGCGCCTTCTTCTCCCGGCGCCTGTCCCCGGCGGAGAGGAACTATGATGTGGGGGACAGAGAGCTCCTGGCCATTAAACTCGCCCTACAGGAGTGGCGCCACTGGCTAGAGGGGGCGGACCTGCCGTTTGTGGTCTTGACGGACCATAAGAACTTAGAGTACCTACGATCTGCCAAGCGCCTGAATGCCCGCCAGGCGCGCTGGTCTCTGTTCTTCGCCAGGTTCCGGTTCTCTATCACCTTCAGGCCAGGCTCCAAGAACGGCCTGCCTGACGCCCTCTCTAGACAGTTCACCCCCGTGGGGGCTGAGGAGACGCCCCACACTATCCTGCCCAGGTCGTGCGTCGTGGGAGCTATCTCTTGGGACATTGTGGACAAGATCCGGAAGGCACAGGAGGTGGAACCTGATCCTGGCGGCGGACCGGAGGGAAGACTGTTCGTTCCGTCTACGGTCCGAGGAGAGGTCATCCACTGGCTCCACACCTCCCGGCTCACCTGTCATCCCGGCACCTCTCGGATGATCAGCCTCCTCCAACGGTCCTTTTGGTGGCCGGGCCTGCGGAGGGATGCAGCCCGCTACGCCCGGGCTTGTCCAATTTGTGCCACCAGCAAGTCGGGAAACGCCCCTCCAGCGGGTCTGCTCCAGCCTCTGCCCGTCCCTGGCAGGCCATGGTCGCACATCGCACTGGATTTCGTCACCGGGCTCCCAGCTTCCAACTCATTCGACACCATCCTGACCGTCGTGGACCGTTTCTCCAAGGCGGCACACTTCATCCCCCTGCGAGGTCTCCCTACCGCCCTGGAGACGGCGGGCTTCCTCGTCCAACACGTGGTCAGGCTGCATGGGATCCCGGTGGACGTGGTCTCGGACCGGGGCCCCCAATTTTCATCCGAGGTTTGGAAATCCTTTTGTAACGCCATCGGAGCCAAGGTGAGCCTCTCCTCCGGCCATCACCCCCAGTCTAACGGGCAGTGTGAGAGGACCAATCAGGAGCTGGAGGCTGTGCTCCGCTGTGTTGCTAGATCCAAGCCAACATCATGGAGCAACCATCTCGCCTGGGTGGAGTACGCCCACAACACCGCCCGCTCTTCTGCAACGGGGATGTCCCCCTTCAAGGCGTCCCTGGGTTACGACCCCCCGCTGCTTCCAGCGCAGGAGAGCGAGGTAACTGTTCCGTCAGTTAGGGCGCACGTGAGGCAGTTCCGCTCCACCTGGGCCGCCGCGCGTCATGCGCTTTTACGCACAGCGGAGCGCAACAAGACCGTGGCGGACCGGCGTAGAAGACCTGCCCCGGCGTACAGAGTTGGGCAACTTGTCTATGTTTCCACCCAGGACGTCACCCTAAAAGGCGAGAGGAGGAAGATGGCACAGCGCTTCATGGGTCCCTTCCCCATCACCCGGATCATCAACCCGGTGGCTGTGCGCGTGGCTATTCCCCCCTCCCTCCGCATCCATTCCACCTTCCACGTATCAAAGGTGAAGCTGGCAGTCACCGACCCCCTTTGCCCTCCTCCTGCAGCGCAACCCGCGCCCCGGATGATTGGTGGCCACCCGGCCTGGTCCGTCTCCTCCATCCTGGACTCCCGGCGCCGGGGTCGTGGGTTGCAATACTTGGTGGACTGGGAGGGCTATGGGCCCGAGCATCGACAATGGGTGCCCCCGTCGTTTGTGTTGGACCCATCGCTCATCGCCGATGAACCAAAACAGCTTATCCGAGCGCACCCGGATAAGCCATCGCCAGGAGGCGCTGCTAGAGGGGGGAGTACTGTCACGCCGCGCCGTTCATCAGCGGCGCCACCTGCTCACACACCTGATCCTCATCAGCGGCGAGGGATAAAAGCCGCCTCGCCCGGAGGCTCGGCCTGAAGCCGTCAGACTTCGTTTCCTCACCGCTGTGAGCATACCTTTCTTCAGCATCGCTATTTTGGGTAAGAACCCTTACCTCCTTCTCCAGTCTGCTCCCCTGTGCACAGGTGGATTCCCCGGCGGCGGACATCTCCGTTCCATCGCCCATCCTTCGCCGCTGCACGGAGCTCTCCAGGTGGCTGTCTCCCGGGCTACGTTCCCCTTGCTGTGCCAGCTATCCTGACAACTCAAGTAAGATCTTCTCTTGCCATAATTCATCCTGTGTTGGTGTATGCCCGTCACCCTCTCCCTGTGCTCTCTCCATAGGGTTGCTCGGCCGAACGGTCATCTGCCTCTGTGCCTGAAGCAGACGCCACCACCAACACATCTGCATCCCGCAGACACGCACTCATTCACTCCTGCTGTTAATAAACTCTTTGAACTACTCTAAGCCTGTGTGTGTGCGTCTCCTGAGCCGTGCGTTATGTCAGATATGAGCTGTCAATGGAAGTAGTAACGTTTCTACGCCAGAGGTGGCGCTCAGTAATGTTAAGACACTGTGTAGTGTTAGAGAACACCATAGAAGAAGAGTGTAGGCGCTCTAGTGTGAGTGTTCGAGAGAGACGTTGACACAGAGTAGACACAGAGTGTAGAGACAGAGTGTTGAGACAAGATGGTGTCTAGCGATGTGCTCTGTAAGTGATGTGCCGTGCCGTGTGAGCTGGGAGAAGTCAATAAACAGTCGCTGCAAAGTCTAAAAGCTTGGCTCAAATCATCCTTCCTCCCCTTCGCCCCTCCTGGGTGTAACAAAACTTGGTAGCGGAGGATGGTTCAGCCGTGTATAAGACGGTGAGTGAGCAAATAAAAAAAGGAAAAAAAAAGGCCGTAACAATGGAGCTGGAGCAGCTACAAGCTAAGCTAACTGAGGCCTTGGTGCCGTTACGGGCCGAACAGCTAAAGGAGGTCTGTTTATTTGCAAAGATAAGCCCAGCCGAACCGTCTAAGAAGTACACGCTGATACGACTGTTAATCGAGGAGGTAGAGAAAACCATCGAACGCGAAGAGGAGGATGTTGTCCGCGAGTTTCTGCTAAGGCTAATAGCATGTGCTAACGAAGCTAAGCTAAGTGAACCGTTGCTGCAGGCAGCGACAACGGCAGGCACGAGCCGCGAGGCGGAGGCACTCGCCAGTTTACAGAGCCAGTATGCCGCTCTGCATGAAAGTATTATTGACTCAACTAAACGGGTTGAAGAAGAAATAATAAGGCTGACGGATGATCAGGCCGCGCCGCCGCCGGGCCGCCATTTTGTGACACAGCCCGAGACCGCGCCGCCGAGCCGCCATTTTGTGATACAGCCCGCGGTCCCCACAGCGCCCCTACCGCCAGAAGTGATCATTAAACGGGAGTTTAAGATAAATGGGCAGATAGGGGAGAGGGGCCAAAAAGACAAGTTGTCTTATTCCAATCTCACTCACCAGATTAATATGGGCTTAAAGAAAAAGCACAGTGAGGCTGAGATAATTGAGGCTGTTGTCAAAGCAGTGAGTCCTGGATTGAGTTTGCGCGCTATGCTGGAGATTAAGTCAGATCTCACACTGCCACAGTTGCGCATAATCCTGCGAGGACATTATAAAGAAGATAGTTCCACTGACTTGTATCATCGTCTGATAAATCTCACACAAGACAGTAATGAGTCACCTCAGAACTTCCTGTTTCGTGCCATTGAGCTGAAGGAAAGACTTTTAGCAGCATCCAGAGAGCCTGGCACTGAAGAGCAGTTTAGTTGTGATCTTATTCAGAGGAAGTTTCTGAGGGCGGTGGAAACAGGACTGATCAGTGTTGATGTGAAATATCAACTGAAGCGTTATTTGGAGGATCTTGCCGTCACCGATGAGCTACTGATTTCAAAGATGAATGCAGCAGCCAGTCTTGAATGGGAACGGCATCAAAAATTTAAAAGGCACACAAAAGAACTAAAGGTTCGAGAATGCCGAGTGGAGAATCTGACGGGTCAGTATGCAACCGAGAGAGAAGTGGATGGCCAAGAGCGCCCCCTACCATCGACAAAAGGAAAAATCCTTAAATCCCAAAGCACAGTGACCCGTATGGAATCTGAGCTCCTGAACATAGTCACGCAGCTGAAGAGTGACATGGAGGAGATCAAAAAGGCCATACGTGAGTCTCCCAGAGCACCTTGTGCTCAAAGAGCCAGGAGGACACGTGGCTGCAAGAGATGTCAGTCCACCAGCAATGGCGATCAATGCAACCACTGCTTCAGGTGTGGAGTCAGCGGCCACATGTCAAGGGAATGTCGGATAGGGAGGAGACTCGGAAGAGGAACAGGGCAAGTAGACACGGCGGCCAATACTGTCGCAGCCACTTCAGAACAAGCTAACACACAAGAACTGTATGAGCTCGTTACTGACAGTATTCGGAGGTTAGAAGCAAGGCTGGTAGCTCAGGCCGAGGCACCTCCTGTAGAAACGGTCTGTGTTAATCTACTGTCCCCTAATCGCCAATTACAGTTACTCAATTTGGTTGGGAAAAAATATGTCATCACCTGCTTTCTGGATGACAAGGAGACACAAGCATTGTGGGACACAGGGTCACAGGTTTGTTTAATGAATGACACCTGGAGACAGGAGCACCTGCCACACACCACCGTCAGAGACTTAGCCGAGTTGGTGGGTCCAATAATCCTGAGTGGGAGGGCAGTGAACCAGACCCCGATTCCATTCTCAGGGTGGGTCGAAGTCACATTTAAGCTGCCGACAGTTAGTCGCCCACCGGTGGAACTCTTAGTTCCTGTGCTAGTGGTGAAGGAGGACGGAGTGGCAGAGCCGCCTATCATTGGGTTCAACGTGATTGACCATGTCCTGAAGATGGGCATTAAATCCCCTTGTGCCATCAGTGAAGCTGTTAGCGCAGCCTTCTCATTTGACTGTAAGAAAACAGAGGTGTTTTTGAAAGTGATGAAAAGTGAGGAGGATAGGCTGGGGGAAGGAATGGTAAAAGTTGGCAGTGAGTTGGTTACCATCCCTGCTGGCCAAACCAAAACAGTCAAAGGTTGTGTCAGAGCAGGCTCACTTCCAGACACACAAGACGTCTTATTTGAGCCGAGTCAGTGCACCCAGTTACCAGAGGGTTTGCAGATGCAAAGTGGGTTGGTGCAGTTATGGAAAGGGAAGCGATCGATGTTCAAAATACCTATAACAAACAGTACGTCCCGTGATATCCAGCTGCCCGCTAAGACCATTTTGGGGGAAACGCAGAGAGTTAAAACTGCTTATCCGGCAGATATTAGACCCCCTGCTGTAAACCAAGCGACTGTCGACCCGACGACGAGTGAAATGGGAAGAAACAAAGAGACCGAGATGAACTATGCTGTCAAAGAGACTATGGACATGTGGGACCCTCCAGTTCCCCTTGATCATCTCTCGCCCATACAGCAAGAGCAAGTCAAACAGCTACTACGGGAGGAACGGCAAGCGTTTTCCCGTGATGAGTATGATGTAGGGACAATTCCCTCTTTACAGTTGAAGATCCGACTCAAAGATCACGATCCTGTCAAAAAGACTTATGTTTCTGTTCCCAAACCACTTCATAAAGAAGTAAAGGAGTATTTAGAAGACCTGCTTAACAGGGGCTGGATCACCAAATCCAAGTCATCGTATTCCAGTCCAATTGTCTGTGTGCGAAAGAAAGATGGAGGTCTGCGTTTGTGTTGTGACTTTAGAGAATTGAACAAGAAGTCTATCCCAGACAGACACCCAATTCCCCGCATACGAGATATGCTGAACAGTCTAAGTGGGAGTGTGTGGTTTTCAGTCCTCGACCAAGGAAAGGCGTATCATCAGGGTTTCCTGGAAGAGTCGAGTAAGCCCCTCACTGCATTTATCACTCCCTGGGGTTTGTTCGAGTGGGTAAGGATTCCATTTGGTTTGTCCTCAGCACCAGCAGCATTCCAAAGATCTATGGAGGAGTGCTTGTGGGGGTTGAGAGATGATGTTTGTCTGCCTTACCTCGATGATAACCTTGTTCATTCACAGACTTTTGAAGATCACTTGCGAGACCTGAGAAGTGTCCTGCACCGCTATCAAAGTCATGGAGTGAAGTTGACTCCCCGGAAATGTGAGTTATTCAAGCAGCAGGTACGTTTTCTTGGTAAAATGGTAACAGGACAGGGTTACACCATGGACCCTGCGGACATTGCCCCAGTGCAGACACTCAAACAGCAGCAACCTTCCACTGTTGGAGAGTTAAGGAAATTGCTAGGTTTTATTTCATATTACCGCAGTTATATTCCAAACTTCTCTCGTATAGCAAAGCCTCTTTACGACCTTCTGGCTAAAGATCACACAGACAAAGCAAAGAAAAACTCAAAGAGACATGTCAAAAAGAACGATGGAGGCCTCTTACCCTCATCCCATGTGATCAGGTGGCGCTCAGAGCATCAAGCAGTAGTTTGTCAGCTTGTTGACCTTCTTACCCAACCCCCAGTGTTAGGTTACCCGAACTTTGAAGAACCCTTCATTTTACACTGTGACGCTTCACAGGAGGGGCTTGGGGCGGTGTTATACCAGCGACAACAAGACAAACTGGTGGTGATAGCATATGGCTCCAGGACACTGTCAAAGTCAGAGAAGAACTACCACCTTCATTCAGGGAAGCTGGAATTTCTTGCCATGAAGTGGGCCATCTGTGAGAGGTTTCGGGATTATCTGTACTATTCTCCACCATTCACTGTCTATACAGACAATAATCCCCTAACGTATGTGCTCACCACCGCAAAGTTAAATGCAACCACACAGAGGTGGGTAGCAGAACTAGCTGATTTCCAGTTTGTGATTAAGTATCGCCCTGGAAAAGCAAACAGAGATGCAGACGGACTTTCACGTATGCCCCTAGATATGGAGCAGTACATGAACAGATGCACCCAGAATGTTGATCCTGATGTGATGAATTGTGTGACACAGGCAGTCAAGGTGAAGTCACAAGAAAATGAACCATGGCTCTGCCCAGTCACCATTTCTACTCTCATCAGTGAAGCAGACTAAGAAGCCAGCTCTATAGCTGAAATATCAAAGACTGATCTAAAAAGAGCTCAAGAAGAAGACTCCATGATTGGAGAGGTGTTGCGCTATGTGTTATCAAAACAATGGCCAAGAAGTGTAAAGCAGCACAACAGTAAAATTGCAGCTCTAGTCAGACAAAAACACAAGCTGTACTTGGAAGATGATGGACTGCTTTACAGGAAAACGGCAACACATGACCAGCTACTCCTACCCCAGAAGTTTCACAAACTTGTGTTCAAAGAGCTCCATGAAAACATGGGCCATTTAGGGGTAGAGAGAGTGATGAACTTGATAAGAGAGCGTTTTTATTGGGCTCACATGCAAAGAGATGTGGAGCACTACATCACGAGAGTTTGCAGTTGTTTGAAGAACAAACGTCCCAATAAGATAACAAGGGCACCACTGACTAACATTGTCACCACGTACCCATTTGAATTAGTGTCAGTGGATTTCCTGCATTTGGAGAAGTGCAAAGGAGGATATGAGTATATCCTGGTTGTAATGGACCATTTTACTCGTTTTGCCCAGGCTTACCCATGTCGTAACAAAGCTGCCCACACCGCTGCTGAGAAGATCTTTGGAGATTTTGCCCTCAAGTTTGGTTTCCCCACACGACTCCATCATGATCAGGGAAGAGAGTTCCAAAATAAACTTTTTGCAAAACTCCAAGAGTACAGTGGTGTGCAGGGGTCCCGAACAACGCCCTACCATCCCCAAGGGAATGGGCAGGTGGAACGATTTAATCGTACACTGTTGGCAATGCTCAGAAATTTGCCTGAAGCAGCCAAGGAAGACTGGAAGTCCTCTCTGGCAAAAGTGGTTCATGCCTATAATTGTACGCGTAGTGAAGCTACGGGGTACGCACCATATTTTCTGTTGTTTGGTCATAGTCCAAAGTTGCCTATTGATCTGATGTTTGGCCTCACAACAAGAGAGCAGAGTGTTTCTCAGCAAGACTATGCTGAAAAGTGGAGAGCTACAATGACTGAAGCTTACAAACTCGCTTCTAAAACAGCAAACAAAGAAGGGATGAGAAGTAAAGCACTTTATGATAAAAAGGTTCACGGTGCTGAATTACTCCCTGGATCCAGAGTATTGGTTCGAAACTTGACCGAAAAAGGTGGGCCAGGAAAATTAAGATCATACTGGGAAGACAAGGTGTATGTCGTGATCCAAAAGAAGTACCCAGACAGTCCAGTATATGAAATCAGACCTGAAACTGGCAAGGGACGCACTCGGGTCATACACAGAAACCTTTTGTTACCATGTGACTTTCTTCCCATGGAAACAGTGAAACATGCCTCTAAGAAAATAAGAGAAAGAGACTCTAAAAGACAAAGGCATGTGGACAGACAAAGCAACACGGATGATGAAGATGAAGAGGGTTGGAATGCCATAATCGGATTACGAGCTGGGAAGGATCAAGTGCAGCGTCCACTGAGAGCCGATGCACCGGAGTTCTACCCGCATGATGACACTACTCCGGAGGATGAGGACTAGGACCCAGATGACGTCACGCAGGTGCAGCTGGCACCAGAGGTCGACGATCCGGTGGTTCCAGATCCAGCTGAGACAGACCAGGACCAGAGTGATGAGGTGTCGGAGTCCAGTTCCAGTGACCAGGAGGGACCTGACGAGATTCCTGCTAAAACGTATCCTTCAAGAATAAGAAAACAGCCATTGAGACTGACTTATGATAAGTTAGGCCAACCTAGCACTTCATTGCATTTCATCTGTCTAGAACAAAGGTGTAGAAGCTAAAGATAACCATTGGTCAGACATAACTGTCTTGAAAAGTAACTTGGTAGTTACGGTGATGGTTGATAAAAAAATTGAAAAAAAGAACAAAAAAATTTAAAAACACAAAAAGAGACTTGCAGTATGTTACTAAGGCACAGGCATCACACCAAGGTTTATTTGGTAGGCTATGACTAGATTGAGTATCCTTACTCTCAGGAAAGATGCAGATACCCACCACGATGGATGGAGCGGTTGAAGGTTATCGTGCACAAAGACCTCTTCTGCAAATGTATTGCATGGAATAGGAGATACATGCTGTACTATGGACAATCACCAGTGGCATCTTTATAGACTTTAATGAACTCTGACTCCTGTGTAGTGATACCCTACTTAACATGTAATGCATGATTACCAAATGTGAACTGACAGAAGAAAAGAGAAAAAAACTACTGTTTTCAGAAAGGGTAATGTTGGGACGACATTAACTTTTTGAGGGGTGAGTGTAGGAAAACGTTAATTTTGGATAACCTCTAGTGAACCCTCAGAAACAGTGTGGATTAGATGCTAATGACAAATGTGAATATTCTTAATAAATGTACCTAAGAGACTATAATTTAATGATTAATAGTAAATGGGAGCATTTATAGGGAATGTATTAAAGGACTGAATATGCACTGTCTAGATATGAGCTGTCAATGGAAGTAGTAGCGTTTCTACGCCAGAGGTGGCGCTCAGTAATGTTAAGACACTGTGTAGTGTTAGAGAACACCATAGAAGAAGAGTGTAGGCGCTCTAGTGTGAGTGTTCGAGAGAGACGTTGACACAGAGTAGACACAGAGTGTAGAGACAGAGTGTTGAGACAAGATGGTGTCTAGCGATGTGCTCTGTAAGTGATGTGCCGTGCCGTGTGAGCTGGGAGAAGTCAATAAACAGTCGCTGCAAAGTCTAAAAGCTTGGCTCAAATCATCCTTCCTCCCCTTCGCCCCTCCTGGGTGTAACATGTACTGTATATGGGTATGCCACTGAACAGTTACAGCTATGTATATTCATGAGTAGCAATAGCACCCTCTCTTGGAGACATGAACGTTACACCAAAGGTTTTTTTCAATATCTCTGAAATAAATAGTCTGATTGGTACCATTCTATACCCATGTGCCATCAAAAGCTGTTGAAAACTTTTCCAAATGCCCAGTGGTTTGGCGGAAGGGGCATGACCAAGTTTGCAGTGTTGCCATCACCCTTCCGATGGCTTTTACTCTGGCATACATTGACTGATTTCAACCAAATTTTGTGAGGTGAATAGGTAGTCAATACTGATAATTTCTATAATAAAGAATGACACATAGCGACAGTGCCCCCTACCGCCAATGGACAGGAAGTTGACATAACTCTCATGCCATACTCATGTGCTGCTTGCCAGAATGACAATTTTCTGAGGTTTATCAGACCACCTGGTTGATCATAACTGCACATCACCTTCAGCATGGCGTCACTGCTGTTACCATGGACACGCCCCCCTCTCCATTCACTCCGTGATCTTGTTGGGAGGCTTGTGAAGGACTTGGAGTCACGAAATATGGAACATAGGTTGAGGTGACTGTCATATCTAGGCCTATATGGGTGGCATGGTAACATGGTGAAGGTTGACTCTTCACCATGGAACATCGGAAAGTTGTAACTTGGACAAACTTTATCTGATTTTCACCAAATTTTGTACTATGGATATTAGTCCCGCCCCACACGCTCCTACATAAAAATGATTGACAAAAGTTATCATGCCACCTACTGCTCACAGGAAGTACTGTGCCAAACTGTTTACTTTATTATTCACGCAGCGCTTGCCGCAACGACGGGAAATTTTCTGAGCCAGCTAGGTATGACCGGCGCCAGGGTCCACGGTTGCGTGGGGGGCAAGGGCCTGCTTACAGCTGCTTGCAGCTTTAGTTAGGGCCATAGCCACTGACAAAGTCAGTGGGCGAGAGCCCTATTGTAATTGTTAGAATTTTTAGGGCCCGAGCCACTGACAGCATCAGAGGGTGAGAGCCCTATTGTATTTGTTAGAATTTTTTTTTTCTTCTTCTCCATCTAAGATCTCATTTTTGGGGTAGTCAGTGTGCATGAAAACTCACCATTTTTTGCAGGGACCTCAAGACTGGCAAAAAATTGAATATTTTGGAGGAAATGTGAATGACCCCACGAAAATGGCTCTACAGCGCCACCTAACATGAAGTCAATGGGGAGTGCTACACACTTACTTTCGCGTAGAAAGATGAAAATTGGGTGAGATGTTTATCATGTCAAGACATGCAAAAAAACTCCATAGAAGTGATGGTCTACACCCAACAGGAAGTCAGCCATTTTGGCAGGAAGTGGTGGTGACCAGATTTCCACCTCATGCATTTGATCGAACTCGTCCTAGGGTTTTTGTCCGATTGAGCTCATTTGGAGTGACAATCCTTTATACCCATGTGCCATTAAAAGTTATTGATGCTCGACGGTTTTGGCCGTAGTGGCGTGGCAAAGTTTGATGCCTCGCCATGATCATTCTATGACCATTCTGATGGCAATAACTCTGGTATGCATTGTGGGATTTCAACCAAATTCAGTATTATGGATATCAGTCCAATTCCAAACAGTTCTATAGAACAATATTCATAGAAATCTACAGTGCCACCTATAGCAGGCAGAAAGTTTTGCATCAGAAAGTTTGCATCATGTTGTTTTTTTAATACTTCGGGAATGGAGTGTCGTTCTGGAGCAATATATGTATGATGTATACGGGTACGGTTCCAAGGTTGTCATAGCCAGGAGCGGCACTGGGGTTAAGCTCCCAGTGCTCATAAAATGCTCCTTATGGTGTGCGTCTCGAAAAGCCTCTGACAACTAAGTCCAACTCCTAGCCTGCCCGTGTGGTTTAGTCTCTAAGCCCGGCGGAACTGCTTTTACTAATAGGAGAAGGGGCGAGGGCGGATCTCTGGCGCCTTAAAACCAGATGCTTCGGGTAGATGGTGGCTCGTCAACCTGGGAAGGTAGCCCATCTAGGGGAAGGTAAACCCTGATTTCAAACCTCTGCTGCCTTGCGGCATACCCGGTCACGGGAAAGGCTTTGGGAGTCAACCCTGAGGAAAAATCCGGAGTCGGAGCCCCTAAGGCAGTTCTATGTTGTGCTCAACATCGTTCTGGCAGCTTCTGCAACGGCGCTGGTGCCAAACTGTAGCAGCCCTGCTGTTCCTTTGGATTCATCAGTGACGTGGAGAGGGGGGACATGCTGCATGGGCAACATCTTGTCCTCCATATCTTCCTGCCCAGACTTGAATCCTACCAACGCCCAACGCTGGAAGGTAGAACACCGGATCACTGGAGAGGACACTCCAGCTTCGCCTTTGGCGTAGACAAAACACGGGGAATGACAGTTACCGGTTATAAGCCACTGCTCAATTGGCGTAGAGCGTGGCGCCAGGGGTTGTTCCCGACGGTGGGAGGGATCATCAGATCTCACTGGACAGCTACCGCCCGCCTCAAGCTGGGCAGCCCCCAGCCAATAAGGTGTTGTCCCGCCACAGCTTGCTTTCCTCATTGGGTGCATGGGGATAAGGAGAAATCCAAACAGCAGGCTGAGAACCTTCGCACCAGGCAAGACAATAAAACAAAAGAGACCAACTTTAAAACTGGGAACTTGGAACGTCCACACTATGATGACAGGACTCGCTGCTAACCTAAAGGACATCAACGACACCAGGAAGACTGCCATCATCAATAATGAGCTGAAGAGACTGGGAGTGGATATCGCCACTCTCCAGGAAACACGGTTAGCTGATGCAGGCACACTGAGAGAGAAGGACTACACATTCTACTGGCAGGGAAAAGGCAGTGACGAACACAGGGAACACGGAGTGGGCTTCGCAGTGAAGAACACTTTGCTGAAGATGGTGGAACCGGGCAGCACTGGCTCTGCGCGACTCCTCACCCTCCACCTGAACACCACTGAAGGCTCAGTCACCCTCGTCAGTGTGTATGCCCCAACACAGACAGCCACACCAGAGGCAAAAGACGAGTTCTACGAGAATCTCGCAACAACTGTCAGGATCATCCCCAACTCTGAACAACTCATTCTCCTTGGAGACTTCAATGCCAGAGTGGGTGCTGACCACGACTCCTGGCCCTCCTGTCTTGGACCTTTTGGCGTGGGCAGAATGAACGACAACGGACAGCGGCTGCTTGAGTTCTGCACATATCACGATCTGTGCATCACAAACTCGTTCTTCAAGACCAAGCCCCAACACAAGGTTTCCTGGCAACATCCGCGCTCAAAGCACTGGCACCAACTAGACTTGATCCTGACCAGGCGCACCTCACTGAAGAATGTGCTAATCACCCGTTCGTTCCAGAGTGCAGATTGCGACACAGACCATTCATTGGTGTGTTGCAAGGTCAAGCTGCAGCTGAAGAAATTCCATCGTGCTAGACAACCTGGAAAGGCACGGATTGACACCAGCAAGATGGCCCAACCAGAACTTGTTGAGCAGTTTGCCTCCACCTTTGAGAAGGAACTTGGTGTACCACAAGGAGGAGAATCTGCAAAGCAGAAGTGGGAAAAGCTGCGAAACACCATCTACCGCACAGCCTTGGCTACCTTTGGGAGGAAGACCTCGAAGTCACAGGACTGGTTTGATGCCAAGTTGACCGAGATGACCCCCGTCATTGAAGCCAAGCGCTCAGCACTTGCTGAGTACAAGAAGTACCCAAACGAGAAGAATCTCCAGATTCTCAGGGCTGCGAGAAGCAAAGTTCAGCAGACTGCTCGGCGCTGTGCCAACGAGTACTGGACTCAGCTCAGCCAAGACATTCAAACCGCTGCCATAACAGGGAACATCCGTGGTATGTACGATGGCATCAAGAAAGCACTTGGTCCGGCTCAGAGCAAGACGGCCCCCCTCAAATCTTCCACTGGGGAGATGATCACAGAGAAGAACAAGCAGATGGAGAGATGGGTGGAACACTATTCCGACCTCTACTCTAGACAGAACACCGTGACACCGTCAGCCCTTGATGCCATCGACTGCCTGCCATCCATGGACGAACTTGACGCCGAGCCAACCATCGACGAACTCAGTAAGGCCATTGATAGCTTGGCCGCTGGCAAGGCACCCGGCAACGACGGCATACCCCCTGACCTGATCAAGCACTGCAAGACCGCCCTACTGCTGCCATTGCATGACGTCCTCTGCCAGTGCTGGAAGGAAGGTGCCGTACCACAGGACATGAGGGACGCCAAGATCATCACCCTCTACAAAAACAAAGGGGAGAGAAGCGACTGCAACAACTACAGGGGCATTTCCCTCCTCAGCGTTGTTGGCAAAGTCTACGCACGAGTTGTTCTCGTTCGTCTACAGAAGCTTGCCGAACGTGTCTACCCCGAGTCTCAGTGTGGCTTCCGCGCTGAGCGATCGACGGTAGACATGATATTCTCCATCCGCCAACTCCAGGAGAAATGCAGAGAACAGAACATGCCTCTGTACGTCGCCTTCATCGACCTCACCAAAGCATTCGATCTGGTCAGCAGAGAGGGCCTTTTCAAGAGCCTGCCAAAGATAGGATGCCCACCAAAGTTGCAAAGCCTCATTGAATCGTTTCACACCAACATGCAGGGGATAGTGCAGCATGATGGCAACGTCTCAGAGCCATTCAACATACGCAGCAGAGTGAAACAGGGCTGTGTACTTGCGCCAACCCTCTTTGGGATTTTCTTTGCTATGCTCCTGAGGCATGCCTTCAGCACAGCAACAGAGGGAATCTACCTGCACACAAGATCTGACGGTAGGCTTTTCAACCTCGCCCGCCTGAAAGCCAGAACCAAAGTACGCGAGGCTCTAATCAGAGACATGCTGTTCGCAGACGACGCTGCAGTCGCAACCCACACACAGCAGGAGCTTCAGACCCTGATGGACCGCTTCTCCCAGGCATGCAAGGACTTCGGGCTTACCATCAGCCTGAAGAAGACTAACGTCTTGGCGCAAGGCACGGAAGCACCACCAACCATCACCATTGATGACTACAAGCTGGAGGTCGTGAATCAGTTCACGTACCTGGGGTCCACGATCAGCAACAACCTCTCCCTTGATACAGAGATCAACAAGAGGATTGGAAAATCAGCCTTCACACTCGCTCGCCTCACCACACGAGTGTGGGAGAATCCCAAACTCTCTGTCAAGACGAAGATGGCAGTGTACAACGCCTGCGTCATCAGCACACTGCTCTATGGGAGTGAGACGTGGACAACATACGCCCGGCAGGAAAAGAGACCGAACTCCTTCCACTTGCGCTGCATTCGCCACATCCTGGACATATCCTGGCAGGACAAAGTGCCCAACACAGAAGTTCTGTCCCGCACCGGCCTTCCCTCCATGTTCACTCTACTCAGGCAGCGCAGGCTCTGCTGGCTAGGCCACGTTCACCGTATGGAGGATGGCAGAATCCCCAAAGACGTCCTCTATGGAGAACTGGCAACTGGCAGGAGAGACGTTGGCCGCCCACAGCTGCGCTTTAGAGATGTCTGCAAGAGAGACATGAAGGCCCTGGATATCAACACAGAGCGCTGGGAGGACCTTGCAACGGACCGCTCCAAATGGAGAGGCACCCTGACCAGGCAGCTCAAGGCGGGTGAAGAGAGACTGACTGCTGCAGCAGATGAAAAAAGGACCCGCAGGAAGAACTGCCACAGACCCAGCAGCACGGAGACCACCCACAAGTGTGACCTGTGTGACAGGGACTGTCATTCGCGCATCGGCCTGTTCAGCCACAGGCGGTGCTGTTCCAGCAGAGTAGACGTTTAGGATTCTCTTCCATGGTCATCATAGACCGACGGAGGCCGACGAAATACGGGTATGCCTCTGAACAATTAAAGCTATGAATATTCATGAGTAGCAATAGCACCCTCTCTTGGAGACATGAAGGTTGCACCAAAGTTTTTCTTCAATATCTCTCAAATAAATAGTCTGATTGGTACCATTTTTGGTGACAGTCACCTATACCCATAAGCCATCAATAATTGTTGAAAACTTTTCCAAATGCCCAACGGTTTGGTGGAAAGGGCGTGGCCAAATTTGTGGTATCGTCATCACCATTCCAACGGTTATAACGCTGGCATGCATTAACTGATTTCAACCAAATTTTGTGTGGTGAATAGGTAGCCAATGCTGATAATTTCTATAATAAAGAATGACACATAGTGACAGTGCCCCCTACCGCCAATGGACAGGAAGTTGTCATAACTCACACGTAGATTGTCCGAATGCCACAAAACTTCATATACTATATGATACTAGTCAGACCCTAAACAGATTTATATAACTAAAAAAAACATAGCTATAGCACCCCTTAGGAAAAAACCCCCAAAGCTTTATAACTCAGTCATGCTTTGCCCAAATTCAGCCAAATTTTGTGTGGTGGATTGGTAGCCTATATTGAACATTTCTTGAATGAACAATGACACATAGTTATAGCGCCCCCTAGCAGAATAAAACAAAGCCTTGTAACGCTGAAGTATGTGTGGTGCATGGTTAGCTAACACTGAACATTTCTGTAACGAACAATTACACATAGCTGTAGCGCCCCCTAGCAGAAAATCAAAGCTTAATAACTCTGGCATACTTTGTCCAAAGTCAACCAAATTTAGTGTGTTGAATAGGCAGCCAATGGTGAACATTTCTATAATATACAGTGAGATGCAGCAGTAGCGCCCCCTACCGCCAATGGACAGGAAGTTGTCATAACTCATATGTACATCGTCCAAATGGACCCAAACTTGATATACCTGGTACTTGTACCACCCAGAACAGAGTTATATGACTATACCACATAGAGCTATAGTGCTCCCTGGGTAAAAAAACAACATTTATAGCAATGGCATAGCTTGTCTATATTCAAACGAATTTCCTGGTGAAATTTTCACCAGAAGTGGCCTTTAGGCTATGGAAAAACATATTAGATTTTTGAGGTAATCCACAAGCTTATACAATACCTCTGCCGAGGCGCTATCTTGCAATGTGCAGATGGACAGATGGACGGACTGATGATGGATGGCAGTATGGACGGATGGACGGGCAAATAGGTTGATGGACGAATGGATGGCAGATGGATGGGCATATGGCGTTATGGAAGGACGGATGGACAAAGAGCGGGAGGGAGGAATGGAGCCTGTGTGGAGTTACATGCTCTGAGTGGCAAGGCCAAGGTCTAGCGAGGATGCAAAGGCTCGTTTATTACTGCTCGCAGCTTTAATTAGGGCCCGAGCCACTGACAAAATCAGTGGGCGAGAGCCCTATTGTAATTGCTAGAATTTTTTTTATTATTATTTTTTTCTTCTTCTCCATTTAAGATCTCATTTTTGGGGTAGTCAGCGTGCATAAAAACTCACCATTTTTTGCAGGGACCTCAAGACTGGCAAAAAATTGAATATTTTGGAGGAAATATGAATAACCCCACAAAAGTGGCTCTACAGCGCCACCTAACGTGAAGTCAATGGGGAGTGGCACACGCTTACTTTCGCGTCGAAAGATGAAATTGGGTGAGATGTTCATCATGTCAAGACATACAAAAAACTCCATAGAAGTGATGGTCTACACCCAACAGGAAGTCGGCCATTTTGGCAGGAAGTGGCAGTGACCAGATTTCCACCTCGTGCAATTGACGCATATTTGATTAAACTCGTCCTAGGGTTTTTGTCCGACTGAGCTCATTTGTGGTGACAATCATCCATACCCATGTGCCATCAAAAGCCGTTGAAAACTTTTCCAAATGCCCGACAGTTTGGCGGAAGGGGCGTGGCCAAGTTTGCTGTATCACCATCACCTTTCCAATTGCTTTTACTCTGGCATACATTTACTGATTTCAACCAAATTTTGTGTAGTGAATAGGTAGTGAATACTGATGATTTCTATAATAAAGAATGACACAGCAACAGCGCCCCCTACCGCCAGTGGACAGGAAGTTGCCATAACTCACATGCCATACTCATGCGCCGCTTGCCAGAATGATATGCAATTTTCTGAGGTTTTTCAGACCACCTTGTTGATCATAACTGCACATCACTTTTAGCATGGTGTCACTGATGTTACCATGAACACGCCCTCCTCGCCATTCAATCCGTGATCTTGTTGGGATGGTTGGGAACAACCTGGAGTCATGAAATCTGGAACATAGGTTGAGGTGACTGTCATATTTAGTCCTATATGGGTGGGCAACATATAACTGACCGAGAAGTGTTGCCATGGTGACATGGCAAAGGTTGACTCTTCGCCATGGAACATCGGAAAGTTGTAAGTTGGACAAACTTTGATTTTCACCAAATTTTGTATGATCGATATTAGTCCTGCCCCACACGCTCCTACATAAAAATGATTGACAAAAGTTATCGTGCCACCTACTGCTCACAGGAAGTACTGTGCCAAACTGTTTACTTTATTATTCAAGCAGCGCTTGCTGCGATGACGGACAATTTCCTGAGCCAGCTGGGTACGACGGGCGCCAGGGTCTGTGGTTGTGCGGGGGGCGATGTTCCGCTTACAGCTGCTTGCAGCTTTAATTATAGCTTATTTTACAATGGCTTATGGCAGTAGTTAGCTACTGTTACTAGAATAGTGATCAAGTTATTAAAGGTTGTTTCTGTGTTTATTAAAGGGGTCATTAACTGCACTTTTTGCACATTTTAATAGCTCGCACATGTCTTAATGAGGTGTTTGTGACATACTTTGTTCACATTTTCTTTAATTTTTTAGCTATTGAAGCAAATTTGTTTTTTAATTTTTCCTGGCTTTCTTAAAATTCTCTGATTTAAAGCCTATCACTTTAAGAAACATACTTCAGATGTTCAACTCTGCCCTCCCTCTTACGTCAGTTAGCCAATAGCTGAGTAGCTTCTAGCCTTCTTCTAGCTTGGATGAGCAGTGCTGGTTCACTGATCCACATCGATTGTGTATTTTGTGTCATTCCAGCCCATCTCCTAACAATGTCGCCGGGATGCCACAACAAATTGCCAGCACCGCGCGCCGGCTGATCCACCAATCACCACAGCCCGAGATCGCTGACCGAGCCGAGCTGCTGGATCTCAAAGTGCAGTATCTCACTCTCCAAGACTCCGCTCCTCTCCTACGGCCAGCTGAGGGATGTGCCATCACAAAACGGCTCCCCAGTGTTGCCTGTGAGAGTAGAGCGGAGTCGCGCGGCGCACCGGAGGATAGTGGGGGTGCAGCTTTGGGTCATGCTGTATACAGTTGGCACGACCGACATGACAGTGCCGGCTGCGTAATCAGGGCGAAATCACTGGGAGATGGGCCGTAGCCATGTGAGGTATTTTGTGGACTGGTGAACCAGGTGGTAACAGGGATGATTATTAGGGTGACTAAGATCTGAAGAAAATAACAATATAAGCTGCGCTTGGTTTGTGCTTCCTGGTATTAGCTTGGAGGCTAATCGCTCATGGGCTTTACCTTTACCACCCCTTCATCTACATGACAGACAGCTCGGCAGGCCAATAATAGCGGATAATACCGGAGTGGTGGCCTAGTTGATAGAGCATCCGCCCCACAACCTGGAGGTCGTGGGTTCAAATCCCGGCCGGGTCATACCAAACACCATATAAAAATGGTACTTCCCGCCTTCCAGCTTGGTGCTCCGCGTAATAGAATGGGGACGGAGAAGTTGTTTGTGGCAGCGTCTTGCATGGCAGCGACCCCTCTGATTCTACATGTGATTAACGTTGTAGATAGGAGAAACGTAAATTCATTCTACTGTACATGATTGGCTGTATGGACTGAATGACAACAGAGTTGGCTTCTTCAAATAGAGCAGTGGGCTGGTCTCAAGGATGGCAGTAGGTGGGCTTTTTGAACACTTGACATAGAAGAATTACCAGGAAGAGTTAAAAACGTTTTTGGGAGTTTCTCTGATAAAAACAAACCAAGATAATGGCAGTGTGCTTTTTTCATATCGTTGACTGTTTGGAAAATTTTTGGCTAATTACTGTCATGATCAGGCAAGCGTGCCTCCCCCCTCCCTTCCTGCTTCTGTTTTCTCGGCTCCGGAGTTCATCAGCACACCTGCGTGATTACACACCTGCTGCCTCCTGATTCATCAGCTTATTTAAGGGCCAGAGTTTGAAGAGCTCTCCGCTGGATCGTTTGGTTTGTGCCGCCTCATAACGGTTGTTCTTGTTGTGTAAAAAATTAATTATTCAGAGTTATCTCACCTTCTCTTCTCCTCCATTCAGGTTTGCGGCCACCTCCAGTGGTGCGTCTCCGGAGCTGTGTTTGTACGCTCGCCTGAGTCATCTCTCCTTCCAGACAACGGCTTCTCCATCCCGGTTCTTCAGCCCTTCCTGCTCCTGTACTGCAGCCTCCAGACCCCTTCACCTTTCCTATGCTGGAGTTCACTGCTGGGCTTTCTGCCAGTGTCGTGAGACCCATTACCTCAGTTGTCGTCTTCCCATGTGCCATTCCCATCACTATAATCATTCCTCTCCTCTCTTTCATCCTAGGCTGCATGTGGCTCCAGCGTGCAACTGTTTTCCTGTATATAGTGTGGCGTCTTGGTTGTGGATTTCATTAATTGTGGTGTGTGCATTTATTCCTTGAAGTAGCGTGTTGTGTATAGGGTTTGGGTTTTTTTCATTAAAGTGGTGTAACTTTTCATGTGCGTGTGAGTGTTTTTCTGAAGTGGTTGCCCAGCATTTAAGCCTCCTCAAAAACATTAAATCATGACAGAACGATCCAGCCAGGATCGAGGCTTAGCGGGCACTGCCTCAGGAGAACCGTCAGTGCTTTTGCAGTTGGAAGACACGGAACACCAAGTCATGCTTTTGTCTGAGCAGCTTCAAACTATTACTCAACAGCTGGCCATGGTCACGGAGCATTTGTGTTGGTTCCTGGTGTGGCCGCACCCCTTATGCACCTGCTGCCCCAACAGCTCCCGTTTTCCACAGGACCATTTTTGTGGCTGCGCCTGCCCCCTACGGGGGTGGGGGGGGGGTGATGTAAAGGGTTTCTGCCGCACTGTCGGATGTATTTCCAGCAGGTTGAGGAGAATATAGGGATGATTCAACTAAAATCCAATTCATGACCCAATTACTCCGCGACCAGGCACTCAAGTGGGCTCAGTCCATCTTGGGTAGCCGGGAGGGGGCTCAATACACTTTTGAATGTTTCGTTCAAGAGTTCTCCCAGGCATTTGATCACATGGAGAGTGAGGGTAACATTGCCTGCCAGTTGCTGGGGCTGCGGCAGGGATAGTCGGCTACTGACCGACTACTCTGTCAAGTTTCGGGTCGCCGTGGCAGACTCCGAGTGGAATGACGGTGCGCTACATAGCGTCTTCCTCTGGAGTTTGAATGCCGATCTCCGCGATGAGCTGGTTATCTGTGTGAATCCCTCCTCTTTGGATGAATTGATCACACAGGCTGTGGCCTTAGATAACCGGTTCCTTCTGACGAAAATGCCATTTTCGTCAATAACTACTGAACCACTAATCCTATCATTGTGAATCCAATTGCTAGTCATATGTTTTCATGGTCAAGGAATCTGAAAACGCACACACAAACACTGTATGGGGGGAACTGTGGCCGCCATTATGGAAAATGCCATTTTCGTGAATAACTACTGAACCACTAATCCTATCATTGTGAATCCAATTGCTAGTCATATGTTTTCATGGTCAAGGAATCTGAAAACGTACACACAGACACTGTATGGGGGGAACTGTGGCCGCCATTACGGAAAATGCCATTTTCGTGAATAACTACTGAACCACTAATCCTATCATTGTCAATCCAATTGCTAGTCATATGTTTTCATGGTCAAGGAATCTGCAGACGTACACACAAACACTGTATGGGGGGAACTGTGGTGCTTGACGGAGGTCTGCGCTCTCCGAGTGCTTTTCTAGTTTGGACTAAGCCATTAATACCACTGTGAAGAGTTTCAACATGTGGAAAAAGGTCATGCCACGGTCACTTTAAATGCTTTATCATTTGATAACGGCTCATTTTCTCATGATCACAGTACATGAGTTAAAAATGGATAACAGGTCACGATCTTGAGAAAACAGAATGAAATAGAGGGCACTCAGAGAGCGCATACCTCCGCCAAGGCTCCGTTCCTCCCTCCCTTTGTCCTCCCCTTCGTCCCTTTGTCCATTCATATCACTATCCATCTGTACATTGCGAGATAAGGCCTTGGTGGAGGTTTGCACTCATGGATCACCTCCAACATCGAATGAGTTCATCTTTGGGCAAAGAGCCACCTCTGGTGAAAATGTCATCCAAATCCATCTATGAGTTTTTGCATGAGCCTCCTAACTGACAGAGAAACAGCGGCAAAAACAATATGACTACATTACACAAGGTTACAAAAATAATTTTTTTGTAAGTTGTCTGTGTTTTTTCAACTGATTTAAGACAATTTTGCACCGCTGAATCCGAAAATGACATCCGTTTCTCTCAATCAGGTGCTAAGTAAAAACCTGTACTTACTTAGTACTGTGCATGTACTTACCTTTATATAAAGGCAAGTATTGAATGTTTCGTCATTTTTGTTCAAAATTTAGAGAATTTCAAGACATAAAAAAGAATTTTGTATCATATAAAGCAAAAATACCCGTACATGTAAACAAAAACATATAAAACAACATGTGGCCATAATTCAAAAAGTTGACCTGATTGAGCAAAACCAATGTGATTTTTGGATTCAGCACATCAAAATTGTCCTAAATCAGCTAAAAAAAACTTAGACAATAAATTTAATGTTGACCAGTGTTATAATCAGGGCTTGACATTAACTTTCTTGATCATCAGTCACTGTGGCTAGTGATTTTCCAAAGTTACTAGCCACTCAGCCTTTTCACTAGCCACAATTTTGTCATTGGAAAATTATGTTTAATATGATTAAATTGGACTATAGCATGCTAAAATTTACTTGAACTAAATTTACAACCTTTTTCAATATAAATTACTCTTATACTGTGTATACACAAAAAAAATAGCATTAGAAACAGTGTCTGTTTAATTATTTATGAAAAGCAGTAAATACTATAAAATGTAAAGAAAAATATTTGCAACATGACAGTTAAGTGCAGGTAGATTTGGGTCCATCCCAATTCTCATTTGTACCCCTACCCCTTCGCCTACCCCTATGAATTGGAAAACCCATTCAGGTCTGCACAACATCATTAGTAGTTGCTGATGGATTTTACCCAAATGGACACTACCTGTTTTCACCAGAAAAGAGAAAGGAAAAGAAAACTGATTCAGAAAAAAAACATAGTACTTATGAGAGTAGCAGTTTCATTGTCTCACATTGCAATAGGTTTATTATTTTAGATGTTGTTTGAGAAAACTACAACAGGCCAAAGTGGCTCGTGAGTGTGCCTGTCTTACCAGCCGCTGCTGAAATCCACTAGCTGTTGGCCAGTTGGCCGGTATTAATGTCAAGGTCTTATTATAATAAAATTAACAAGACATGTCATAATTGTAATGAGGGCTGGGCAATTTCAGGGTTTCCTGAATCTTTAATGTCGGTTTTCGTTTTTTTCCTCCTTTCTTCTCACTTACAGTTTACTGACAAGGTTCATAATTATTAAGCAATATTACACAACAGTGCGGTATCATATCATTGCAGTACATAGTAAACAAGCATAAAAGAACAGGCCTATTCTGATTTCACAAAAAAAAAAAACCATTGTCCAGTGCTGACGTTTACTGTGTTTACATACCGTGTGGGTCATATGGCTGTAACGACATCCTTATCTGCTGTCCGGAGTTATGGCCGCACGCACTCCAAACCCCTTCTTAAATCGCACACTTTGCTTTCTTTTTCTTGGCATCTTCAGATGAAATAATCTCAATCATCAGATATTATGTGGATGAACTTCAAACTTTATTTATATAGCACCTTTCATGCAACAAAGTGCAACTCAAAGTGCTTTACTCTAAAATAACAGACAATACCAGCTAAAACAAAAACAAAACCAAAAAGACAAAGAGAGCCCCCCCCCCCCAAGCTCTCACACTTTGCCCCTACTCCCGTCCATCCACAAGATTCCTCAACTCACCCCAGCCTCAACCTCCTCTCACCCCACCCACAAATAAAAATAGGCATAGTTGAAACATGGCTGAGGACTGAGGACCAGAGTGAGGAAAAGCCATCATAGGGGGACCGTCAGCACCAGGAGCCGGTCTCAGCCTACAGCTGCAGAGACACCGCCACAGTGGCCACCCCGGCCCAAGCAGACGGAGGAGTCCATGCTACAGCCAAGAAGCTGTGACTGAATTCCCCCGTCCCACCAAGCCAGGGCCACCACCACCATCAGACCACATTTGTTTTCATTCCAAGCCGTTTTATACTTTTTCTGTAGTGTTTGGTTCCAGATTGCGGAAGTGTGTGGTCCTATGGTGTGGCCACGCATGTAACTCAGTGGACACTTCTTAAAGGGGCAGTGCATGAAAGTGCCATATTAATACATAAAATAATATTCAAAAAATTCCTGGATCCAGATCGTGATCCGGGTCACCACCAAAATCTAATGATCTGTTTCCCGTGCCATTACTCACCTTTCCTGAAAATTCCATCAAAATCCATTCATAACTTTTGGAGTAATGTTGGTAAGAGTCAGACAAGCCAACAAACCAACCAACCAACCAACGCTGGCAAAAACATTAGTAGTGAATGCAGTGGCTCTTAGCTTCAGTACTATTTATATCTGGATATTAATTTTTCTTAGAGATTTTTAAGTTTTTTTGATGTCAAGCAAATATTTTGACCTCTGAAAATTACATTCAGGACAGCTGATCATGCTGGACCTTCCATGTGAGAAGAAAAAAAAAATTATTCAACTGAATTTGAAAGAATTACAAAAAGACCAGTCTAAAAATAACCATCAGCATAATATTGGACATCATTTCTCAACTACATTTCCTCTATTCTTGTTTTCTATTTTGACTGTATATACTGCCTCCACAAGAAAGTATGTTACCTTTTACATCCTCCACCTTCACACCCCATCTATAATCACACAACCTTTGCACAGTTCAGTCGACCAATAGCATGTGTCTGAGCGGCCACAGTGGTAGGAAGCCCAGTCTCCTCTGATTACAGTGTGCTCCGGATTAGAGTGAATGTGCTCTGACATATTCAGTCTGGTATTATGGTAATATCCCCTGACGCTACTTCACAGGGACACCACAGCCAGGCCAGGACATTGCTTCCCTCCAAACAGCACGCGGAGCACCAGGTGGAATATGGCCTCAAAACTGGGTAAATCGGAGTACAAAGGGTTCAGTTCTGAGGCAGAAGAAGAAAGGGAAAACACAAAGTTTGTATGGATTAAAGTGAACGTGTTGGAGCCTTTTAAATAAAACATAGGGCAATTTAGAGGGCCAGAGAACTATCAGAAATGATATACTGCATGCAATATCATCATCTGCTGTATCCCGCTCTGCTGTCATATTGTGGAAGTGCAACATGCAATACATTCAGGAGAGAAAAGTAGACATATTTTGATTTGCATTCATTCACACATCAAGGGCACATTAAAATAAGGGCAAAGGATTCAACAATCTTCAACATTTTTTTCCTCCCCTTATCTCCCTCAGCTCTATGAGGACTGTGCCAGTGGTGTACTGGGGGAAAAGGGGGGGAAGCATCTTTGCATAAAATAGCAAGCAGGCAAAATCTAAAACAGTTGGTAAGGAACTCTAAATAATCACGGTGCTTTTGGAGATGAATGCATTAGCATAACTTAGTCCCAACGAAGTAATCACTCGTCTCAGGGTGAGAAGATCCCCTCTAGGCTCATCTCGCTCCTGCTGCTTCTATCCTCCTGAGTTCAGCCTTGGCAGAATGACTGACCCCCTGAGACTGATGCATAGATGGGACACGTGGCAAAGAGGAGCTAAGTTCAAGACCCCCCATTGGGTCTATAACAAAGTGCCTTCGGCAAGCGATAAGACTGAATGAAAAAAAAAGAAGAATAAATCCACTACAAAGCATAATTTGTTCTGTCTTTATCCTCATAACACTGTGGGAGTGACCACATGCACTGAGCAGACAGAGAGTACACAAATGAGGCTGTGAATGAAGTTATGACTAGATTAGCATTTATTCATAACAGAAAGACAAGAGTGGAGAAACCAGAAACCAGCCAAACAAGGAACATCAGCCTCACAGGTGTATATACATTAGAATATGTTATATGGAAATCAACACTTTTGCAGCACAATGTGTCAGTGTAACACTTCTGCCTCACAGCAAAAGGGTCTAGGATTGAACTCAGATCAAGCCCATCTGTGCGGAGTTTATGATGTCAGTTGCACACAAAGAACTGTAAACTGACTTTAAAGATGCACTCCAGTGGCAGTGGCCTATAAAAACAAATCTACATAGTCTAAAATGGTACCTTATTTTGAGTGATTTCACTCTTGAAATGTCTTGTAAGTCATTATCTCTAAGAACTCTCTAAGAAACATTTTTGACTCTACCGGGGGTTTTCCTCTACGTCAAGAATTGCCAAACGTCACTAGCCTTAATACCTACCGACTGCTCTATTATAGGCCAGCCTAGCTGTCTGTCATGTAAATGGAAGGGAGCTAAAGGTATCCTATTAGCCCCTGAGTTAACAGTATTAACCCCCTGAGCTAACACTGGTACTGGGAGGCTCGCAGCAAACGGGGCTTATATACATATAGGTGGTGGGTTGAGTGTGTTTTTCGTGTCATTGACCAATCCACAACGAGGGAGTACGCCTTTTTTTTTTTTTTTTACATATAGTTTTCTCTATTTTTGGTAAATCTGAGAAAATTTGTTGGCACCCTTGGTTTGATGTAGTTTTTTTAATGAATTTACTGTTTTTTTTATCATCAGCCCTCTCCGGCACCTTTCAGAACAGCACCAGCTGATGAACCAATCAGGTTGTGGTGTTGTCCCCCAAGTGACCGCATACACCAGTCACGGTCGACTTAATCAGCACCCCTGAAGGTAAACATATATTGGGTCTGACAGCTGATTTATTAATAAGGATTAAAGGGTACCTGTAGTGAATTTTAATCAAACGCTATTTCAAAGCATCAGATATGATACTAGTGGTTCCGTTTAGTGATTTTGGTCATGATTCCTTCTCAAATACGCAAGAGTTTCAAGTCCCTGCTCTCTTAGTCAGTCATAGTCAGAGACATCTTGTCTCCTCCATGGCCAGTTTCAGCACGGTAGTGACGCACAGTCGTTGCTTTGTGCGAATGAGTGGGCTGCAGTATAGCAGTCAACAAAGTTTTAACATCAGAATTTTATGTAATTTTTTACAACTATGTACAAGCAAATCTACCCGCATATAATTTAATGAAATAAAATTCTAGTATATCAAGATTTATTCAGCGTGTTCTGAAGTTACTTGACTGGAAACTTGCCTGTTCGTCAGGTCCCCTTCAGCTGCTGGTCCCTGGAGGTAACTGCTGATCATGCCGTCAATGAAGGCTGTTTCCATGGACGGTTTGTGCAGTATAGTATATCCGTGCAGATTTTGCGCCATTTTCAACTGGGATCTCGACCCACTGAGCTTCTGCTGAGCACGTTTACTCGTCTGTGGTAAACACGTCACTCTTCCGCGGTAAAGCCGGAATCAACGAGTGTACGTCACTTTCGGCCGGGGATGGCTGCTCCACATTGGTTTTGACTGAGCGGTTTTCATGGGATAAAATTATTCAGTATACTGACTCTACGGGGCCATTTTTTTTTTCACAATATTTTTTATTGAACCTTTTTTTTACAAACATGGCACAAACAGTCAAACTAACACCAAAGCAATCCAAAAATAATAAAAAAAAATACATTAACAAAAAAATGCACTAAAAACAACAACAACCATTAACAAAAGCAAATCAACAACAATGCTCCTCTGTTTAGTCTAGGTAATCTATTCATAAGAATACATAATATACATTCACCAGTTTGGAATTTGCAAGGTCCACACATATCATTCACCTTCTTCTTCAGAAGTTATGTTTAATTTCTTTTCATAATCAATGAAAGGTCTCCATATATTCTCAAACACACCTTCCTTTAATTTCAGTATATATGTTTTTCTTTCTAGTGGAAGGTTTGTTAACATCTGTCTTAACAACTGAGTCACATCTGGTCTATGAGTCTTTTTCCACAGTAGTGCAATACATTTTCTGGCATTAAGCAAACCGAGGTCTATGAATGTTCTTTCACTCTTATTAAAGTGATGTTTTTCTGGATACAGACCCAACAAAAACAGTTTAGGGTTCAATGTGAATTGTTTTGAAATTATTTTTTCAATTGTTACCCTCAGCTCTTCCCAAAACATTCTGATTTTTCTACATTCCCATAAACAGTGAAATAGAGTTCCTTTACTTTCCATACATTTTGTGCATGTATCTGGTATGTTTTTGTTATATCTATTTAACTCCACTGGTGTAACATACATCCGCATTAACCATTTAAAATGTATCAGTTTAAGACGTACATTTATTGATTTGGTTTGAGCTCCTGCACAAGCCATTTCCCATTGTTCCTCTGAAATTTCAATTTGCAGGTCTTCTTTCCAATAATTCAGTCTTTTCTGTGAGTTTTCACTTGAGAATAGTATCAATGAGTTATAAAACTCTGAAATAATACTCTTTCTCTTACTATCTTTTGTCAAAATTTTTTCCAAGGATAAATAAGTAGGTCGGGTGAGAGCATTATTTTGATTTGATTGAATAAAATTTCTAAGCTGAAGATATTTAAAAAAATGTGTTCTATTAAGATTGAATTTAATCCTCAGTTCCTCAAAAGACATTATGTTATATGAACGTAACAAATATAAGTCTTGGATCTTTTGAGTCCCTTTTAAATTCCATACTTTAAATACAGCATCCGCTCTCCCTGGTGTAAAATATTGATTACCCCATACTGGGCTAAATTGTGACAATAAGTGTGGTTCTTTTAAATATTTTTTGGTTTCACACCATATTTTGAGCATATGCTTTACAATTGGATTTTTAACTTGTTTCTGTAATTTTTTAGCTGAGTCTGAGTGTATGAATAAGGGAAGAGGTAAAGGTAAATTGTATGATTCCATTTCAGTCCAGTGAGGAGGATCATTTGATGAAAAATAATATGTCATAGACCTCAGTTGTGCTGACCAGTAATACAACATAAAGTTTGGACTACGGGGTCATTTTTATTGAATAAACATATTTTGGGTTTATAAGCAATACCTAAAGCACAATTAATACTGTTATAATGACCAATACAGGGTTCCTTTAATTGCTCCAAAAAACCCAAAGCAATGAAGATTGTAACAATCTGTACCTCCTTTAAAACTGTTGAATTGATTTTTACTTCACTGCTTTTTTCTATGTATTTATTTGATCGTGGCTTATTATTTTTGTCTGATACCCCCTGGACTGTTTTATCTGTTTTCGGTCTATATTCCCTGTATTTCATTGTACATAATCTTAATTGATTATGTGTATATACTGATTTTTTTTGCACTTTGTTCTTCAATAAAGTTAAAAAAATATAAGAATGTCTATATCTAGCTAAACAAAAGTATTACAATGATTGAAGTAAGCAACCAGACAAGTGCAAAATTATAGAACATAATATATTAATAAACTGTGATTCATTACCTCAGATTATTACAGAGATTATCTGGTTTATTCTTTGAAAAAAAAATACCATAAGACTATTGTATCACAACATCTTCATCAAATTTAATACTGATTCATAATCGACTATTACACCAGCATCAATTGTGTATTTAAATTTGATCAGAATGTCAAAATAAACTACTTTGGCTACCCAATTTATTGCCTTGATATGGCCCTATCTTTATTGGTAATGTCTCTAATGTCTAATTAGACACATGTTTTCATGAGCTACTGTGAATATCAGCAGGGGGAGGTGTGGAGTGCTGCATATGTACATACAGTTCAATGTACAGATAGGCGTGTTCTCTGGACTTTGTGAATCTTGATACAAAGGAAAGCAAAATAACTGAAAAGCCATATAAAATGAAAGCACCAAGGTGCTGTGCCTCAGTGCCTGTGGTATGGTAGCATGGGTGATTGTAAAAAAGTGGCACTCCGACCTGTACTGGCCCAGGATAGTTATTACAATACTCTTTTTGCTGCATCATTGACAGAAAAGGTGAGTTAAATTTGTGTTTATTTCAAAAACAAAGCGTTATTTTGAAATTCTGGCAAATTAAAAGTCGAGAAAACATGGTAATACAATGATACAAGCCTTTAGTGTCATAACCTTGGACTCAGGGAACACACGCACACGGGCTCTGGAAGATTTAATGCTTTTATTGATAACCAAAGGTGTATGAGTGCGTGAGTGAGAATGGAGATGTGGTGTGGGTGGACATCGTGCATAGTGGGCGGAACAGCTTGCCGTTCGACCAGGTAACCCTGAGGGGAGAGCAGAGCAGGAGGTTAGTTGTAGCCGACCACACCGTGGGAATAACTTATTACGTTTGCTCACGTGTAGATGGGTGAGTGGCTGGCGTTGGCTTGACAGCTGTGTCCTGGAAGACAGCGCGGCTGTGCGCCCTTGACGCGTCGGAGCCATGCAAGCGAGGAGAGGGAAAAGCCGCCGCCTGGGAATCCACCTGTGGGCAGGGGAAGGACTGGGGAGAAGGTAAGGGTATGGAGAGTTGCTTACGTGCAGTATGCGCTGTCGGTAGAGACCGAATCAGTCGCCGAGTAGAAGCGTAGAAGCGAAGACGACTCCAGGCCGAAGCAGAGGGCAGAGGGGTAGATATAGCTCATCGCCAATGAGGCGCAGGTGTGCGCGCAGCTGGTAATGATGACCGGCGAGAGCGAGGTGTAACAGTACTCCTCCGCCGAGCAGCGCCTCCCGGCGCTGGCTTACCTGGGTGCATCCGATGGAACTCCGTGATGAGACTGTTGTCCAGCACCCAGGACGGTGGCACCCAGGACCTGTGCTCCGGGCCATATCCCTCCCAATCCACCAGGTACTGGAGACTGCGGCCACGGCGGCGGGCGTCCAGGATGGCCGTGACATTCCAAGCAGGATCTCCATCGAACAACCTGGGGGGAGGAGGGGGTCTTGGGAGGAGGACAGAGAGGGTCAGACAGCACAGGTTTAACACGCGACACATGGAAGGTAGGATGGACCCAGAGGGAGGGAGGGAGAGCCAAGCGCACAGCCACCGGGTTAACGATCTTGGTGATGGTATATGGCCCGATGAAACGTTGCGCCAGCTTCCTCTTCTACGCCTTCAACTTGATGTCTTTGGTTGACAGCCAAACGCGCTGACCCACCTGGTATTCGGGAGCGGCCCTCTTGTGGCGATTGGCGAAGCGAGAATTACGCTCCGCCGTGTGTAACAGAGCCTGGCATGTTCTAGTCCAAATGGGCCGGCAGCGCCTTACGTGAGCCTGGACCGATGGAACCGCCACCTCCTTATCTTCCTCCGGGAACAGCGGTGGATCGTACCCCAAGGACGCCCGGAAAGGGGACATGCCGGTGGCCGAGGAAAGGGTGGCGTTGTGGGCGTACTCGACCCAGGGTAGGCAGGAGCTCCAGGAGGATGGATTGGATGAGGTGACGCAGCGCAAGGCTGCTTCCAACTCCTGGTTTGTGCGCTCACACTGGCCGTTGGTCTGGGGATGATGACCAGAAGACAGGCTCACCGTGGTCCCCAGCGCGTTGCAGAAGGCGCCCCACACCTTGGAAACAAACTGGGGTCCCCGATCCGAGACCACGTCCACCGGGATCCCATGCAGCCTAAACACATGCTGAGTCAGCAACTCGGCCGTTTCCCGCGCCGAGGGGAGCCCACGGAGAGGCACAAAGTGGGCCGCCTTGGAGAACCGGTTGACAATGGTGAAGATGGTGTCGTAAGAATTAGACTTAGGAAGGCCGGTAACAAAGTCCAAGCCCACATGGGACCACAGTCTCCCGGGAACCGGTAACGGGTGGAGGAGACCCGCTGGAGGGGAAGTGGAGGTCTTACCCACGGCGCACTGAGGACAGGCACGGACATAGTTGGAGACATCACTTCTGAGACTCGGCCACCAGAAAGACCGCTGAATAAGCTCCACCAGCCGAGAGGTACCAGGATGGCAAGCGAACTTGGACGTGTGGGCCCAATGGATGGGACGAACAACCTCCCGACTGGACCGCTGCCAGGATCAGGCTCCGCCTCCTGTGCCCTTCGGACCTTGGCCTTTATTCCCCATGCAACAGCCCCCACGACACACGAGGATGGAAGGATGGTATGTTCACGGTCCGCCGATTCCTCGGGTTCAAACTGCCTGAAGAGCGCATCTGGTTTGCCGTTCTTGGATCCAGGCCGGTAGGTGATGGTGAACCTGAAGCGACCAAAAAACAGCGACCAACGCGCCTGGCGGGCATTCAGGCGCTTGGCCGTCCTCAGGTACTCCAGGTTTTTGTGGTCGGTCCAGACCACGAGCGGCTGAGAAGCCTCCTCCAGCCAATGGCGCCACTCCTGAAGAGCCAGCTTCACCGCTAGGAGCCAGCTTCACCGCTAGGAGCTCCTGATCCCCGACGTCATAGTTCCGTTCAGCGGGGGAGAGGCGACGAGAAAAGAAGGCGCCATCCGCTGGTGAACGCTGGGAAAGCACTGCTCCCACCCCTGTGTCGGATGCGTCCACCTCGACCAAGCACTGGAGGGCGGGGTCCACCTGGGTGAGGACCCGGAAGGATGCGAACTCCGTCTTCAGGGCCCTGAAGGCCGAGGCAGCCTCCTCGTTCCACCTGAATGGCACCTTGGGGGAGGTGAGGCAGGTCAGGGGGCCGGAAATGGCGCTGTACTTGGGTGCTTTGTACTTGGTCACTAGTCAGCGCGGCTGTGCGCCCTTGACGCGTTGGAGCCATGCAGGCGGAGATGAGGCGAGGAGAGGGAAAAGCCGCCGCCTGGGAATCCACCTGTGCGCAGGGGAAGGACTGGGGAGAAGGTAAGGGTATGGAGAGTTGCTTACGTGCAGTATGCACTGTCGGTAGAGACCAGATCAGTCGCCAAGTAGAAGCGTAGAAGCGAAGACGACTCCAGGCCAAAGCAGAGGGCAGAGGGGTAGATATAGCTCATCGCCGATGAGGCGCAGGTGTGCGCGCAGCTGGTAATGATGACCGGCGAGAGCGAGGTGTAACATTTAGTTCCACTTAATTTTGACCGGGCAAGCTGAAACAGCGAGGCGGACATAAATATAAGCTGCACGATAGCCAAAAATCAGTTCAAGCAAATGATTAAGCAACTTTAATCTGATTAACTCCAGCTGAACTGACCATGTGTAATGATGCCAAGCGCGGGTCTGTGCAGCACTTGAGTCTTTGTGGTTTTTCTCTTTTTCTGTATTTGTATTTAATCTTGATTTTTCGTCCATTATGTTTCATGCTTTTATTTTGACAGCGTAGTTTGTGACTTCCAGCTGTCAAGTCTTTTTGCGGTTGTCACAGCTGTTTGTGTTTATTTAATCACTTTCACTCCACACCTGATTCATGTTTGAGTTCTTGTATCACAATTTAAGCTCGCTTGCAGGCATTATTCCTCGCAGCGACTTCGTCTTGAGCGGACTGGAATGCCCACGTCCGATTCCAGTCTTTCTTCTGCTGAGGTCTTTACCTCGCCTGTTATATGTAAGTTGTGGGGGCATGGTGTTGGACTTCTTGACCCAGAGAACAAGGGATCAAAAGAGGAGGTGTCACCGAGGGGTATCAGACAGGACAGTAATAATTATGCACCCCCCTGGAGAGAGGAGTAAATGCTGGAGCCGCTGGAAAAAGAAGGGTGTGATAGCGGAGCCGGTGTTATGTCATGTTAATGTGCCACACAGTTCTTTATGCAAATAACAATGTGTTATGGTCAGAAGTTCTGGGTCTCGATGCATGGGAATAAAGAGATAAAAGAGGAATGCGCAGAGACCCGGGATGCTTGTTTGCTGTAAATTATGTTGGAGAAGGAATCAAGTTTCTGTGTCATCCAGCTCATTGCCTTGCCTGCCTCCTTTCTCCACACTGGTGACCTGAAGATGTGCCATTGAAAACGAGCCGAGCACTGCCCTGGAGACTGCCTGGAGAGAGTGCACCAGCACCACGTGCATAGTCTCAGTCGAGCTCCCAGACTTCTGGCTCCACAACCCAACCCCATGGTTCTTGCACATAGAAGCCCAGTTCGCACTCTGTGGGATAACAACGGACAATACCAGATATTACTACATGGTCACTGCGCTGGATGCACGCGCCACGCAACAGGTGACGAGCCTGCTCCAGGAGCCACCGGCCCAAGGAAAATATGAAGCGCTCAAGAGGATGCTTCTCCAGCGCTATACCCTTTCTGACAGTGAGAGGGCAGAGAGGCTCCTAACGTGTTCAGAGTTAGGCGACAAGTCAGCCATGGAGCTTATGGAGAGTATGTTGGCGCTGAAGGGAAAGGACAACAAATCTTTCCTGTTTGCCCACTTGTTCCTCAGGAACTTACCGGCTACAGCAAGGTCGATCCTGGCCAACTCAGCTGGTTGCTAAGGACTACCGCGCCCTGGTGCAGGAAGCGGACCACATCATCTTGGTGACCAGAGCTCCCAGTGTGCAGACAGTGGCACCGGCATCCATGAGGGACTCCAGCGAGGTCGAGGAGCCGTTCGTGGTAGCTGAGACGGACACCAGAAGAAAGAGGAATGGGGCAATCTGTTTTGATCATCGCCATTTTGGCTCGAATGCCCAATGCTGCCTGTCACCATGCCAGTTCAAGAAGCCGGGAAGATGGCACGTTCGGAATTCGGTGGCAGCTGCAACCGATGGCGACAGGAACAGACTGCTTTATGTCACGGACACATGTTCGGGGAGACGGTTTTTGGTTGACTCCGGCTCCCAGAAGGACCTCATCCTGCCGGTCTACGCAGACAGGGTGGCAGGACGCAGCGGTCCCAAACTCACATCCGCCAACGGATCCACTATCAGGACATTTGGCGAGAGGACACTGACGATATGCTTACAGGGGCGCAACTTTCAGTGGGACTTTGTGATAGCTGTATGTTCCGGCCCCATTTTAGGTGCAGATTTTTTATGTGCTTAAGGGTTGTTAGTCGATGTTGCTAATAGGAGATTAGTGGACGCTGTCTCTTTTACCTCACTGCCCTGCACAGCTCGGGGAGCTGGGTCGACAACACTTGCTGACATTATAGCTCCAGGGAATAAGTACCAACATGTGCTCACACAGTTCACAGCACTCACGGTCCCAACTTTTTTGGCTACAGTAACAAAACACAGGGTCAAGCACTGTAATGATAAAAGGTCCGCCGGTGTTTGCGTGTCCTCGGTGTTTGGGCGCAGCTAAACTTGTCAGCACGAGCGGAGTTTGCCAACTTAGAGCAGTTGGGCATCATCAGGAACTCCAACAGCCCGTGGGCATCCCCACTACACATAGTGCCTAAGCCGATGGGTCATGGCGACCATGTGGCGATTTCCGGCACTTGAACAACACTACGGAACACGATCGCTATCCTATTCCACACGTCCAGGATTTTTCTGTGCACCTGGTCGGAGTGCGTGTTTTTCCGAAAGTGGATCTGGTCCGTGGTTACCACCAGGTCCCGGTGCACGCGGAAAACGTTCCAAAAACAGCAGTAATAACTCCTTTTGGCCTTTTCAAGTTTTTACACATTCGTTCGGATTAAAAGGCGTGGCGCAGACCTTCCAGAGGGTGATGGATGCAGTGTTTCGTGACTTGCCCTTCGTGTTTGTCTACATAGACAACATTCTGGTAGCCAGCGCGTCAGAGGAGGAGCACATCGCCCATCTCAAGACAGTTTTCCAGAGGTTGGAAGCACATGGGTTGACAGTTAACCTGGTGAAGTGCCAGTTCGGTGTGCCAGTGATTGACTTTTTGGGCCACTGCATTTCCTTGGAGGGTGCAATCCCATTACCGGACAAGGTGCGCGCGGTGTTGGATTTTCCACGTCCGCAGACCGTGAGGGCACTACAGGAGTTTTTGGGAGTGGCTAATTTTTACAACTGTTTCCTTCCCCGAGCAGCCCAGCTGATGCAGCCGTTGTATGCCGCACTTAAAAGGAAGAAGCCCGCGGAAGCCATTGACTAGACTCCCGAGTGAGTCCAGGCTTTTACTAATGCCAAAACAGCGCTTGTGGATGCCACGTGTTAGCCCACCCGGAGCCGTCTGCACGGATAGCGCTCAAGACGGATGCGTCTGATGTTGCCATAGGGGCAGTGGTGGAGCAGTACATCTCAGGTTTGTTGCAACCACTTGCATTTTTTAGCTGAACTTTGTGTGACAACGAACACAAGTACAGCACATTCGATCGAGAATTGCTGGCTCTCCACCCAGCAACGCGGCATTTCCAGTTCTGGCTGAAGGGGCGCGAGTTCACCGCATTCATGGACCATAAGCCGCTGACGCACGCGATGTCCAAGACCTTGGAACCGTGGTCGGCCCGGCAGCAATGGCATTTGGCCACAATTTTGGAGTTTACTACCGACATTCAACACGTTGCCGGTAAACTCAACATCGTGGCCAATTGCCTGTCGCACGTGTTAATCGCCCTGGTCTACATGGGAATAAAGTTCCCTGCCATGGTCGTGAAACAAGCCGGAGACACGGACATTTGTGCGCTCCAGTCTGCACTAACTGGGTTAAGGCTGGAGAACAGGGTGGTGCAAGAAGGGTGCCCTTCCTTGCTCTGTGACATCTCAACTGGGCGTGTTCTGAGCTCTTGGCACCGTCGCATTTTTGAGTTGGTCCACTGCCTTTCGCATCCGGGAGTGCGCGCTTCGGTGAAGCTAGTGGGGGCGAAATTCGTCTAGCCACACTTGCGCAATGACATGAAAGAGTGGGCTGCAGCTTGTGTCGCGTGTTAGCAGGCCAAAGTACACAAGCACACCAGAGCCCCCCTCGAGCCATTCCAAATCCCGTCCAGGAGGTTTGACCACGTCCACGTGGATTTGGTGGGATCCCTCCTGCCATCGCAAGGTTTTATGCACCTCTTGACAGTCGTGGACCACACCACAAGCTGGCCTGAAGTGGTCCCGTTGGCTTCTACCATGTCCGCAGAAGTGGCTCACGCTTTTTTGTTGCTTGGGTTGTATGTTTCGGATCTCCATCGGACATCACGTTCGACAGGGGTCCACAATTCATTTCAGAACTCTTGTCTGCTATGGCCCAGAGCCTGGGGTTCAAAATTCACCACACTACTGCGTACAACCCCCAGGCTAACGGGTTATGCGAGTGTTTTCATAGGTTGCTTAAAGCAGAATCAGAATCAGAATCAGAATCAGAATCAGAATGAACTTTATTGCCAAGCATGTTTTTACACATACGAGGAATTTTACTTGACATTAAGGTGCGCTCATGTTAAGCACTCACTAATGACGTGGCAGCCGACAGGCGCCTCATACAGTGGGGGTAAAGAGGGGGAGGGGGAGGGGGTGACACATTGGGCAGAGAGAAAAAAGCATAGTTATCAAAATAGAGCTCAAGTGAGCAAGATTATGATCACATAGAAAAAAAACCTCTAATTGCACACTTAGCAGACAAGTTACAGTTCCACACATTAACAGAGCAAGTTGAGAGAGACCACTGTGTGTGTGTCAGTTATGTGATATTCATGGATGCAATGTGAATGCAGTGTGAAGTATCAGTTACTGGTGAACAACAAAATTCCTCTCCTAAGCAACGACTAGATGTTATGTCCATGGTATTCTAAACATAGATAACATGTCCACAGAGTTCATCTCTCTTCAGTGCATGTCAGATGGTAAAATTCCATGCTAGTGACATGATGACGCTCTCCATAGAGAGTTCAGATTGCTGCACATCAGAATGTTTGGGTTAGAGAAAAGCCAAAACTCCCTTCTGCCTTATCTTTTCTCCTGGAGGAATGAGTTCTCCCAAGGACGCCGAATCAAGGCCTGATAAGCACAGTTCACTTAGAACATAGAATTTTCACCTCTCATGCGATTCTGTGCAGCAATTTACATTTACATTCCCAGGCTTTAAAATCATTCCCTGGAGAGCATCCAGCGACTCCGAGATGTTTCCCACCTTCCGATTCAGTTCACCATTAGCCGCTATCAGAGCCCTCCCCAACTGGTTGAATTGTTGAAGGAGCTTCGCCGGGTCCGCATTTTGACCAGCTCTTTCCAACTTCTTTAATTTCCAATACACCAGGAAAACTCCAAAGCCAAACAGCAGAAATCCTGTGATCATGAAGCCAAACAGGTAGATGTCTTCTACATCTTCAATCGAAAGATCACACAGACACATGAGTTTCCAATTGTCCCATGAGTCTCTCACATAACCCACAGCAGAAGTGCCTGCAGGACACTTGGGCTCCCCCGGGCCCGATTTTCTGTTTGAAAAAGTGGTGTCAATTGCATTTAAAGCCCAGCTCACCAATTCCATAATTTTCCGTTTGGTTCGAGATGCAGCGAGAAGAAGAGTGAGACACAGACAGGACACAGCAAGCTGGGATCAGTGAAGGGAGGAGGAGAGGGGAGAGGAGAAGAAATGTGTCTGCTCTCTCTGATAGCCGGAAGAAGAAGCAGCGCTCAGAGCTCAGAGCAGCGCTCAGAGCTTCGCTTACGGACACAAATTGGGTCGACTGCCTGCCCTGGGTTCTTTCAGGGTTGCCCTCCGCACCTAAGGAGGATTTGGCAGCCTCCCCGGCAGAACTCGTTTTTTCTTAGCTGCTGCAGATCCCTGGAGAGATTTTACCAGAAAACCCCACGCCTGAGGCTGATCTGCCCACGCAATTTTTACACAGTATGGAGGCTGTGAGTGTACTGGGCCCGGCCCACCATTGTTTTCAATGCACATTCGTCCCAAAAAGCTTGCAGAACGCCAGTTTTGTTTTTGTCAGGCATGATGCGCACTGGACCCCGCTGCGCCCACCATACAACGGACCGTTCAGGGTGTTGGAACCTGGGGAGAAGCATTTTGTGTTAGACTTGGGGGGGTGGGGGCGTAGGGAGACCGTTTGCATCAACAGGCTGAAGCCCATTTTTGTGTTGGCAGACGAGAAGGTGGTGTTGGCTCAAGCTCCCTGGCGTGGACGCCCACTGCTGATAGCTCCGCAAGGTGGTGATATCTTGGCAGGGACCTGCGCTCGTGAAGCTGATGTGTTTTCTCTTCTTCCCTTTTTCCCTCCACAGACTGACGTGCCCTCCGGTACACCCCGCCAGCAGGGCGGTTCGACTGTATCCGCGCCCCCCCGCTACAGCCGCTATAGCTGCCAGCTCAAGGACGGGGATGGGGGGGGGGCGGGGGGGGTAGTGCCCTTTCTAGGTATTCGGGGGAAGGGGCTGTGTGGGGGCATGGTGTTGGACTTCTCCACCCAGAAAACAAGGGACCAAAAGAGGAGGTATCACCGGGGGGTATCAGACGGAGCAGTAAAGATTATGCGCCCCACCTGGACAGAGGAGTAAATGTCGGAGCCGCTGGGAGAACAAGGGTGTGATAGCGGCACCGGCTTTATGTCATGTTAATGTGCCACACAGTTCTTTGTGCAAATATCAATGTGTTATGGTCAGAAGTTCTGGGTCTCGGTGCATGGGAATAAAGAGATAAAAGAGGAATGCACAGAAACCCGGGATGCTTGTTTGCTGTAAATTATGTTGGAGAAGGAATAAAGTTTCTGTGTCGTCCAGCTCGTTGCCTTGCCTTCCTCCTTTCTCCACAAAGTTACCTTTTGTTTTTGTTTTTTTCATTTTTTGTATTTTTCTGTCGATACCCTTCGTGGTCCTTGTAAATAGCCTTTTGTAAATCACCCTTCATGGTCCTTTGTTGTTGTCTTTTTTGAAGTTGCCTTTGTGGCTGTTATTTTGTGTTTATTCTTTATTAAATGTGCAAACTCACTGCTGGCAATTGGTGCCTTATTTCTGCCCTTAAAGGGCCGATCATGACAGTAGATTGCTGCAAGTAGGTGTCAACGGCAGTAGGTTTGCCCCCCCCCACTCACCTTTTTCGTGGCTGGAAGTTGAGGCTGACAGTATGTCCTCAGCACGCCGAAGGAGGTTGGCAGCCGGGGGCCCCAGCTAGGATGAACAGTGGGCAGCTGAATTCATCCAGGGCTATGTTGCTGAAGCCCTCTCCTCCCGTGGCCCAAAGAAGGTTCTGGAGAGCATGGTGGCAGCGGTTGGGATTGTAGAGGCACATCCCAGCCTAGGTAATCATCCTGAGTTTGCTGAGCTGCTGTCTACCATCTCCGCCCTCCAGCAATGATTTCCGGGGTTGGCGATTTGATCGTCACCGGCCCGAAGACGTCGCCTCCTGGCACAGATCTCTACTCCTCTCAGTGAGACGGCTGTACCAGATCGGAGGGAGGATAATCACCGGGTGAAAACGCCACAAGCCCCTTGCTGTTACCCAGCTACAGGCTGCTGGAGGAACTCCTCCGTCTCCCAGCCAGCAGTTTTGTCATCGCCATGTCAGAAAGGAACTACAGCAGCTTCAGCCTCTAGGGTTTCGGCTGTCTTGTCAGCTCCCCCTCCCTGGGTCATTGCAGCTGTTTCCCCCTCCTCCACGGTGCTTTCTCTCACTGCTGAGGGCTCAGCTGATTCTCCCCTGGCTCCGCCTGTCACCATGTCTGCAGGAGAGGCTCCTCCTTGTTCTCCAGGGGGGCCCACATTCACCGTAGCCACGGAAAGGAAAGAAACTGGGCTTGCTGTAGCAGGAACCATCTCGCGCTGGAAAAACAGGCAAGTGTTTTTTCACTCTATATCACCATCATATGAATTACCTTGTCTGATTCCCGGGGGTGAGGCTCAGTTAGTACGGTCCACTGAGTCCTCACCACCTGCTGCAGCCATAAAGACCTTACCTGCTCTCTCTGCGTCTCCTCCAATTTCCCCGAGTGTCTGCTGGTTCTGGGGTTAAGCCGTCGGACGGAGGGAAGGTCTGCGGCCCTGGGAAACCTGGTTCCAGCCCCGCAGCCAAGGTCTGGATGGAGGAGGAGGGCTGTCTGCAATCCAGAGCCTGTGCTGACGAGGAAACGTCCCCAGGTTTCAACTATGCAGGACGCAGCACCAACAGAGAGCGGATCTCCTGTCGCCACGCTGGGTGAGCCACCTGCATGGGTCACATCGCCAGAGGGTTCCGGGACTGTATTGTCTATCATGTCTGTTGCTGGGGCCACCACAGCAGAGCCCATGCTGGACCTCCAGGAGGCTGGGCCCGAGACATTGCCATTTGAAACGATGGAGTCCTGGGTGGTGGTGGAACTTGAGCTCAGGCAAGTACTCTCCTTTGTTTTCATTGTTTCAGTATTAGAGAGATCTTGTCTGGATCTTGGTGGGGAGAGCCAGGTGCTGCCGTCAGCTGCACCTGAGCTCGCCTCGCCGGGTTCCACTGCCGCCGGTGACCCTGACCCTGTTCCTCCTTCTTTTCTATCTGAGCTTTCTACCAGGGTCACTGGGGATCATCCAGTTACGCCAGAGGTCTCCGTGGGTTTGGTTCCGCTGCCCAAGGTCTTCATGAGTCCAGCTCCTCTGGCCAAGGGTGCGGCTATGCCTCCATCCGGGACCTTCGAGGGTGCTGCTATGCCTCAGTCCAGGGCCTTTGAGGGTGCTGCTACGTCTCAGTCCTGGGCCTCCGAGGGTGCTGCTTTGCCCCAGTCCGGGGTCACAAAGGTTTTTGCGCCTATGCCCAAGGTTGCCACGGGTCCTCTGTCCACATCCGGGTCTGTCGTGGTTCGCCTGCTATGCCTCAGTCCGGGGCCTCCAAGGGTGCTGCTACACCTCAGTTCGGGGCCTCTGAGGGTGCTGCTACGCCTCAGTCCGGGGCCACCGAGGGTGCAGCTCTGTCCCAGTCCGGGGCCACTGAGGGTGCTGCAACGCCTCAGCCCGGGGGTCATGGAGGTCGTTGCGCCTATGCTCAAGGCTGCGACGGGTCCTCTGTGCACATTCGGGTCCATCCTGGTTCTCCTCCCACCATCTTCCTCATCGGGTGCCCATCGTCTGGGTCTGGGGGTCTGCTGTGAGCACTGGTTCCAGCTGCTGCCTTCAGGAGGGGGTGTGTGGTTCTCCACGACCCACTGGCCCACAGACGTGGGGAGACCGCCTAAGCTTTCTCAGTTGCTTGGGTGGCTTTGGAGACCTGGTAAGCCGCCCGATCTTTTCCACCTGATGGTCGGGTGGAGCCGGGACTCCGGGAGGCCACCTGAACTGATCCATTGTTTAACTTGTTTTGCTTGATTTTTTGGGTTTTTTTTGGTTAGTTTTGTAATCATGTTTGGTTTTTTTTGTTGGGTTTGTGTCTCTCCCTCCAGGCCTGGATCCCCTCACCACCCTCCCGGGGTCTGTTTTTGGTAGTCATTCCTTTTGGAGGGGGGGGTAATTTCTTCCCTTTGTTGTTATGGTGGGGTGTCTATGGTGGGGTATCTAGAATCCATCCCTTAAGGGAGGGGCACTGTAATGATGCTGAGCGCGGGTCTGTGCCATGCTCGGGTCTTTGTGGTTTTTCTGTATTTGTATTTAGTCTTGATTTTTCGTCCATTATGTTTCGTGCTTTTATTTTGACAGCGAAGTTTGTGACTTCCGGCTGTCAAGTCTTTTCGTGGTTGTCACAGCTGTTTGTGTTTAGTTAATCACTTTCAATCCACACCTGATCCATGTTTGAGTTCCTGTATTACTATTTAGGCTCGCTTGTGGGGATTATTCCTCGCAGTGACCTCGTCTTGAGCGGACTGGAATCCCCACGTCTGATTCCAGTCTTTCTTCTGATTAGGTCTTTACCTCGCCTGTTATATGTAAGTTACCTTTTGTGGTTTTTGCCCTTTGTACAAACAAGCAATTATAGATATGGAGTAGGCATACATTCACAAAAGTACATTTGTTCATGCCTATTCACATACGACAAGGAAAATAAGTATTGAACATGTCAACATTTTTCTCATTAAACATATTTCTGATGGAGCCACTGACCTGACATTTTCACCAGATATCAGAAACAACCCAAGTAATCCATACATACAAAGAAATCAAGGTGACTGTATTCATAAAACAAGTTATATCTAATCAAGTGGAATGACACAGGAAATAAGTATTGAATACATGGGGTGACTATGGCACAGGTCAGGGGTTTGATTCCTTCTCTGTCTGCAATTTGCATGTCGAAGTGTCCTTGAGCAAGACACTGAGCCCCCAGTTGCTCCTGGTGGGTCAGGCCAGCACCTGTGTATGGCAGCTCCGCCACCATCAGTGTCTTTCTCAAGGACACTTCGACATACAGACTGCAGAGAGAGAAGGAATCAAACCCCTCATCCTCTGATCAGTAGTCGGCCACACTACACCTGTGCCATAGCTGCCCCCACATGAACACATGAAGAAAAAGAGGTGCAAAAAGCATAGAAAGCCAAGAAACCAGCTGAAATCCATCAGAATTTAGGAAGCCATCCCATCCCCAATCAGTGTAAATTAATTTCAGCTGGTTAAGTCCTGACTGATAGCCTTTAAAAAGGTCTGTGAATATCAGTCACACCACAAATAACTCATGATGGGTAAAAGCAAAGAGCTCTCTCTAGACCTTAACAACCTTATTGTTGCAAAATATAATGATGACATTGATTACAGGCACATTTCTAAACTGCTGAATATTCCAGTGAGCACTGCTGGAGCCATCATTTGGAAGTAGAAAGAACATTTTACCATAAACTGGCTATGACCAGGAGCTCCTCGCAAGATTTCTGACAGAGGAGTCAGACGAATTATCACAAGAGTAATCCAAGAGCCAAAGACCACTCATGGAGAGCTCCAGAAAGGTCTGGGGTTAGCAGGTACTGCTGTTTCAAAGAAAACAATAAGTAATGCACTTAATCAACATACGTTAGCTCTATGCCCGCTCACCTCGCAAGACTCCATTGCTGAAGAAAAAGCATGCTGAAGCTCGATTAAAGTTTCTTGGACAACATTTGGGCAAGCCAGTAAAAATACTGGGAGAATATAATCTGGTCAGATGATCAGATGAGACCAAAATCGAACTTTTTGAATGCCACAACACTCAGCATGTTTGGCGGAGAAATGAGTACTGCACATCAGCCCCAAAACACCATACCAACAGTGAAGTTTGGAGATGGGAGCATCATGGTGTGGGGATGTTTTGCAGAACATGGTACAGGCAGACTTCATATAATTGAAGGAAAGATGAATGGACAAATGCGCAGAGACAATCTTTGATTAGAACCTGTTGCCATCTACCAAAATGCTGATGATGAAATGAGGGTGGACATTTCAGCAAGACAATGATCCTAAACACACAGCCAAGGAAACTCTCAACTGGCTCCAGAGAAGGAAAATAAAGCTGCTAGAATGGCCCAATCAGTTACCTGACCTAAATCCAATTGAAAATCTGTGGAACAAACTGAGGATCAGAGTTCATAGAAGACACCCACAGAACCTTCAAGATATGAAGGCAGTTTGTGTAGAAGAATGGGTTAAAATCACTCCTGAGCAATGCCTGCACCTAGTTTCTCCATACAGGAGGCGTCTGGAAGCTGTTATTACCAACAAAGACGTTTCTACTAAATATTAAATGAATTTCACCAAGCACGTTCAATACTTATTCCCTGTGTCATTCCACTTGATTAAATATACTGTAATTTGTTTTGTGAACACAGATAACTTGATTTATCTGTATGTATGGATTACTTGGGTTGTTACTGATATCTGGTGAAAATCTTTGGTCAATGGCTCCATCAGAAATATGTTTAATGAAAAAAATATTGACGTGTCCAATACTTATTTTCCCTGTGGTATATGGATGAATGGTGAAATTTTTCAGAGTAAAAAATAAATTAGTTGAATCCAGTTGACTTAACTGAGTTTTCATACAGTATAGCTGTCCACAATTACAGTGGTGTGAAAAAGTGTTTGCCTTCCTCCTGATTTTTCATTTTTTTGTATGTTTGTCACACTTAAATGTTTCAGGTCATCAAACAAATTTCAAATTTAAGTGTGACAAACATACAAAAAAAAGAGAAATGAGGAAGGGGCAAACACTTTTTCACACCACTGTAAATATCCCACCCAATTTTGGCTCCTTTACAATCATATTATAATTTAAGAAATCTCTGTGTGTATCTGTGTGTGTGTGTGTGTGTGTGTGTTTTCCATGTGTATCTGCCTAACCGTTCATCGGACTGGCCTCAGCTTCTATACATGCTTTGCTGAGGTTACGAGGGTGTGCATCCCCAAATTTCAGCCTCCCCAGATATGTGGAAGTTTAGGAGGGGAAATCTTTATTGAGTGTCCGTAGGGGGGGCATCATAGTCACCATGGCTACTGTTGCCAGGCAGACACATCGTCACAGATCAAAGGCAGGCATCACTGAACGAGTGGTGACTTCAAAGATCAAAAGCAGGTTTCACCATGGTTACTGTTGCCATAGTAACCATGTCAAAGCTCATAGGCAGGCATCACCATGATTACTGTTGCCATGGTAAAAGTAACTGTCTACGGGCATGTGGAAATGCTTACTTACACTTGCTTTCTACGAGCATGCAGAAATACTTGCTTATACTTGGTTTCTATGGGCATGCATGGGTATGCATCCATCCATCCATCTTCTTCTGCTTAATCCTTTTCGGGCTGCGGGGGGGTGGGGGGGATGGAACCTATCCCAGCATCTTTGGGTGAGAGGCAGGGTACACCCTGGACAGATCACCAGTCCATCGCAGGGCCAACACAGAGAGACAGACAACCATTCACTGTCACATTCATACCAAAGGACAATTTAGAATCCCCAGTTTGATGCCAATTAACCTAACTTGCATGTTTTTGGCATGTGGGAGGAAACTGGAGAAATCCCGGAGTAAATCCATGTAGACACGGGGAGAACATACAAACTCCACACATGCACTAGTATTTTAAATGAGCAACCACATTCTTCAGATACAAATCTCTAGCCAAACCGGGGTCTCTGCTCAACAAAAAGAGGATCCAGTCTACCTAAGAGCACCACATCTGTAATAAATGTTAGATCATTGTCATAGTAAATACAGTGCCTCCGGAAAGTATTCACAGCGCTTCACTTTCTCCACATTTTGTTATGTTACAGCCTTTTTCCAGAAGGGATTAAATTCATTTTTTCCCCCTCAAAATTCTATACACAATACCCCATAATGACAATGTGAAAAAAAAAAGTTTTGGGGGGATTTTTGCAAATTTATTAAAAATAAAAAACTAAGAAATCACATGTATATAAGTATTCACAGCCTTTGTCATGAAGCTCAAAATTGAGCTCAGGTGCATCCTGTTTCCACTGATGATCCTTGAGATGTTTCTACAGCTTAATGGGAGTCCACCTGTGGTAAATTCAGTTGATTGGACATGATTTAGAAAGGCACTCACCTGTCTATATAAGGTCCCACAGTTGACAGTTCATGTCAGAGCACAAACCGGTGCTCTGACACCGGTTTGTGGGGTGGTGCGGTGGTGCAGTGGTTAGCACTGTGGCAGCACAGCAATTCACCCTTGGCCATGGGATCTCTGGTTCGATCACAGCCCCTGACCAAGTTTGTATGTTCTCCCCGTGTCTGCATGGGTTTACTCTGGGATTTCTCCGGTTCCCTCCCACAGGCCAAAAACATGCAGGTTAGGTTAATTGGAGACTCTAAAGTGGTCCTAGGTGTGAATGTGTGTGTAAATGGTAAAGGGATAGCGCTGTACCGTGGCTGCTTCATCCATCCAGGTGGATGCCCTCAATTTCCCCTCTGGGGATCAATAAAGTACACAAAATCAAAAAATCAAAAAAAAAAAAAAAAAAAAACAAGCATGAAGTCAAAAGAATTGTCTGTAGACCTCCGAGACAAGGTTGTCTCAAGGCACAAGTCTGGGGAAGGGTACAGAAAAGTTTCTGCTGCTTTCACGGTTGCAATGAGCACAATGGCCTCCATCATCTGCAAATGGAAGAAGTTTGGAACCACCGGCACTCTTCCTAGAGCTGGCCGACCGTCTAAACTGAGCGATTGGGGGAGAAGGGCATTAGTCAGGGAGGTGACCAAGAACCCGATGGTCACTCTGTCAGAGCTTCAGCATTGCTCTGTAAAGAGAAAATAACATTCCAGAAGGACAACCATCTCTGCAGCAATCCACCAATCAGGACTGTATGGTAGAGTGGCCAGATGGAAGTCACTTCTTAGTAAAAGGCACTTGGCAGCCCACCTGGAGTTTGGCAAAAGGCACCTGAAGGACTCTCAGACCATGAGAAACAAAATTCTCTGGTCTGATGAGACAAAGATTGAACTCTTTGCATGAATGCCAGGCGTCATGTTTGGAGGAAACAAGGCACCATTCATAACCACCCCAATGCTGGTAGCAGCATCATGCTGTGGGGATGTTTTTAAGCGGCAGGAACTGAGAGACTAGTCAGGATAGAGGGAAAGATAAATGCAGTAATGTACAAAGACATCCTGGAAGAAAACCTGCTCCAGAGCGCTCTTGACCTCAGACTGGGGTGACGGTTCATCTTTCAGCAGGACAATGACCCTAAACACACAGCCAAGATATCAAAGGAGTGGCTTCAGGACAACTCTGTGAATGTCCTTGAGTGGCCAATCCAGAGCCCAGACTTGAATCCAATTGAACATCTCTGGAGAGATCTGAAAATGGCTGTGCACTGACGCTTCCCATCCAACCTGATGGAGCTTGAGAGGTGCTGCAAAGAGGAATGGGCAAAACTGCCCAAAGATAGGTGTGCCAAGCTTGTGGCATCATATTCAAAAAGAGTTGGGGCTGTAATTGCTGTCAAAGGTGCATCAAAAAAGTACTGAGCAAAGGCTGTGAATACTTCTGTACATGTGATTTCTTAGTTTTTTAAATTTTTAATAAATTAGCAAAAATTAAAAAAAAAAAACTTTTTTCACATAGACATTATGGGGTATTGTGTGTAGAATTTTGAGGAAAAAAAAAGAATTTAATCCCTTTTGGAATAAGGCTGTAACATAACAAAATGTGGAAAAAGTGAAGGGCTGTGAATACTTTCCAGATGCACTATACACTAGTCAAGTGAATCCATACCCATGAGCAGGGTCTATCCAAATGGAATTTGTTCTTCCCTATTGAAAAATAAAATCCAGCAACAATATACACCAGCTTCAAAACCAGCATAAACCTGCCTGCTGGTGTCATGTTCATTGCCTAACTTCGCAGCGAACATAGGAAATAGCAGCGACCCCAAAACGCAGAGTAAGTAACGTGTTTATTTACAATGGGTGAATGTGTAGAAAGTCCAAATACAGTCACAGCAAAGGGAAAGACACCCGGCTACAAACTTAATTGGTCAAAGGAAATGCCTAACGCGCTACAATGAGGCAGGAGCGGAGAAAAAGGCACAAGAGACTTACAATGGTGTCGGAGCGGAAAGGCTCTAAGGGAACAACACATTTCAGTCCAGGGGTTGACCAACGGACGCTAGACTGGATGTCCAGAGTTGGCATTGCTAAGTTGCCGCACCGGCTGGTCGTACTGCCCTGCCATTAATACCAAGCGCTAATGACAACAAGTATGACCAGCCATGTCGCAACAGGTGCATGACTGATTGAACTAAGTGTGTGTGTGCGTGTATGTGAGTATTGGTATGAGAATGAGTGTGTGTGCGTGTGTGCATGAGTGTGTGAGTGTGTATGTGGCGAACCAGACAGCTGGTGGATGCCTGGTGAGGAGGAGGCGTGGCTGTGGGACTGGCGGAGAGTGAGGCTCAATTCACCAGCTGAAATTAATAAGCAATAATTAAACCCAACAGTCATGAGTCATGCACAGGGTGACAACCCTGAACATGACAGCTGGGTTTGTTGTATTTTGGTGCTGGTCTGATGTTGGCGTATGTTGGGGGTTTTTTTCAGCAAGACTTCTTTCACATCAGCAGGAACAACGCAACATGAAGGGCATGTAATTACTTAATTCAGCGATATGCTACACAAGACAAGGAACAATGGGGTGCATGTATCTGGTTCTAATATTAACTATGGAGATCTGTAACATAAAAAGAAAATACAGGGACATAAATATCACATTATTATGCTTACCTAACTGATGAAATTACAGCCTTGTCACCCCATCTCTTTCTTTTACATTGTTTACTTCCAACAATGATGCAGATCATTGGTTGAATTCAAGTCAGGTGACCGTGGAGTGCCGTTTTGATTGGTTACGCATATAGTGGTCCTCAGTGAACACCTAATCAGATTTCTGAACTAAAGTTTAATTTTAGTAAAACTGCACTCATGCTTTGCCTGCCAACAAACAGATTCTTCTTCTTCTTCTTTTGGCTGCTCCCTTTAGGGGTCGCCACAGTGGACCATCTGTTCCCATCTCATCCTAATCCTTGCATCATCCTCTGAAACACCAACCCTCTCCATGTCCTCCTTCACTACATCCATGAATCCTCTCTGTGGTCTTCCTCTTTTCCTCCTGCTTGGCAGCTCCAACTTCAACATCCTTTGTCCAATATATCTGTTATGTCTGTAAATAGGCTGGTATGACCAAGATGGTGGCCGGGTTGGTCATGGGATAGACCGGGGTGGCTACTACTGGTTTCCAGTGATGACGCCACCCAGGGTATAAAAGAGTGGGCGGAAGAGGCTCTGCCTCTTTCGTCGTGAAGCCACCTGGCCAGCAGGAGGGTTCCGTAAGCCCCTGTACATAGTTGTGTGTTATCCTGAATAAACCCCTGTTAACCAAGGTGAGACTCACTCGTCATTCCTATATTATGGACACAACATTTGGCGATGAGGTAAAAGTGGTAATGGAACACTCTGTTGCTAGCTTTCTGCTGTTTCTCAAGGCTCCGGGCGAGCCCCTCTTGCCGTGGCCTCGCTGGTTCGCTGCCTTCACCAACTATCTTGTTGTCCTGAACCTGGGAGAGATGGAGAAGCTCCGTGCACGAGCTGTGTTGGTGCATAATTTAGGAATGGAAGGGCAGAGGATTCTAGAGAACCTTGGAGGTGCTGACAGTTTTGATGAAGTGGTGCAGCTAATGGCGTGGTACTTTAAGACACCGGAGAACATCATTGTGAGACACATTCAGTTTCGACAGCGCCGGCAGCGGTCTGGAGAGCCTATGCAAAGATTCGTGGCGGACCTCCACGAGCTGGCGAGGGAATGCAGATTCGGGACCCTGGAGGACGAGCTGATTTGGGACCTGCTGGCAGAGCACGTGTGTTGCACGGTGGCCTGGTCCAGGTTGTTCACACACCCAGGGGAGATGATGTTAGCTGAGGCTGTCGAGCTTACCCAACAGTTCGAGGCAGCAGAGACCATCACGAGGGGCCTTACTGAAGGGGCCTCTCTGGAGAAGAATGAGTCTTGCGCTAAGGCACTGAACCTGGACCCTTGTGATGGCGAATGGGGAGAGGATGATTTTGCCTCTGTGGTCAGGATAAGGTCTGTCCCTGGTACGCCAAAATGTTTTGGTTGTGGGTCCACTCAGCACTGCGATAAGCCCAGAGTGTGCCCGGCGAAAGAAAGCATTGTGGCAAATGTGTGATTTTAAACCATTTTGCCAGGGTGTGCGAAAACTTCGTACGCAGGAGCAGTGGAAGAGAACCAGGTGCTGCGCAGAAGACTCCAATGGTTGTGCATACTGTCTCCCCGGAGATGACAGGGAGAATTGGCTGCACCGTCACGTTGGATGGAGATGAGATTCCGCTCCCGGTGGACACGGGAGCGGTGATTTCTGTCCTGAATCTTGAAACCATGGACAGACTGTTTTCCCACCAACAGATAAGAAGGCAACAGGTAGAATTCTATGGCTATGGGTGGAACAGGTTGGCTATTTTGGGCTACATTGAGATGGAGGCCCGGTATAAGGACAGTGTGGCGCCCAGTGTTCACATCAACGTTTCTGCATCCGGTGTTAACGTTATGGGTTGCAACCTATTTTACAGCCTTGGGTTCTCCATTATGAACGTTTCAGGTGAAGAATGGTCTGGATGTGGACTGTGGGGCCGACCTGTTCCTGCTGTGGAGGGTGCTGAGGTGTGGGATTCGGACTGGGTGGACAATGTGACTTTGGGAGTGCATACTCCGCTCCACGCGGAGCCCTCTCGGGACGGACCTGATGCTGTCACGCAGGTTGCCCTAGACGAGGGTGCCAGACGGCATGGCGGGACCCCCGATGAGGCTCATCAGAACGAGGTGCCAACGGCGGGAGAAAACGGGGCTAGACTGCGGAGCGTGGTTATTGTAAAGCGCTCCCAGCGATGGCCTGCCAAGAGGAGACCCAGGAGGGCCCACAAGACGGAACAACTGGAGTCGGGGACCTGTCGCAGGATCGGTGATCTGAATAAAAGGAAGTGGGCTCCCTCAAAGACCAAGGTTGAGGCTCACAAGGTTGAGGATCACAGTCCACGCAAGCAGCGGGACAACCAGAGGCGGTTCCAGGTGGAGCCCAGTCAGATGGAGGCAGATGGGCGCAGGTCTATTCATGTCTGGAGACACCCGAGGGATCTGCGGTTGCCAGAGGTGGAGAGGAGACGGCGCAGCAGGAGCCCTGAAGTGAAGAGACGGGGACGCCTTGAGAGGGATCCATCCGGGGACTGAGGGTTTTATTTTGCATGCATGTGTTGTCTTCTTCAGTCCTGTTTTGTGATTAGTTTCTATTTGGTGCCCCGGTAAATTGTGTTTTTAAAAAAAAGAGAGAAAAGGGGAAAAGGTGTGAATTGGTAGGCACAGTGTGTTGTGTAGTTGCGAACCTGAGTTTGTGTTTGCATGTTTAATTTGATAACCTGGGTGGTGTGATGCCTGTTTTCCCCTGTGTTTGAGTTAGATTGTGAATATTTGACATTTAGGTGCTAAATTTTATGGTTAAATTAGTGGCGGCTCTATGTGTTTTGATGTGGTAGATTAATTTGGGCCTGCCTGATTTAATTGGATTGTTTTATTTGAGTAACCCCTTGTTTATTATACTCTTTGTGCCCATGGTGGGGTGGGAGTTGGGATGGGGGGCCGCCAATAGAGTGTGTCTTGTGTTTTATTGTGTGTATATTCTTTGACGTTGTTAAGGGATTATTTTTAGTTAGAAACACTGCTTTATTGTTTTGTTTGTATGTTCCCCTTTTCCAGCGGCAGAATAACCCGCTCAGCTGTGTGGGGGCGCTGGTGGTCTACCCAGCCCCTCAACCTTATTTGTGTGATTGGATAGGTGTTTGTTTATTTTTGTGCATATTTTGATTAGTGTGTGTCTCGGGTGATAAATTTGGGTGGGTTATTTGTATGCATTTGTATGTAGGAAATGTTATGTCTGTAAATAGGCTGGTATGACCAAGATGGCGGCCGGGTTGGTCATGGGATAGACCGGGGTGGCTACTACTGGTTTCCGGTGGTGACGCCGCCCAGGGTATAAAAGAGTGGGTGGAAGAGGCTCTGTTTCTTTCGTCGTGAAGCCACCTGGCCAGCAGGAGGGTGCTGTAAGCCTCTGTACATAGTTTTGTGTTATCCTGAATAAACCCCTGTTCACCGAGGTGAGACTCACTCGTCATTCCTATATTATGGACACAATAATATCCACTATCCCTCCTCTGCACATGTCCAAACCATCTCATCCTTGCCTCTCTTACTTTGTCTCCAAACCGCTCAACCTGAGCTGTCACTCTGATATACTCATTTCTAATCTTGTCCCTCCTAGTCACTCCCAGTGAAAATCTTAGGATCTTCAACTCTGCCACTTCCAGCTCCACCTCCTGTCTTTTTGTCAGCGCCACCGTCTCCAAACCATACATCATAGCAGGTCTCACTACTGTCTTGTAAATCTTCCCTTTCACTCTTGCTGCTATCCTTCTGTCACAAATCACCCCTGACACTTGTCTCCACCCACTCCGCCCTGCCTGCACTCTCTTCTTCACCTCTCTTGTGCATTTTCCATTGCTTTGGATGGTAGACCCCAGGTATTTAAACTCATCTACTTTCACTACCGCTACTCCTTCCATCTTCACCATTGCACCTGCCTCCTCTCTACTGAATTTCATTCCTCTTCTCTCCAGAGCATAATCCCACCTCTCCAGGTTCTCTTCCACCTGCTCCCTATTCTCACTGCAGATCACAATGTCATCTGCAAACATCATGGTCCACGGAGACGCCTGCCTGACCTCGTCTGTCGGCCTGTCCATCACCATGGCAAACAAGAAGGGGCTCAGAACCGATCTCTGATGTAATCCCACCCCCACCTTGAATCCATGTGTCACTTCTACAGCACATCTCACCACCATCTCGCATTCTTCATACATGCGCTACACCACCCTCACATACAGTGGTGTGAAAAAGTGTTTGCCCCTTCCCGATTTTTCATTTTTTTGTATGTTTGTCACATTTAAATGTTTCAGATCATCAAACAAATTTAAATATTAGACAAAGATAACACATGTAAACACAAAATGCAGTTTTTAAATGAAGGTGTTTATTATTAAGGATAAAAAAAATCCAAACCTACATGGCCCTGTGTGAGAAAGTGATTGCGCCCCCGTTAAAACAAATTAACTGTGGTTTATCACATCTTTGGAAAGCTGAGTTCAATTTCTCTTGCCACACACAGGTCTGATTACTGCCACACCTGTTCTCAATCAAGAAATCACCTAAATAGGACCTGCCTGACAAAGTGAAGTAGACCAAAAGATCCTCAATAGCTAAACATCATGCTGCGATCCAGAGAAATTCAGGAACAAAGAAGAAAGAAAGTATGGTAATTGAGATCTATCAGTCTGGAAAAGGTTGTAATTCCATTTCTAAAGCTTTGGGACTCCAGCAAACCACAGTGAGAGCCATTATTTACAAATGGTGAAAACGTGGAACAGTGCTGAACCTTCCCAGGAGTGGCCGGCTGGCCAACCAAAATTACCCCAAGAGTGCAGTGACGACTCATCCAAGAGGTCACAAAAGACCCCACAACAACATCCAAAGAACTGCAGGCCTCACTTTCCTCAGTTAAGGTCAGTGTTCATGACTCCACCATAAGAAAGAGACTGTGCAAAAAGGGCCTGCATGGCAGAGTTCCAAGACAAAAACCACTGCTGAGCAAAAAGAACATAAAGGCTCGTCTCAGTTTTGCCAGAAAACATCTTGATGATTTCCAAGACTTTTGGGAAAATACTCTGTGGACTGACAAGACAAAAGTTGAACTTTTTGGAAGGTGTGTGTCCCATTACATCCGGCGTAAAAGTCACACAGCATTTCAGAAAAGGAACATCATACCAACAGTAAAAAATATGGTGGTGGTAGTGTGATGGTCTGGGGCTGTTTTGCTGCTTCAGGACTTGTAGACTTGCTGTGGTAAATGGAACCATGAATTCTGCTGTCTACCAAAAAATCCTGAAGGAGAATGTCTGGCCATCTGTTCGTGACCTCAAGCTGAAGCACACTTGGGTTCTGCAGCAGGACAATGATCCAAAACACACCAGCAAGTCCACCTCTGAATGACTTAAGAAAAACAAAATGAAGACTTTGGAGTGACCAAGTCAAAGTCCTGACCTGAATCCGAATGAGATGCTGTGGTATAACCTTAAAAAGGCGGTTCATGCTCAAAAACCCTCCAATGTGACTGAATTACAAGAATTCTGCAAAGATGAGTGGGCCAAAATTCCTCAACAGCGCTTTAAAAGACTCATTGTCAGTTATCACTTCCACAAATGTCCACTTCCTGTTCCTGTCAACCTGTCAATCTGCTGTCAGCTCCTGTCAATCGGTGAATTTCTGTGTTTTGGTGCTCACTTTTTGACTACCGTTTTGGCTTCTGATAACTGAACTTGGATTACGGACTGGACATCCTCGTTTCGACCCCTGCCTGATTTAAGACGCCAATGGCGGCATTTACGGACTGGGAAAACGAGAGCGGAGCTGCCCACCACTCAGCTAGCTAAACAGCTGTTCAGTTAGCTGTTTTGTCAACACAAATTGTCCGGGATCATGGGTCCCAAAAAAGCTCAGCAGACTGAGGAGGTGGACAATATTAAGAGGTCGCTCAACTTCTTGGCTGAAGAGATTTCTGCTGTCAAGCTGCAGCAGGAAAACATTCTGGGCCTGCTCGAGGAGGTGAAAGCGCTGCGGATCCAGAATGCTGAGAAGGACAAGAGGCTGGTGTATCTGGAGACCGGCGTGTCGGACCTGAAACAATACACCAGGGTGAACAACGTGATCATCACAGGGCTCCACATTAAACCCCAATCATTTGCTCGGGCGGTGGCCGCAGACAGTGGAGGGGGGCTCGGTGAGTTGGAAGCCGAATCCACAGAGCAACAAGTGTTGGCCTTCCTGCAGTCCAAAGGAATTCAGCTAGACTGTAACATCATTGAGGCCTGCCACCCTCTGTCCAGGAAAAACAGTGACAAACCATCTGTCATCGTGAGGTTTGTCAACAGAAAACACAAGAGTGTGCTGCTAAAACAAGGTTGGAAACTGAAGGGAACGAACATTTACATAAACGAGCACCTTACAAAAGAAAATGCAGAAATAGCCAGGAACGCAAGATACCTGAGAAAGCAAAAAAAGATTCCAAACACCTGGACAACAAACTGTAAAATATACATCAAATTAAATGGATCACCTGAAGAAGCCAAGGTCATTAACACCCGAAATATTATGGAACTGGACAAATATCAATGAACATTATGAACTGGAGTCAACAGCAACAAGCGATAACTGTAGGACACTGAAGGATCACACTCATCTGCAACAAGACATAACTACATGAAACAAAAGATCAACAAACAGGAACAACAGGAACTGAAAGTTTTTGAATATATGGATCACAACCAACAGGACGTGGAATATGACATAGAGCCTGACAATAATTTATTTACCTCCATCAATAATAACTGTAGTTACTACACAGATCAGAATCAGAATCAGAATCAGAATCAGAATCAGAATCAGATTTATTGCCATTGTTCATGTAGTACACAAACTAGGAATTTGTCTCGGTGCAATGCTGCAACATTAAACATGATAAAATAAAAGAAATAAACTATACATGCAATAAAGTGTAGAATAAGAGTGAGTAATACTAGTCAGCAGTTTAAATATATTAGCGAGCAGCAGATAATGTGGAGAACCATATAGTGCAGTCGGTAATGCAGGAAGAAAACAGTGATGATTGACATGAGTCTGGTTGAGCTGCTGTACATAGTGCACGAGAGTCAATAAGTCACTTAGTGTTCAGCAGTCTGATGGCAGAGGGGAAGAAGCTGTTCATGTGACGGGAGGTTTTAGTCTGGATGGACCGAAGTCTTCTACCTGAGGGGAGAGGGGCAAACAGTACGTGGCCAAGGTGTGAGGGATCGGCTATGATCCGGCCAGCACGCCTCCGGGTCCTGGAGATGTACAGATCCTGGAGAGATGGGAGCTTGCAGCCGATCACCTTCTCAGCAGTGCGCAAGATGCGCTGCAGCCTTAGTCTGTCCCTGGCAGTGGCTCCTGCGTACCACACGGTTATGGGGGTGGTGAGGATGGACTCGAGGATGGCTGTGTAGAACTGCACTAACATCTTGGTGGGTAGCTTGAGCTTCCTCAGCTGCCGCAGGAAGAACATCCTCTGCTGGGCCTTTTTGATGAGGGAGCTGATGGTCGGCTCCCACTTGAGGTCCCTGGTGATGGTGGTGCCTAGGAAGCGGAAGGAATCAGCAGTGGTGATGGGAGAGCCTGTGAGGGTGAGGGGGGGCAGAGGGGTTGTGACTTTCCTGAAGTCCACAATCATCTCCACTGTCTTCAGAGCGTTCAGCTGCAGGTTGTTGTTGTTGCACCAGGACGCCAGCTGGGCCACCTCACTCCTGTAGGCGGACTCGTCGCCGTTGGAGATGAGCCCGATGAGGGTGGTGTCGTCCGCAAACTTGATCAACTTGACAGACTGGTGGCTGGAGGTGCAGGAGTTGGTATAAAGGGAGAAGAGTAGGGGGGAAAGTACACAGCCCTGGGGTGATCCGGTGCTGATGCTAGCAGAGTCTGAGACAGTCTTTCCCAGCCGCACATGCTGCCTCCGGTCCGTCAGGAAGTCGGTGATCCACCTGCAGAGGGAGTCAGGCACGTTGAGCAGGGACAGCTTGTCCCGGAGCAGATCGGGGCGGATGGTGTTGAATGCGGAGCTGAAGTCCACAAACAGGATCCTGACGTAGGTTCCCGGGGAGTCCAGGTGCTGCAGGATGGAGTGGAGGGCCAGGTTGACTGCGTCGTCTACAGACCTGTTGGCTCGGTAGGCGAACTGCAGCGGGTCCAGGAGGGGGGTGGTGATGGACTTGAGGTGGGGCAGGACCAGGCGCTCAAAGGACTTCATGACTACAGAGGTGAGCGCTACAGGTCTGTAGTCGTTAAGACCAGTGATCCGTGGCTTCTTGGGGACAGGGATGATGGTGGAGGATTTGAGGCAGGACGGCACGTGGCATAGCTTAAGGGAGGTGTTAAAAATGTCTGTGAAGACAGGAGCCAGCTCTTTCGCACAGTGTCTCAGGGTGGAGGGAGACACGCCGTCCGGACCGGGGGCCTTGCGCGGGTTCAGTCTGGAGAACTGTTTGAGCACGTCCTGCTCACTGATGACAAGGGCAGGGGGGGAGGAGGGGGGGCGCCTTTGATGAAGTAGGGACCGTGGAGGCTGTGGAGCTGGAGGGAGGGGGGGAGTTGGACACAGATGACGGGGTGTCAAAACGAGCATAGTGTTGGGACAATCTTTGACAAAGGGCTTGACAAAGCCCTTTGATGAACAGTTTAACACAATGGTCACAAATGATTTCAATATTTCTATGATCCACTTCAACAGCAGAAGTCTCTATGCTAACTTTAATAACATTAAAGATTATTTACATCAGTTTAAAGAGCCATTCAATATCGTGGCAATATCAGAGATGTGGCTTAGTGAAGAGAAAGGAGTGGACTTTACACTGGATGTCTATGAATTAAATTATATGAATAGAAAAGTGAAAAAAGGAGGAGGAGTTGCAATTTATGTTGACAAGAGCTTGCAATGCAAGGTTGTTGAAAATTTGTCAGTGACTGTGGATGATTTATTTGAATGTATTACAATAGAAATCTGTCTGGACAGTATGAAGAATATAGTAGTGAGTTGTGTATGTAGAACACCTGGATCAAATATTGATTTATTAAAGGACTGGATGGAAAAAAGTATGCAAAACTTACTCATAAAGTTATGTTCATCTGTGGGGATTTCAGATCTTATGAACTCAAAACAACATAGTATGACAGAAGAATTTATCAACACAATGTACAGTATGGACTTACATCCAACAACCACCAGACCTAACAGAATCACGTCACACAGTGCCACATTAATATATAACATATTCACAAACATTATGGAAAATAATACCATGAGTGGGCTTTTATTGAATGATATCACTGACCACCTGCCGATTTTTGTTGTCTATCACTGTGATTATAGGAAGAAAAAGTATGCCAAAAATATTAAATATAAAAGAATAAGAACTGAAGAATCTATGTATTTACTGGCAAAGGAATTATTAATGCAAAACTGGAAGACAGTTTGTGACGAAAATGATATAAATAAAGCATATGATGAATTTTTACAAATATTTCAAACATTGTACAATAAAAACTGTCCTATAAAACAATACAGTGACAGACAACAAAACAAAAATATTCCATGAGCCACCAAGGGGCTATTAAATGCATGTAAAAAGAAGAATACATTATGTAAACAATTCATTAAGTGTAGAACTGTAGAGGCTGAGATCAAATATAAAAGATATAAAAACAAGCTAACTAATATAATGAGGACTTGTAAGAAAGAATACTACAACAGAATACTAGAGGATAATAAGAATTACTTAAGAGGAATATGGCAAGTGCTAAATGGGATTATTAGTAACTGGTCAAAGAATGCTAATTATCCAGAATATTTTATTGAAAATGACAATTTGATAAATAATATGGAGGATGTGGTTAGTAGTTTCAATAATTTTTTTTGTAAATGTTGGTCCAGAATTAGCAAAAACAATAGTGACACCAGAAACAAACGATGGTGGGCCAGTAAATGAAATAGAAGATAGAAATCCAAACACAATCTTTTTGGGTGCAGTAACTGAAAAGGAAATTATCAAGACTGTGAGTAAATTTAAGATCAAAAATCAACTGACTGGAATGAAATTGACATGATAATAGTGAAAAAAGTAATTGAAGGAATTGTTAAACTACTCACCCACATCTGTAACCTGTCTTTTCCAAACTGGTAAATTTCCAAACAAAATGAAAATAGCAAAAGTAATACCACTATACAAAACAGGAGACAGTCATTATTTCACAAATTACAGGCTGGTCTCTTTACTCTTACAATTTTCCAAAATACTTGAAAAAATCTTCACTAAGAGACTGGATGATTCATTGAAAAACACAACCTTCTTACAGACAGTCAGTATGGTTTTAGAGCGGACAAATCTACATCCTTGGCACTGATCAAATCAAATCAACCTTTATTGTCATATTGCTGTACATACAACAGTAGTGCAGGCAAGATGAAATTGCGTTTCTCTCGGCATCCATATAAGTAGAAGAACATGATTTAAGACACACTCACACATATCTCCCCCCCCCCCACCACATCCATTTACGCATCCCTGAGACATACTTGAAAAACTAACTAACTATAATATACAAATAATGTACATAATGTCCGTAGGTGCAGTAGTGTATATGAGAGATTCCGGATCAACTGTTCAGCATCCTAACAGCTTGTGGAAGGAAGCTGTTAATCAGTCTGGTGGTTCTGCCTCTGATGCTCCGGAATCGTTTGCCAGATGGCAGAAGTTCGTAGTGTTTATGCAGAGGGTGAGAACGGTCCTTGACAATGTTCAGTGCCCTGCTCCTACAACGGTTCTGAAAAAGTTCTTGGACAGAGGGGAGGGAGACCCCAATTACCCTCTCAGCTCCCTTAACTATCCTCTGCAGGGCTTTTTTGTCTGACATACTGCAGCTGGAGTACCATGTAGCAATGCAGTACGTCAGAACACTCTTCACCACACCTCTGTAGAAGGTCCTGAGGATGCAGATGGGGAGAGAGGCCTGATTGAGTTTCCTCAAGAAGTGCAGTCTCTGCTGGGCCCGCTTCCTGATCCCCAAGGAATTCTTGCTCCAGGTCAGGTCCTGCGAGATCTGCACTCCGAGGAACTTGATGTTCTTCACTCTCTCCTCTAACCGGCCGCCGATGCTGAGGGGGACATGTTCAGGCTGTGACCGCCAGAAGTCAATAATCATCTCCTTCATTTTGTCCACATTGAGCATCAGATTGTTCTCCCAGCACCAGCCCTCCAGGTCTCTCACTTCTTCACTGATCGAACTCATAGAAGAAATTACTAGTTGTATAGATAAAAAAAAGTTTGCTGTAGGAGTATTTATAGATTTAAAGAAAGCTTTTGACACCACTGATCACAGAATTTTACTGAGGAAATTGGAAAGGTATGGAATAAGAGGGGTCGGACTGAGTTGAGTGAAAAGTTATTTAAGTAACAGACAACAATTTCTACAAATAGGTGAGCACAAATCACCCTTCATGGACATCTCTTGTGGTGTGCCCCAGGGGTCAGTTTTGGGACCCAAACTCTTTATCTTATATATAAATGACATATGCCAAGTGTCAAAATTTCTGAAATTTATTTTATTTGCAGATGACACAAATATCCTTTGCACTGGTGAGAATTTGCAGCAGGTTTTAGAGGTGGTCACAACAGAAATGAAAAGGTTAATGCAGTGGTTCAACAAAAATAAATTCTCTCTAAAGCTGAAAAAAAAACCCCAAAGATTATGTTGTTTGAAATTATAAAATAAATCATGAAATAATGGTAATGATAGATGATACCAGAAGTGAAATAGTACAGGAAAATAAGTTTCTGGGGGTGACGCTAGACAATAAAATCTGCTGGGAACCTCACATCAGTCACATCCTGGCCAAGTTGGCAAAATGTATCATCATCATCGGCGGTCACTCGTAGTCGAGTATGATTGTCCTCCCTCTTGGCCCTTGTGGGTCTTCAGGTGGGCATAGAGGCCAAATCTGGACCTGATTATTCTGCTGCAATGTGGGCAGGGGAATGTAATGGTGGTGGGTTTGGGTTGGTCCTGATTGTTGGTTGCTCTCTCCTTCCTGAGTCTGCGTTTGTCTTGTGCAGCATGATGGAGGTCAGCGTTGTACTGTGTGGCACCCTCACGGGCAATGTTTCTCCAGGTCGCCCTATCGGTTGCCATATTTTCCCAAGCTTTTAGGTCTATGTGGCACTTCTTTAGGTTTGTTTTTATGTTGTCCTTAAATCTCTTCTTCTGGCCTCCTGGAGCCCGTTTCCCTTCAGCTAGCTGGGAGTACAGGACTTGTTTTGGGAGGCGAGAGTCAGGCATTCAGATAACATGGCCAGTCCATCTGAGCTGGTTTTGGGCAATGGTGGCAGTGATGGTGGGAAGGTTAGCCTCCTCCAAGACGCTGGTGTTGGTGCGTCTTTCCTCCCAACTAATCCTGAGGATTTTTCAGAGGCATCTCTGATGGTGTGCCTCAAGTGCCTTTAAGTGCCTGCTGTATGTAGTCCAGGCTTCTGATCCACACAGGAGAGTGGGGAGCACCACCGCTTTATAAACCAGGATTTTGGTATTTGCTTGGAGATCGCGGTTCTCAAAGACTGTCCTCCTTAACCTTGAGAAAGCCCCACTGGCACTGCTGAGGCGGTGGTGTATTTCATCATCGATGACAGCTTTTGATGAGAGGAGGCTGCCAAGATATAAGAAGTGGTCCACATTTTCCAGTTGGATGTTATCAGTGGAGATGTTTGGGGGTATGGCAAGTGTACTGCAGTTTGGTGATGGCTGGTGGAGTATTTGTGTCTTTTTTATATTGACGGCCAAACCGAGCTGTTTGTATGCTTTGGCAAAGGCAGACAAGATGCACTGAAGGTCCTCTTCTGAGAGGGCTACGAGAGCATTGTCGTCTGCATACTGCAGCTCCATGATGGATATGGTGGTGGTTTGACCTTTAGCTCTACATCGGTTGATGTTGAAAAGTTGACTGTCGATTCTGTACATGATTTTGACTCCCGGAGGCAGATGTTGGTTCATGAGATGGAGAATAGCAGCAATATAGATGGAGAATAGTGTTGGAGCGATGACACATCCCTGTTTGACTCCCATGTCAACCTTGAAGTGTTCTGTTTCGTCTCCACTGCCACTGAGTACCGTGGCAGACATATTGTCATGCAGCAGTCTCAGTACCCGGATGTATTTTTCTGGGCAGCCAATCTTTGCCAGAACCAGCCAAAGGGCCTGACGCTTTACTGAGTTGAAGGCTTTGGTAAGGTCTATGAGGGCCATGTATAATGGCAGATTTTGTTCCCGGCATTTTTCTTGCAATTGGCGAGCAATGAAAATCATGTCTGTGGTGCCTCTGTTTGGGCGAAAACCACTCTGGGACTCGGGAAGAATGCTCTCTGTCAGGGGGGTGAGTCTATTGGCCAAGACCCGGGCAAAGGCTTTCCCTAAGGTGGACAGGAGAGAAATGCCACAGTAATTCCCACAAACTGCCCTGTCCCCCTTTTTAAAGATGGAGACAATCAAGGCATCTCTGAGCTGTGCAGGGATGTCCTTTACTTCCCATATTTTCAGGAGCAGGGCATGGATGTGCTTCAGAAGATCAGGACCGCCTTTCTTCAGGACTTCTGCTGGGATGCCGTCAGGTCCAGCAGCCTTGTTGTTTCTCATCTTCCTGATGGCGTCCTGTACCTCATCCAAGCTAGGTGGTTTTCCCATGCTTTCCTCTATGGGCTGTTGAGGGAGTTGATCAAGGGCCTCCATCTCAGGAGTGGTGTCCCTGTTTAAGAGGTCCTTATAATGCTTTTTCCACCTGTCTGCAATTGCCTCCTTGTCCTTCAGAAGCGAGAGCCCATCTTTGGAGCGAAGGGGGGTTAGGCAGCGGTGGCTGGGGCCATATACCGCTCTTGTGGCATCAAAAAATCCTCTCATGTCTCCAGAGTCGACAAGAAGCTGGATCTCCAGGGCCTTCTTTGTCCACCACTGGTTCTTCAATTTCCTAACAAGTGTTTGTACGGCTGCCTTCGCTTTGGCATAGGCTGCTCTTTTAACCTTGCAGTGAATGTTGTTTTGCCAGGTGATAAAAGTTTGCCGCTTGATGTCGATGAGCTGTTGGATCTCACTGTCATTCTCGTCAAACCGGTCTTGATGTCTCCGCTTTTTATGACCGAGGATGCTTTTGCAGGAGTCCACGATGGCAGTGGAAAGTGTGCTCCAGTGTTTTTCAGTATCCTCTGGGTACTGTTTGGGCAGAGCTGCCCTAAGAGTATCCTGCAGCTGTTGTTGGTAGATAATGTCGTCCAACAACACGATGTTAAGCTTTGGCCGGCTCTTGACATAATGCACGGCTCAGGAGACGCACACACACAGGCTTAGAGTAGTTCAAAGAGTTTATTAACAGCAGGAGTGAATGAGTGCGTGTCTGCGGGATGTAAATGTGTTGGTGATGGTGTCTGCTCCAGGCACAGAGGCAGGTGACCGTACAGCCGAGCAACCCTATGGAGAGAGCACAGGGAGAGGGTGACGGGCATACACCAACACAGGAGGGATTTATGGTGAGAGAAGGACTTACTTGGTGGGTCAGGACAGCTGGCACAACAAGGGGGCGAAGCCCGGAAGACAGCCACCTGGAGAGCTCCGTACAGCAGCGAGGATTGGGCGATGGAGTGGAGATGTCCGCCGCTGGGGAATCCACCTGTGCACGGGGGAGAAGACTGAAGAAGAGAGGTAAGCGATCTTCTTACCAAAAAGGTGATGCTGAAGAGAAGTATGCTCACAACGGTGAGGGACGAAGTCTGACGGCTTCAGGCCGAGCCTCCGGGCGAGACGGCCTTTATCCCTCGCCGCTGATGATTGTCAGGTGCGTGAGCAGGTGGCGCCGCTGATGAATGGCGCGGCGTGACAGTACTCCCCCCTCTAGCAGCGCCTCCTGGCGATGGCTTATCCGGGTGCGCTCGGTGGAAGTCCGCGATGAGCGATGGGTCCAACACAAACGACGAGGGCACCCATTGTCGATGCTCGGGCCCATAGCCCTCCCAGTCCACCAAGTATTGCAACCCACGACCTCGGCGCCGGGAGTCCAGGATGGAGGAGACGGACCAGGCCGGATGGCCACCAATCATCCGGGGCGCGGGTTGCGCTGCAGGAGGAGGGCAAAGGGGGTCAGTGACTGCCAGTTTCACCTTCGACACATGGAAAGTGGGATGGATGCGGAGGGAGGGGGGAATAGCCACGCGCACAGCCACCGGGTTGATGATCCGGGTGATGGGAAAGGGACCCATGAATCGCTGTGCCAGCTTCCTCCTCTCGCCTTTTAATGTGACGTCCTGGGTAGACACATACACGAGTTGCCCAACTCTGTACGCCGGGGCAGGTCTTCTGTGCCGGTCCGCCACGGTCCTGTTGCGCTCCGCTGTGCGTAAAAGCGCATGACGCGCGGCAGCCCAGGTGGAGCGGAACTGCCTAAGGTGCGCCCTAACAGAGGGGACAGTTACCTCATTCTCCTGCGCTGGAAACAGCGGGGGGTCGTAACCCAGGGACGCCTTAAAGGGGGACATCCCCGTCGCAGAAGAGCGGGCGGTGTTGTGGGCATACTCCACCCAGGCGAGATGGTTGCTCCAGGACGTCGGCTTGGATCTAGTAACACAGCGGAGCGCAGCCTCCAGCTCCTGATTGGTCCTCTCACACTGCCCGTTAGACTGGGGGTGATGGCCGGAGGAGAGGCTCACCTTGGCTCCAATGGCGTTACAAAAAGATCTCCAAACCTCGGATGAAAATTGGGGGCCCCGGTCCGAGACCACGTCCACCGGAATCCCGTGCAGCCTGACCACGTGTTGGACGAGGAGGCCCGCCGTCTCCAGGGCAGTAGGGAGACCTCGCAGGGGGATGAAGTGCGCCGCCTTGGAGAAACGGTCCACGATGGTCAGGACGGTGTCAAAGGAGTTGGAAACGGGGAGTCCGGTGACGAAATCCAGTGCGATGTGCGACCAGGGCCTGCCGGGGACGGGCAGAGGCTGGAGCAGACCCGCTGGGGGGGCATTTCCCGACTTGCTGGTGGCACAGATTGGGCAAGCCCGGGCATAGCGGACTGCATCCCTCCGCAGGCCTGGCCACCAAAAGGACCGTTGGAGGAGGCTGATCATCCGAGAGGTGCCGGGATGACAGGTGAGCCGGGAGGTGTGGAGCCAGTGGATGACCTCTCCCCGGACCGCAGATGGGACGAACAGTCTTCCCTCCGGTCCGCCGCCAGGGTCAGGTTCCACCTCCTGCGCCTTCCGGATCTTGTCTTCAATGTCCCAAGAGATGGCTCCGAGGACGCACGACCTGGGCAGGATAGTGTGGGGCGTCTCCTCAGCCTCCACGGGGGTGAACCGCCTAGAGAGGGCGTCAGGCAGGCCATTTTTGGAGCCCGGCCTGAAGGTGATTGAGAAGCGGAACCTGGCGAAGAACAAAGACCAGCGCACCTGGCGGGCATTCAGGCGCTTGGCAGATCGTAAGTACTCTAAGTTCTTGTGGTCCGTCAGGACCACAAACGGCAGGTCCGCCCCCTCTAGCCAGTGGCGCCACTCCTGTAAGGCGAGTTTAATGGCCAGGAGCTCTCTGTCCCCCACATCGTAGTTTCTCTCCGTCGGGGACAGGCGCCGGGAGAAGAAGGCGCACGGCCGTTTGGCGCCATCGTCAGGTGACCGCTGGGATAACACTGCTCCCACTCCCGTGTCCGATGCGTCCACCTCCACAATGCACTGCAGCGCGGGGTCAACCTGGCGAAGGACCCGGGAGGAGGAGAACTCCGCCTTCAGCGCCCTAAAGGCAGCAGCGACCTCTTCAGTCCACCGGAACGGGACCTTCGGGGACGTGAGGCGGGTCAGCGGTCCGACGATCGAGCTGAAATTTGGGACAAAGCGGCGGTAAAAATTGGCGAAGCCAACAAACTGTTGCACCTGCTTCCGGGATGCGGGAGTAGGCCACTCCACCACCGCCTTCACCTTCTCTGGGTCTGGGAGCACCTGGTCTTGAGCGATGATGAATCCCAGGAAGGATGTGGTCCTAGCGTAGAATTCGCATTTCTCAGCCTTCACGTACAGACGATTCTCCAGCAGTCTTTGGAGGACCCGCCTCACATGGACCTGGTGCTCGTCCCTGGACCTGGAGAAGATAAGAATGTCATCCAGGTAGACGAACACAAAAAGGCCGATGAAATCCCGGAGGACGTCATTAATGAGGCGCTGAAAGACGGCAGGAGCGTTGGTCAGCCCGAACGGCATGACGAGATACTCAAAGTGGCCGTTTGGGGTACGGAAGGCTGTCTTCCATTCATCTCCCTCCCGGATCCGGACGAGGTGGTAAGCGCTGCGTAAATCCAGCTTGGTAAACCAGGTCGCCCCCTGGAGGGAGTGAAAGGCAGTGTCCATGAGGGGCAGGGTGTAACGGTCCCTCTCAGTGATGTCATTTAGCGCTCGGTAGTCTATGCAGGGGCGGAGGGATCCGTCCTTTTTCCCGACAAAGAAAAACCCTGCCCCCACGGGTGACGACGATGGGCGAATAATCCCAGCGCTCAGTGATTCCTTCAGGTATGTATTCATGGTCTCCTTCTCCGGCGCCGACAGGCTATAGAGCCGACCAGATGGCAGGGGAGCCCCCTGGCGGAGATTGATGGCACAGTCATATGGTCGATGCGGGGGAAGAGACATAGCTTTTGATTTACTAAATACCATACCCAGGTCGTGAAATTCTGGAGGCACCAGTGACAGGTCCGGAGGTGCTGTATCCGCCACAGGGGGAGCCGCGGACGGGGAGCAGGCAGCGGACTGAAGGCAGGTGCCCATACAGAAGGTACTCCATGCCGATACCCCAGCGGACCTCCAGTCCAGGACAGGGTTGTGGAGGCGTAGCCAGGGATACCCCAGGATGACGGGCGACACAGAGTTGGGCAGGACGTAAAATACCATCTCCTCCCGGTGGTTCCCTGAGATGATGACTGGGACAGGCATGGTTTGGTGAGAAACTCTCCCAAGGGAGGCACAGGAGAGATGGACCAGGGAGATGGGGTGTTTTAATGCCTGACAGTGGATGCCCAATCGGGTTGCCAGGCCTTGTGAAATGAAGCTGCCCTCTGCGCCCGAATCCACCAGTGCGTGGGTGAGGTGCTCAGTGGGATTGTGGCAAAAACGGATGGGCAGCTTTAATTGAGTGAGAGTGTCTAACCGGTTGGGATCCGCGAGGCTCCCTACAGCGATTCGCGGACCCCGCCGACTGGCTTTCCGCGGGCAACGCTCCACAGTGTGTTGGTCACCTCCGCAATACATGCAGAGGCCCAACTCACGGCGGCGTTGTTTCTCCGCAGGGGAAAGCTTGGTCCAGCCCGTCACCATCGGCTCCGACTCCTCGGGGCACGATGCTGGCGGCGCCGCCAGGGGGCGAGCTTGGAACAGGTGCGGCGAGACTCCACGAGGGCGAGAAGAAGAAGACTTCCGCCCCGAGGAGCGCTCGCGCAGCCTGTTATCCAAACTTATCGCTAAGGATGTCAGCTCCGCTAGCGTCCCAGGGATATCCCGTCCAGCCAGTTCATCCCTCAGATCATTATTGAGGCTGAGGAGGAACAGGCCACAGAGGGAGCGTTCCTCCCAGCCCAATTCCTCCGCCGCTACCCGGAAGTCGACCGAGTAGTCCGCTGCCGACCGGCCTCCCTGCTGGAGAGCGAGAAGCCGATCGACCTGGACCGTCTCGGTTTGAGAATGGTCAAAGACCTCCAGAAAGCGCCTCACGAACTGGTCATAGGTGAGGGTGGCATAACTGGGCCTCGCCATTACGGCGTAGGTCCAAGTTAACGCACGCCCCTCCAGAAGATTCCCTATGTAACCAATCCGACTGTGATCCGAGGGAAAATCTCCGGGCACACGGTGGAACACGGACTCACACTGCATAATGAACCCCCGCGCTCCGCCGAGCTTACCGCTAAAGCGGGCGGGGGTCGGAATCGGTGTGAGCCGAACCGGTGCCACTGGAGCCGGCTGGACGGCCGCTGGAATGGCAGGAGCCGCGCCACCCTGACGAGCCGGGGGGAACGGCTGTTGAGGATCTAAGCGGCCCAACCAGTTAGTTAAGTTTAATAATTGATTTAGGATAACCTGCTGTTGATAAGCAATCTGATCCACTCTAGCCTCGAGAGTGGTTAACCGGTGCGCGAGCCCGCCGTCCGCCGAGCCGCTCTGCTGAAGCCGTACTGACATAATGCACAGCTCAGGAGACGCACACACACAGGCTTAGAGTAGTTCAAAGAGTTTATTAACAGCAGGAGTGAATGAGTGCGTGTCTGCGGGATGTAAATGTGTTGGTGATGGTGTCTGCTCCAGGCACAGAGGCAGGTGACCGTACAGCCGAGCAACCCTATGGAGAGAGCACAGGGAGAGGGTGACGGGCATACACCAACACAGGAGGGATTTATGGCGAGAGAAGGACTTACTTGGTGGGTCAGGACAGCTGGCACAACAAGGGGGCGAAGCCCGGAAGACAGCCACCTGGAGAGCTCCGTACAGCAGCGAGGATTGGGCGATGGAGTGGAGATGTCCGCCGCTGGGGAATCCACCTGTGCACAGGGGAGAAGACTGAAGAAGAGAGGTAAGCGATCTTCTTACCAAAAAGGTGATGCTGAAGAGAAGTATGCTCACAACGGTGAGGGACGAAGTCTGACGGCTTCAGGCCGAGCCTCCGGGCGAGACGGCCTTTATCCCTCGCCGCTGATGATTGTCAGGTGCGTGAGCAGGTGGCGCCGCTGATGAATGGCGCGGCGTGACAGCTCTGTCCTTCCTGCAACCTTCTTTTCTGCATTAAGTGGATAGACACGATGGAGCGAATGAGGCGGTGGTCAGTCCAGCAGTCATCTGCACTGGTCATTGCTCTGGTGTTAAGGACATCGCGGCGGTCTTTGGAGCGGACTATGATGTAGTCAATGAGATGCCATAATTTGGAGCAGGGATGCATCCATGATGTTTTGAACTTGGTTTTCTGACGAAAAAGTGTGTTGGTGATGACCAGGTTGTGCTCTGAGCACTTGGTTAGCAGTAGTATGCCATTGGAGTTTGTGTTTCCAACCCCTTCTCTCCCCAGCGTGCCGCTCCATAGATGATGGTTTCGTCCCAGTCTGGCATTAAAGTCTCCAAGCAGTATTAACTTATCCTCCTTTGGGACTTCAGATAGTATTTTGTCCAGGTCAGCATAGAAGGCCTCCTTTACTTCATCCTGTGCATCAAGCGTTGGAGCGTAGGCACTAATAACGGTGGCCATTTGACTGCAGGCAAGCATCAGATGAATGGTCATTAGGCGCTCGTTGATGCCCACAGGGAGTTCATGGAGGTGGTTGATGAGGCAGTTCTTAATAGCAAATCCCACACCATGGATTTGTGGCTCATTTGCAAGCTTTCCCTTCCAAAAGAAAGTATACCTGCCTTTTTCCTCCTTCAGCTGACCTTCATCAGCCAGTCGGGTCTCGGAGAGTGCTGCGATGTCGATCTGGAACTTCCTTAGCTCTCTGGAGATGATGGCAGTTCGCCTTTCAGGTCGATCACTGGCTTGGTTGTCCAAAAGGGTTCGCACATTCCAGGCTCCAATATGTAATTTTGTATGTTTCTGACCGCGTGGTGGTGATCCGTCTGGATGCGATATTCCAGACAGGATTTTGTGAGGCAGGCTATGTTTGGGGTACCTTTTCTAACCCCCTCCCCTACTGGGGTGAGCAGAGTGGATCCTAAATAGGGCTGCTCAGTCATGAGTGCAGCTGCCGAGAAGCTCTTTGTATAATGTAAAATGTATAGGGATACTGGGGAATACAAGACACATCTTGGACTATAAATCATTATCCTTACTGTAAAACTCACTGTTTCTTCCATATCTTAACTACTGTGTAGAGGTCTGGGGAAACACCTACAAGACCAACCTACAGCCAATATGCACATTACAAAAAAAAGCTATAAGGATAATAAATAATATAGGATATAGAGACAATACCAACTTGTTTTTAAAGTCACATGCCATAAAGTTCATGGATTTAGTTAAATATAAGACAGCACAAGTAATGTACAGGGCAATTAATAATCAACTCCCTACTAATATACAAAAAATATTCAAAAAAAGAGACAATGATTATAATTTGAGAGGAGACTTAAATTTTACAAAACCTAAGTACGAACAACTAAGAAAAGTATGTTCATATCTGTCTGTGGGGTAGATTTGTGGAACAGTCTGGAGCTGGAACTAAAACTATGTACAAACAGAAATCAATTCAAAAATAGGTATAAACATTATTTGCTAAAAGGATATATGTTAGAGGGGTAGTATTAATATGTATGATGCATTAAGCTCACTCTGGAACACTATGGTATGGTAGGTGGGACAGTACTGTGCATATCTGTGTTGTTTGGGGCTGGATATAGATGTATGGACTGTATGTATGTAGGGATGGATGGGTGTCAGTGTTGATATATAGTTAATTGTCTATTTGGGGTCTTTGGGGTCTAAAAGTCTATCCAAGATGGCGCCCACAGTGGTCGCCATGGTGCTTCGCTGCGCTTTGTTTTGTTTGTTTTTGTTCGTCAATTGTGTGTCTGCCTGCTCTTACACCCGTGAAGAGCTACTAAATATCAGGACTTTCACTCCCACGAACCTACTTCCAGTTTTTTTGGCTCTTGCCACCGATCTGGTTCACTTTTTAGCCCAAAAAGTGAGACGGCGAAAGAGAGGAAGACGAGCGGGCGCCCTGGTGTGGCTTCGCAGGAGAGGCACGCGCACGGCTTTGCCTGGGATCTTTCTGTCCAACGTCAACTCACTTTATAACAAGGTAGATGAGCTGAGATTGCTGATGCGATTTAAGGACCTCTCCACCTCGTGTGCCCTCTGCTTCACTGAGACCTGGCTCAAGGAAATGACACCGGACAGCGCGCTCCTCCTCGAGGGATTTCAGCTGTTTCGTGCTGACCGAGACACGGGGCTCTCCGGCAAGACCACAGGTGGAGGAGTCTGCTTCTACATCAACAGCAGCTGGTGCTCCGATGTAACTGTGATCTCCCAACACTGTTCTCCTGCTCTGGAATATTTATTTATCAACTGCAAGCCATTTTATTCCCTGCGTGAGTTCGCTTCATTCATTCTGGCCGCTGTTTACATCCCGCCAGACGCGGACGTGCGCGAGGCTCAGCGCGCGCTCACGGATCACATTCCGCAAGCGGAGCGGACCTTCCCGGACTCTCTGGTTATTGTGCTTGGGGACTTTAACCAGAGCAACCTGAGCCACGAACATCCCTGGTACAAACAGTTTATTAAATGCCCCACCAGAGGAGAGAACACGCTGGATCACTGTTACACTACAGTTATGGACGCATATCGCGCTGTTCCCCGCACTGCGCTCGGACTATCTGATCACGTGATGGTCCACCTGATCCCCACATACAGACAGAGACTGAAGCTCACAAAACCTGTTGTGAGCACTACGAGGAAATGGACCAGTGAAGTTGTAGAGAAGCTGCGCACGTGCTTGGAAACAACTGACTGGGACATGTTTAAAGGAGCCACGCATGATCTGGATGAGTACACGGACACTGTGACCTCATATATCCACTTTTGTGAGGAGTGCATTCTTCCATTGTGCACCAGGGTGAGTTACTCCAGCGACAAGCCCTGGTTCACAGCTAAGCTCAGACAGATCAGGAAGGAGAAGGAAGCAGCGTTGAAAAGTGGAGACAGGGACTGCTACAAGGAGGCCAAATACCGGTTTAGCAGAGAGCTGAGGAGAGTTAAATCTGTGTATTCTGAGAGACTCCAGCAGCAGTTCACTGCTAACGACTCTGCTTCTGTGTGGAGAGGACTGAGGCAAATCACCAACTATCGGCCTCAGGCTTCTAAGGGACAGGATGACAAAGCCCTTTGTCAAAGACTGTCCCAACACTAGGCCCGTTTTGACACCTTGTCAGCTGTGCCCAACTCCTCCCCTCCCCCCAGCGTCACTGCCTCCATGGTCCCCACTTCATCAAAGGCGCCCCCCCCTCCTCCCCCCCTGCCCTTGCCATCAGTGAGCAGGACGTGCACAGACAGTTCTCCAGACTGAACCCGCGCAAGGCCCCCAGTCCGGTCGGCGTGTGTCCCTCCACCCTGAGACACTGTGCGGAGGAGCTGACTCCTGTCTTCACAGACATTTTTAACACCTCCCTGAAGTCATGCCACATGCTGTCCTGCCTCAAAACCTCTACCATCGTCCCTGTCCCCAAGAAGCCACGGATCACTGGATTTAACGACTACAGACCTGTAGCGCTCACCTCTGTAGTCATGAAGTCCTTTGAGCGCCTGGTCCTGCCCCACCTCAAGACCATCACCACTCCCCTCCTGGACCCGCTGCAGTTCGCCTACAGAGCCAACAGGTCTGTGAACGACGCAGTCAACCTGGCCCTCCACTCCATCCTGCAGCACCTGGACTCCCCGGGAACCTACGTCAGGATCCTGTTTGTGGACTTCAGCTCTGCATTCAATACCATCCACCCCGCTCTGCTCCAGGACAAGCTGTCCCTGCTCAACGTGCCTGACTCCCTCTGCAGGTGGATCACCGACTTCCTGACGGACTGGAGGCAGCATGTGCGGCTGGGAAAGTCTGTCTTGGACTCTGTAAGCATCAGCACTGGATCACCCCAGGGCTGTGTACTTTCCCCTCTGCTCTTCTCCCTGTACACCAACTCCTGCACCTCCAGCCACCAGTCTGTCAAGCTGATCAAGTTTGCGGACAACACCACCCTCATCGGGCTCATCTCCAACGGCGATGAGTCCATCTACAGGAGAGAGGTGGCCCGGCTGGCGTCCTGGTGCAGCCACAACAACCTGCAGCTGAACGTTCTGAAGACAGTGGAGATGATCGTGGACTTCAGAAAAGTCACAGCCCTCTGCCCCCCCTTACCCTCACAGACTCTCCCATCACCACTGTGGATTCCTTCGGCTTCCTGGGCACCACCATCACCCGGGACCTCAAGTGGGAGCCGACCATCAGCTCCCTCATCAAAAAGGCCCAGCAGAGGATGTTCTTCCTGCGGCAGCTGAGGAAGCTCAAGCTGCCCACCAAGATGTTGGTGCAGTTCTACACGGCCATCATCGAGTCCATCCTCACCACCTCCATCACCGTGTGGTACGCAGGAGCCACCGCCAGGGACAGACTAAGACTGCAGCGCGTTGTGCGCGCTGCTGAGAAGGTGATCGGCTGCAAGCTCCCATCCCTCCAGGACCTGTACATCTCCAGGACCCGGAGGCGTGCAGGTCGGATCATAGCCGACCCTTCACACCCTGGACACGCACTGTTTGCCCCCCTCCCCTCAGGCAGGAGACTTCGGTCCATTCAGACTAAAACCTCCCGCTACATGAACAGCTTCTTCCCCTCTGCCATCAGACTGCTGAACACTAAGTGACTTATTAGACTCTCGTGCACTATGTACAGCAGCTCAACCAGACTCATGACAATTATCACTTGTTTTCTTTTTGCATTGCCGACTTCACTATGTGGAACTCCACAATATCTGTTGCTTGTTAATATATTTAAAAATTGCATAGATTAGCATTACTTATTCTTATTCTACCTTTTATTGCATGCATAGTTTTTATCTTTAGTGTTACTCTATGTTTAATGTTGCAGCATTGCACCGAGACAAATTCCTAGTTTGTGTACTACATGTCACCATGGGTTGAGATGCCGTCTCGGCACTCAGCCCATGTTTTCCCTCATCCCTGCTTCCCATTGAGCAGCGTCTCAGCTGGCCCCCAGCTGGCAGCATTATGGACGGCTGGGGCCAATTAGTCTTCATCAGCTGGGGCGCTGCCAATGAGGATAAATAGGAGCAGCCTCGATGACTCGGGGCTGCGACATAAACACATTGCTAAGCTGAAGCCCCTTCGTCTGGTGTCAGCTTATACTCCTCTTGCAGCATTCCTGTGTTTGTATCCCGCTGTGAGTATGTACGTCTTGTTACCCCCACGTCTGGTACGAGCTGCTTACCTCTGCGCTGTGCAACCTGTGAGTGTACGTCTGCATGAGTATCTGTGCTCTCCTCATCCCTTCCCCTTTTCCCTGAATAAAATATCACGACTCACTGGCTTGCCCCTGGCTCTGATTGCCCGGCTCCCTAGAGCCGGATATGACAGTATGTCGCAGCCAGAAGAGTTGCCGGCGGCCGTGAGTCGCTGTGGAAATGTACCTTTCTGTCCGAGTGTCAGCGCTGCTAGCATGCCGTTTCCCAGGAGTCACTTCCGGCGCCAGGGCGACGAGCTAAGGTCCATCTCGGAGGCTGTCGACGGGACATTCTTCACCCTGCACGACGCCTCCAACGCGAGACGCTGGCATCCGGGCCGTGCTGAGGAACTCCTGGACTGTCACCCTCACTCTCTGTACCATCTGGAGGACAGTGCCAGGATAGACGCTGCAGGTACACAGCGAGAGAAGCTCCACGGGGTGGATGGAAATCCCGGCAGGGAGTCGAAGTGGGCGACGTCTTTCCCCGCTTCGGAGTCCCGTTCCTGCCGCTATTCCAGTCCGGGAGTTCGCGCCAACCAGAGGACTTCCCCCGACCTGCGCCACGTCACTCGGGATTCCCTTCTAGGAGCCGCAGCTGACAGCAGTTATGTCCGGGGTCGAGTGGCTGTCGCGAGCTCTACTGTGTTTCCTGTCACCACCTTAAGGCATGTGGCGGCGGCAGTGAGATTGATGGTGAGGACTTCAGGGCTACGAAGCTTTCCCGTGCTCGACGCCTTCCTCGTCTCGATCTCCGATCTGGAGCGGCGAATCCTGGGTTTCCCCCTCGCTTCGTCCCCTGGGAGTAGTCGTCATCACATCGCCGAGTCACCTCTGCACGAACCTCGTCCGGATCCAGTTCTGGGTCATCGTCAGGACTGTTCCTCCCACGCAGCTGTCATCCCTTCGCCTCGTCAGTGTGGAGATTCTACAGCCTCGTCCCCTGAGCCTCGTTCCCCCGCTGTCATTCCTGGACATTCGGGCTGGCTCACCCCGGCTGTTTCCCCCTCCTCCTCGACGCGCTTCCTGACCGCTGTGTGTGCCTGGAATCCCGGCCTGGTGAGCTCTCTGCTGGAGACAACGCGAGCGACCCTCAGACGAATTCCCGGGGGGTCCTCCGTTATCGCCGGGCGGAGAGAGGAAGAAGCAGAATCCACTACAGCAGGCGATACTCAACCTCCAGGGGGCAGGCAAGTCATTGTTTTTTCACACCTGCTTAATGATTTGCTCTGTCACATCCCTGGAGGAGAAGTTCAGGGTTCGCAGCTCCCTGAACTCTCCCCACCTGCTGTAACCTGTGTGCCTAATCCCGCATCCTCTGTGTCTCTCTCCGCCGAGCGGTCCCCGGCTCCGGGTCAACGTGGTGGGATATGGAGAGGGCCTGTGGTTCCGCAGCTACATTGCGGATGGAGGAGGGGGACTGACTGCTGCGTGGAGTCTACGCCGACGACTGAGCGTCCCCGGGTCTCCACGGAGGAGCGGTTCGGTCCGGCGGGACGAGATTCTTCTGGCTTCACGCCGAGTGGATCGTCGGCGGGGTCACCTGAGCTGGAGGAATCTCAAGCTGCGCTGACCATCGTGCTGGCTGCGGGGCCCGACGCGGCTAGATGGGAGCCTGACAACGACCTCCTGACGACGGATCCTGGATCTTCGCAGTCCTGGACGGCGTCAGAACCCGAGATCAGGCGAGTGCTCTCCTTTCTTTTCTCTCTTTTTATCCCCGAGCACTTCAGCCTATCTCCAGGGGAGACGAGCCGGGTGCAGCCGTCTGCTGCGTCTGAGCTCGTCTCGCCGGGTTCTGGCGCTGCCGGTGATCCTGATCCCGGTTCTGTTTTCTCTTCTGAGCCTTCTTCCAGGGTCACCGGCAAGGAGTTGCTGTTCCTCGTGGTGCTGGAGGGTCCGGGTTCAACGTTGGAGGTCGGTTCTGGTGCAGTATTCAACGTGGGTTCGCCCGAGACCCAGTCGGGGTCCAATGTGGGTTCGCCTGAGGCCCGATCGGGGTCCGACGTGGGTGCTGCCCCAGTATTGTCCAGGTCCGGTGAGGAGGTGGCCGTTTTCCTGCGGCCTGACGCCCGCCGCCCTCGTCATCGGCTCTCCCCTGAGCCTCTTCCACCGGGATCCGCTCTGATCCTTCGCCCGTCTCAACGGTCCTGGTGGTTGAGTGATGCGGGTCGACGACCCGACCCACAGAACTTTCGGTTCGGTGATCTGGTTCCCCCCACTGGTCTGTGTTTCCCTCTGGGCAGCCTGGTTCGGCTGCCGGTGGACTGGATTCCTGGGATCTGGGTCCAGAGTTCGCCGTCCGAACACTTCTCTTTCCCTGATTCGCCAGCTGGACGATGGGCGGGGAGATCTCCGGAGCCATCTCGGCCATTTTTGGACTCTGCCTGCCATTCACCTCGGGTGTCACTTTTTCTTTTGTTAAGGTCACTCGGGTGTAATGTTCTGTCCTGTTGGTGGATTTGTTTTTATAGTGCTGTGTTTTCCATCGCTCATGCTCAGCATTTTACTTTTTGTGCCATGTTTTTAGCCTCGTTTTTTGTATTGTAGAGTTATGTTTTGTTTTCCGTAACACCATGCTCTGCAGTTATCCATTTATTCCAGTCACTTTCATTTCTTTAGGTGACTGGGTATTTATATATTCGTGTGTGTGGGTTTTTCTTTGCCTGCACTCAGTATTTCTTTTTTGTCCTGTTGGTTCATTATAGAGTCATGTGCCTTGTTTTCCGTAACACCATGCTCTATAATTGTCATTTGTTCCAGTCACCCTCACTTTTCTTGGTGACTGTGTATGTACTTAAATTAGCGCTGTGTATAGGTTCCCCTTTATTTAACCGTACTCAGCATTTTTTGCCCTGTACCTTTTTGGTGGTTCTTTTTTCCTTGCTCTGGGTCACGCATGGTTGGTACTCTCTGGGTAGTATGTAACCGGCGTGCTGACCTAGTTCTTCTCCCCATCTGTACCTGGGTTAATTATTCTGTTTTGTCAGTATTGTATTTGGGTTTTTCTTTCCCGCTACCCTACATTGCCCCATTGGTGTTGTCCTTCCCTTGGCTTCTTCCCCTCCGGTCCGCCTCCCTTCCTCCCACCCTAGGTGGGGGGGGGGGGGGGGGCTGGGATGTTCCTGGTCGTTCAGGAGCCCGACCTTGAGGGAGGGGCTCTGTCACCATGGGTTGAGATGCCGTCTCGGCACTCAGCCCATGTTTTCCCTCATCCCTGCTTCCCATTGAGCAGCGTCTCAGCTGGCCCCCAGCTGGCAGCATTATGGACGGCTGGGGCCAATTAGTCTTCATCAGCTGGGGCGCTGCCAATGAGGATAAATAGGAGCAGCCTCGATGACTCGGGGCTGCGACATAAACACATTGCTAAGCTGAAGCCCCTTCGTCTGGTGTCAGCTTATACTCCTCTTGCAGCATTCCTGTGTTTGTATCCCGCTGTGAGTATGTACGTCTTGTTACCCCCACGTCCGGTACGAGCTGCTTACCTCTGCGCTGTGCAACCTGTGAGTGTACGTCTGCATGAGTATCTGTGCTCTCCTCATCCCTTCCCCTTTTCCCTGAATAAAATATCACGACTCACTGGCTTGCCCCTGGCTCTGATTGCCCGGCTCCCTAGAGCCGGATATGACACTACATGAACAATGGCAATAAATCTCATTCTGATTCTGATTCTGATTCTAATTGAGGTAATAGGTATATATTTCACATGGGTTGTATTTAGAGAAAAGAGGAGTTGGAGTAAATAAGTGTTAACTTCTTCCTTCTCCCTTTCGAGCACTGTATACTGTCACTTTTATTGCACTTGTCATTTGTTTTGTTTTGTTTTGTTTTTTTCTTTTTTGTTCGAAATAAAGTATCTATCTATCTGTCTTATTGCAAACGCTTGATTGCAGTTGTTGCTGCTAAGGGTGGCCCAACCAGTTATTAGGTTTAGGGGGCAATCACTTTTTCACACAGGGCCATGTAGGTTTGGATTTTTTTCTCTTAATAATAAACACCTCCTTTTAAAAACTGCATTTTGTGTTTACTTGTGTTATCTTTGTATAATATTTAAATTTGGCTGATGATCTGAAACATTTAAGAGTGACAAACATAAAAAAAAGAGAAATGAGGAAGGGGGCAAACACTTTTTCACACCACTGTATTTCTCTGCCTCTCCAGACTTCGTCGTACAGTTTGTTTGCCAACAAACAGATTCGTGTTTAGAAAAATATGCGTTAGCATATTTATGAAAATCATTTACTCCCTGGGTCGGGATTGATGAACTCAAAAACTAAAGTGGATGGAGCCACTCGACCCACTACCTAATATTGTTTTTTCTTCAAATCTTTGTTCTCCTAAGAGCCATCCCTGTAACCACCTTGTTCACTAATCCACAGTTGATTATATATCTCACATCATTCTAGTTTATTTTTTCAATAATTTTGCCATGATTTTATGTGCTAGGTGGTCCACGTTGGTCTCTGTGACTGACTCGGGCCGAGATCCAAGGCTGCTGCCTGGACTTCGCTGATGCAAAACCGAGCTGCCGAGCCCTGGGATCTCAAAGGGCAGTGTACATGGGCAGCTCGGCTCCGCTCTCGTGCGCAATCCCCCCACCGTCCATGTGGCTCTCTGGGACTCTGTTCCGCTCTCGCAGGCAGGTGGTTGTCACTCGCCTCCGAGCTCAGATGAGCAGCGCTGATCCGAGTCAATCACAGCAATCAACACAGTCCACCCAACATGCCAGTGCCAACAGTTTCCTGTAGAGTCACCACAAAATTATTAAGAAATAAGCCAGAATGATGCGAGATACAGTATATTATCGATTGTGGATTAGTGAACCAACATCGCTGATCCGAGGTAGAAGGAGGCTAAAAGCTAAAGGCTAGAAGGTAGTCAGTTAATGGCTACGTGATGTAAGAGCAGTGTTGCCAGATGAGAAATATTGAAGTATCGTACATGTGGCTTAAAATTATCATATTTTGAGGAAAATTGTCATACACACCCAGTTTTATTTCTGACGTGGCTCAGGACCATGTGCTTCAGTAACACATTATCACAGATCGTGCATACTGTATTATGGCCTATAGCGCAGTTTTACCTTTAAATAAACTAACAGATCAGTTGAAAAAAAAAAAGGCGCCTCATGCAGACCAGTGCCTTTACCTGTGTCGAGTACAGGATAAGCCCCTGGCCTGCACTGAACAGCCCAGAATATCAGTCATAATTAACTATCTTGTATATGGCTTCTGTTGAATTATCATGTATTAAGGTCTTGCCTCATAAATATTTTGAGAAGTACTCTGTTTATACATTAACCCAGCCACAGGGGGTGCACAAGACAGTGTACTCCTAGTGCCAGTCCCAATCCTGGGTAAATGGGGAGGGTTGTGTCAGGAAGGGCATCCGACATAAAACCTTTGTCAAATCAAACATGCGGATCATGACGAATGAGGCTTTCATAATGAATCGGTCGAGGCTCGGGTAAACAATGACCGCCACCAGTGCTGTTAACTGACAGGGTGCCGGTGGAAATTGGGCTACTGTTGGTCGAAGATCGAGTGGAGGACAGGGGGAAGGCATGTTAGGAGGCAGAGAGATAAAAGGAAAAGTAGAAGTGTGGAGGTGAGAGTAGGGACGTTAAATATAGGGACTATGACTAGTAAAGGCAGAGAGTTGGCTGATATAATGGAGAGAAGAAAGAGAGAAACCAGATGGAAGGGAAGCAAAGCTAGGCACATTGGAGGTGGATTTAAATTGTTCTACCATGGTGCAGATAGGAAGAGAAATGGAGTAGGAGTAATCTTGAAGGAAGAGTATGTGAAGAGTGTTCAGGAGGTAAAGAGGGAGTCAGACAGAATCATGTGTTTGAAGCTAGAAGTCAGAGGTGTGATGTTGAATGTTGTCAGTGTGTATACCCCAAAAGTTGGATGTCAGATAGAAAAGAAAGAGGAATTCTGGAGTAAGTTGGATGAAGTGGTCGCGAGTGTTACCAGTGGGGAGGGAGTGGCAATTGGAGCAGAATTTAATGGGCATGTAGGTGAAGGAAATAGAGGGGATGAGGAGGTGCTGGGTAGGCACGGTCTTAAGGAGAGAAATGTAGAAGGACAGATGGTTGTGGATTTTACTAAAAGGATGGAAATGGCTGTGGTGAACACATACTCTAAGAACAGAGAGGAGTTTGAGTTTTAAAAAATGCCTTTATTGCACAATTCAAAAAATTTAAGAGCACCAATATCATTCCACCAAGTGTCTCACATTGGAAAAGTGCAAACATAAGTCATCCCCCTCCCCCACACAACACAAAGTATTCCCTGCAGTCCACCTATTCCACATTGCCAGTGGCAGTAGTCCGAGTCTTCCTTGTAGTCCGTGCAAGGACGAGCCACAGGCCTCCAGTTCTTAAGCAAGGCCAAGTCCCCTTCCTCCGGCAGCAGAGATAGCGCTGCACGCCCGCAGTCAGTTCCGTTGTACGTCCCAGAGACATTTTCCTCATTTCAGATTGATTGCAGTCAGGGTGACAGTGGAGGAAGGTGCACACAAGTGGACTACATCTAATGCAGAAGGATAAATGTGAAAGAGAGGAGACTGCAAGGTGGTGGCAGGGGAGAATGTAGCTAGGCAGCATTGGATGGTCGTCTATAGGACGACTTTGGAAAGCAAGAAGAGGAAGAGAGCGAAGGCAGAGCCAAAGATTAAGTGGGGAAGTTACAGAAGGAAGGTCATACAGAATTCAGGAAGGAGCTGACACAGGCTCTGGGTGGTAGGGAAGTGTTACAACCCAACTCAAAGCTGGACAAAAAGGAAGACTACACGGAGGTGCCATTCATTCATTCATTCATTCATTCATTCATTCATCTTCTTCCGCTTAATCCTTTTCGGGTCGCGGGGGGGCTGGAGCCTATCCCAGCACCTTTGGGCGAGAGGCAGGGTACACCCTGGACAGATCGCCAGTCCATCACAGGGCCAACACAGAGAGACAGACAACCATTCACTCTCACAGTCATACCTAAGGACAATTTAGAATCCCCAGTTTTGATGCCAATTAACCTAACCTGCATGTTTTTGGCATGTGGGAGGAAACCGGAGAAGTCCCGGAGTAAACCCACGCAGACACGGGGAGAACATGCAAACTCCAATTAACCAAAAAATTTTTAGAAGAAAAATAAATGTATCTCTAATATTAGTGGTGTATGTGTGTGTTGGATGCATGGAACAAAAACAGACAATCACTAGCCAACCCAGTGACTGCACGCTTCTGTCCGGAGCACAAGTTGCAGCAATAGCAGCAACGGCAGCAGCAAGCTCAAACAGAACCCTGCAGGCAGCAGACAGCATGAAATGAAGCAGTCGGCCCAGCCCAGGACAAGCGCACAGGAAACAGGAACAGCGGGCAGAGCGCTAACACAACAGAAAGGAAACCAGTCTTAACGGGAGCCAAAAGCTGCTGTCAGGTGTGCAGGTGTGGCTTTTATAGGGAACCCCTTCGCCAGGAGCAGTCCTCCACAGCTCTACCCACAACATAAGAAAAAAGGAAAAACCCAGGTCCCACTGAAGGAGTGGGACCATAACAGGAAGAATTACCAGATGACTGGGAAAGTGCAGCAAAAGTTTTGAGGGAATCAGGTAGAAGGGTTTGTGGTGTATCCAGTGAACAGAGGAAAGAAGACAAGGAGACCTGGTGGTGGAATGAGGAGGTACAGTAAAGTATTCAAAAGTAGAGGCTAGCAAAGAAAACGTAGGATAGTGAGGAAGATGAAGAAAGTAGACAGGAGTATTTGGAATCTCGGCGCATGGCAAAGAGAGAGGCAGCAAAGGAAAAGGCATATAGTGAGTTGTATGAGAGGCTGGACACTAAGGAAGGGGAAAAGGACTTGGGGACAGCAGTGGCTCAGGAGATAGAGCAGGTCGTCCAATAATCGCATGGCTGGCGGTTCGAATCCTACTCTCCCCAGATATCCTGCCGTTCTGTGCCTGGGCAAGACACTTCACCCCCAATTGCTCCTGGTGGGTCTGAAAGCGCCATGTTAGGCAGCATGCCGCTATCAGTGTGTGAAAGTGTGTGTGAATGGGTGGATAGCAGGATCTGTAAAGTGCTTTGGTCATCAAGAGATGAGAATAAAAGCGCTATATAAGTGAATACCATTTGTATCAATTGGCTAGACAGAGAGATCAAGCTGGAAAAGATGTGGAGCAGGTTAGGCTGCTTAAGGACACAAATGGCAATGTACTAACAAATGACGACAGTGTGTTGAGAAGGTGGAAGGAGTACTTCAAAGAGCTGATGAATAAAGAAAATGAGAGAGAGAAGATTTTACAATATGTTGCTTTGCTATACAGCTGGGAAAATAAGTTTTGACCATGTCAACATTTTACTCATTAAACATATTTCTGATGGAACCATTGTCCTGATATTTTCACCAGATATCAGCAACAACCCAAGTAATTCATACATACAAAGAAATCAAGGCAACTGTGTTCACGAAACAAGTTGACACAGAGAATAAGTATTGAACACATGAAGAAAAAGAGGTGCAAAAAGGCATAGAAAGCCAAGAAACCAGCTGAAATCCATCAGAATTTAGGAAGCCATCCCATCCCCCATCAGTGCAAATTAATTTCAGCTGGTTAAGTCCTGACTGACAGCCTTTAAAAAGGTCTGTGAATATCAGATTGTCACGCCACAAAGAACTCATGATGGGTAGAAGCAAAGAGCTCTCTCTAGCCCTTCACAACCTTAGTGTTGCAAAACATAATGATGGCATTGGTTTCAGGTGCATTTCTAAACTGCTGAATGTTCCAGAGAGCATTGTGGGAACCATCATCATCATTTCACCATAAACACCATGACCAGGAGCTCCTTGCAAAATTTCTGACAGAGGGGTCAAAAGAATTATCAGAAGTTATCCAAGAGCCAAAGACCACTCGTGGAGAGCTCCAGAAAGACATGGAGTTAGCAGGTACGGCTGTTTCAAAGAAAACAATAAGTAATGCACTCAACCGACATGGGCTCTATGCCCATTCACCTCGCAAGACTCCATTGCTGAAGAAAAAGCATGTTGAAGCTCATTTAAAGTTTTCTTCACAACATTTGGGCAAGCCAGTAAAATACTGGGAGAATATAGTCTGGTCAGATGAGGGCCCCACCAAGGCCCTGCCCTGGAGCCAGACCTGGGGGAGGGGCTTGATGGCAAGTGCCTTTTGGCCAGGTTTCTGCCCATGGGACCGGGCCGGGCTCAGCCCAAAGGAGTTACATGGGTCCGCCCCCCAGTGGGCTCACCACCTGCAGGAGGGACCATGGGGGTCCGGTGCTATGTGGATCAGGTGGTGGTCGAAGGCAGAGACCTTGGCGGTCTGATCCCAAGCTTCCTAAACTGGCTATTCCCTGTGTCATTCCACTTTATTAAATATAACTTGTTTTGTGAACACAGTTGCCTTGATTTCTTTGTATGTATGGATTACTTGGGTTGTTACTGATATCTGATGAAAATCTCAGGTCAGTGGCTCCATCAGAAATATGTTTAACTAGAAAAGCACTCGGAGAACGCAGACCTCCGCCAAGCGCCACAGTTCCCCCGGTGATCCGGATCACCACCAAAATCTAATCATCTGTAGGATACCCCATTTCTGACAATCTCTGAAAATTTCATGAAAATCCGTCCGTAGCTTTTTGAGTTATCTTGCTAACAAACAAACAAACAAACAAACAGACAGACAGACAGACAGACAAACCAACGCTGATGAAAACATAACCTCCTTGGCGGAAGTAATGAGAAAAATGTTGGCATGTTCAATACTTATTTTCCCTGCTATATTTGTACGACAATCATCGATGTAAAGCGTAAAGAGAACAGGTGAACTTACACATCCCTGGGGAGCCCCAGCCTGGGTCGTGACAGTTGGAGTTCCAACACTGAGTGATTCAGTGTAGAATTATTTTTAATGGATCTTTTTCGCTTGACTCAGTATGTTTCTGTGAACTGTGGAACCCATCAGTAGCCTCCATCCAAGACCGCCTCTCTGCTGCCACAACGCAAGTATTCTGTCTTCGATGCATAAAAACAAGTGTAGTATGTATGCGCAGGATCCGTATTCTGATTGTGTTTGCTAATGTATTAACTTAGCCATGTAATGAAGGGGTCAAATTATCGTACATTATGGAATTTTTGGAATTACTGATCATACATCGTACAGAGGGCAAAATCATTGTACAAATACAATAATTATTGTATGTCTACCAACACTGTGTAAGAGGGAGGGCAGAGTTGAATAGGCAACATATTTTTCTTAAAGTGATAGGCTTAAAATCAGAGTGTTTCAAGAAAGCTGAGGAAAATACAAAATAAATTTGTTCAGTAATTAAAGATGCACTCTGGTGGTTCTAAAACCACCTAAAACCAGCTCAAAAACAAATATATATTGCCCAGAATAGTATATTGTGACTTTTTACCCACAAAAAAACTTTCATTGCCTTAGAATTGCTTCAAAAGAGCTTTTAAATTTTGCACCTACTTAAGTATATGCAGATCTATGAATATTCTAATTAGCTCCACCCATACTCCTGCCCACCAGTAGCTGATACTGCAAGGCCAGCCTCTCAGAGGAGGGCTCTCCTCTGACCCAAAGACTGCTATGCAAAACAAACGCCTTCATCCTCCTAAGACTGCATGTCCACCTTGGCGTGCATTTTCACGCTTCCCATGAGGGGGCGTAACCAGGCGTGAGTCACGAGCCCAATGCTCTGTAGCCGCAAACTGCATGGAGAGTATCACTGTTTGGCCGGTTTTCAAGCAGTATTTTCGGCTAGAAAAGTTCAGTTTGATGAGCTTTTTCTGTCTCCCCCAACCTGCTCTGCTCTCCCCAACATGCAGGGCTTGCACATGATTGGTCACCGCGCTCCCTGACCTGCAGGGCTCGCACGTGATTGATCGCCATGCTCCCCAAGCTGCAGGGCTTGCACATGAATGGTCGCTGTGACTCCTGGTGGGTGGGCTGCTTGCGAAACATTTTTGTGAAAATGGTTGAGGTGAGAAATAAATGAGTAGTTGCCAAATATATGTTTACTTTTTACTTACAACCACTATTTTAAAAGCTCTGGGATTCAATCGGTTCCACACACCTGCTCCTCATTTGTGTATTATGGATCTGAGCAGCATCAGTGGTAGGTAGGAATATTGGCCAAAGTGTTGGTAGTCACCGCAGGACCCTCATTGACAGTTTGTCAGGGCCGCATTCAAGCAGGGCCCCCCTCTCCCCTCCCTCCTCTATGCCCGTCTCTGCCTCTCTCCACTCTCTCTCTGCTGCTCCTTGGCTTCTTCCTCTTCCCTCAAGGTAGCCAAGAGTATCCGTCTGATTGGTTAATGTTATAACCAATCAGGCTAAGTAGGAATACTTGCGTAGCTAGAAACAATCTGTCCAAACTCACCCGTTTGAGGGGGGCGTTTCCAAACTGGAAATTCACAGCAGAAAAACACAGACTTGGGACTGCGGTGAAATTTTGCTCTGGATATGTCTTGTAAGTCACAAAAAAACATGTTACAGACATGTTAACAACAGAAAAAAACTTGATTTTTGCCAGAGTGTCACTTTAAATAATTAAAGAAAATGTGAACAAAATATGTCAAAAACATTTAATTAAGATGTGTGAGCTGTTAAAATGCGGAAAAAGTGCATCCAATGATCCTTTTAAAACAAGCTATGGCTGCCAGAAAACATGGAGAACCTCATTAGGCTACTTCAGCTTTTGACTCACTTTGAAAGCAAAACAAGAATGAGGAAGATATCATTGGGAAATTTTAGTGTACATCATCTGCACAGGCTCAGTGACAAAGCACACAGACACAGCCACAAGGTGATTAACTGACCAGTTCCAAATTATTCAAACAAGCATAGGCTCATTCACTGCTTATTGCCTGTGAAAAGAAGCTGTAACACACCAGTCAGAGTCCATGTCAACACAGTAGCAGCAAGCCAGCACAGACATTAAAACAAGCCTTAGGCAGACATAAATATAGGACACCTTTCACTTACTTTACTTGAGGTTATATGGACTATGCAGGTTTATCCATGTCTCTCCTGCTCCTATTTCCTGTGTGATCTCCTCATTTTCTTCACTTCCATTTTCTATAAAAGCATGTTAGTGTCTATTTTTTTTTTTTTTAAATCTGAAATTAGTGGTATTTCTTTGTAGTTAAATCCACCTGGCAAATCCATGTTCAGCCCAAAGTAAGGCAGAAGTGGTTCCTTGATTAAAAACAACTATTTGGTCTACCTGGGATGATTGTTTTGTTTGTTTGTTTTTTACAAATACTCTTATAATTTTTTTTCCTCTTATGAATTTCCCTTTATTTTAGAAAAAAGGTAAAGCTTTAATATTTTCCGCCTGTATAGCACTCCACTTGGGTCTGAGTGAGCTACACTTCTATATACTTGAGTTTATGCATTGCCACCTCTAGCCACCTGCATGACCCCTGCCTGTTTCACCGGTGAATAGTGGGATTCACACTGACAGGTGCAGTCTGAGTAACTGAGCCCCATATGACTCCTTAATTTTCGGGTACATTTATTCTGATTATACAAAAGCTAAACGGATACGACCAGAGGGGGTGCCATTTATTTATGCAAGGAAAAGCAAATAAGCCACCAAAGGAAATTCAATATGCTAGCACCTTCTACTCCTATCAGTCTGTCAATCAATCTTTGGTGCCTCCAGCTGAAAAGGTATGCACAGTCACAGTGTAGTTATTACTAATGTATTCTAAGGTTTAATAGGTTTACGGTCGTAAGCAAACTGCTGACCTAAAAGATTAAATATTGTTTTAGATTGTTATGTTGATTTTATAAACCCCTCCATTAATTTAGCGATCACATAAAGAATGGGTGTCTTGTAAAAATCCTTTTACGGATGAATTATTGCACTCTCCTGGAAGATATGTGGTCACTGTGTGACTAAGTAATGGGATATGAGTAGATTATTTATGCAAGTTATAGTGATCTACAGCTTCCATAGTTATTCTATTTATTGCTTCAACTTAAGTTTCTGCTCTAAACTGCATATATCAATCTTTTCCTGCAATAATTCCTTAATGGCGTTTAAGATGCAGTGAGTGTAAAGTCTGATATAATTAGTCAAAGGTCATTTTTGAGTATGTTTTCACTTGCCTTTTTATTTCTCTAAGGTCAACCAGCTTTGACTGCTGTTTGAAAGCCAAATAGAATTTCACTCTGTTTTTGATTTTCTTTTTAAACTGAGCTAATGCCAAGGGTCTTTCTGAATACGGCTTCACTGCTGCTCACTGTGACCGACAGACCTTAGTACTGACAGTTTTGTTCTTCATGGAGATGAACAGCTGCCAGAGAGTAGTTCTCAAACTCCTCACAATATCTCACAGTTGTGAAATTTTAATTTGAAAAAGAATTTTTAATGTTGAGCTTTTCAAATTTTCTTCATGATTTTAGCCCCACAGATCAACAGCCGGAGCTATGGACTGTAGCTGGGTAGATCTAAGTATCAGAGGTGGGTATAGTGAATCAACTCACGTACCTTTTTGACAAAGTTATGCTTTTGTGAGGAGTTTTACTGGCATCTATCCATCCATCCATCCGTCCATCTTCTACCGCTTATCCAGGGGTTCAGGTCATGGGGGCAGCAGTCCAAGCAGAGTAGCCCAGACTGCTGCCCAGTTCGCATATGAGCCCCATGATCCCTCCTGCAGGTGATGAGCCCACTGGAGGATTGACCCATGTGGCTCATTGTGTATTCTGGATCCTTGTTGTAACTCTTTCATGGGGATCCGCTGGACCACTTTTGGTCTGGCCCTTCACTCAGGATCTGATTGCTATGGGAGACCCTACCAGGGGAAAGCTGCCCCCAGCAACATAGCTCCTGAGGCCATGATAAGGTGGGGACCCACGGAGGAGAGTTTTCCTGCAGTGCTTTTTTTTTTTGTCTTTATTGGATAGATATAGTTAAGCCAGAGACAGAAAAGGAGATGAAGAGCATGGGACATGCATTAAAGATTGGCCAGGCTGAGAATCAGACCAGGAATTTCTGCATTTGAGCAACATGCTCTTGTAGTATGTATTGTAAACCATTCTGATACTGGGGCTCCCAGACTGGAGAACATTTTTGAAGAAAAAACTGTACTTTTACTCCAGGATTTGGTCATTGTCTTTGATGAACATGTGATTTGAATTGAGTAGGAGTTTTTCTGTCATTAGGTTACATTCCCAGGGTTGAACTCAATGATCTTCTATTCTGGCTTAGGAAATATTTATTATTGTCTACTGTTTCTTAATATAGTTTGAATAGCATTTTTAAAAAGTATATCATTCATTCATTCATTCATCTTCTTCTGCTTAATCCTATTCAGGTCGTGGGGGTGGGGGGTGGGGGAGCTGGAGCCTATCCCAGCATCTTTTTGGGCGAGAGGCAGGGTACACCCTGGACAGATTGCCAGTCCATCGCAGGGCCAACACAGAGAGACAGACAACAATTTAGAATCCCCAGTTTGATGTCAATTAACTTAACTTGCATGTTTTTGGCATGTGGGAGGAAACTGGAGAAATCCTGGAGTAAACCCACACAGACACGGGGAGAACATGCAAACTCCACACAGATCACTGTTGGTCAGGGGCTGGGATCGAACCCAGGATCCCCCGGCCAAGGGTGAGTTGCTGTGCTGCCGCAGTGCTAACCACTCCTCCACCGCGCCACCCTAAAAGGTATATGTGTGAGCTTATGTGCTTATGTGCTTATGTGTGAGCTTAAGACTAAGGAAACCCTCACCGATTAACAGTAAAATAAAAAAATTTCAAGAAAAAAGTTGCAAATTTATCAGTAAAAAGCTCTAAATTTGTCTGTAATAAAGTCACATTCGCCACAAAAAGTTGCTAATATATTAAAAAAATAAAGTTACAAGAAAATTGTCAGAAATTTACAATAAAATCCTTTCTTATTCCCACAAAATGTATTGACTACTCTTAGTCATGCTTGAGTAATTAATATCATGAGTACAGTTTCTGGCTCCTTTATCCAATTCGGATGAGAGATGAAAAAGTTGTTTCCGTGTTGGAGGGTATGTCTATTTATTCGTGTGGGTAATGGTACCAAAGAGCATTCCAACCAAATTTGGCTTTAATTAGATTCCACATATTCAGACTGAGGCTAAAAGTAAACATTTTCACTCAAGCTTTTGTTATGAGGAACACTAAGCTCATTCACAACTAAGAACCTGAGATTTTGTGTATTTTGGTGCATTAGCAAATTTTTCTGGATGTTTTATACTGTGGTATGTACAGTCGTGTGAAAAAATTAGGATCCCCCATTAAATATACAGTTCTTTATTACGACATGTTCACATATCTATGTCTAACCTTGTTTTTGTTTTTATTTGCAGTTTAAAATTTATTTTAGCCATTTTAAGTGGGAATGAATATGGGAGTGTCCTAAAAAAAGATGGGGGGTATCCTAATTTATTCCTCACTATTTGTTTAGAATTATATTTTACAGAAAATTTGAAAAAAGTCTTTAATTCATTTGTTGATTCATTTGTTGATTCATTTGTTTAATTCATTAGTTGTATTACATGAATCTCCCAGTATTTTAAACACTGATATTAAATATCCATATGTCCAAATATGTTAAAACAAACACACAGGCTTATACATGGCATCCTAATTTTTTTTCACAGGACTGTACATACAGTTAGGCCCAGAAATATTTGGACAGTGACACAATCTTCATGATTTGGGCTCTGCATGCCACCACATTGGATTTGAAATGAAACAACTACAACGGAATTGAAGTGCAGACTTTAAGGTTTAATTCAAGGGGTTGAACAAAAATATATGATTAAACATGTAGGAATTGTAGCTATTTTTATACAAATGCTCCTCATTTCAGGGGCTCAAAATTAATTGGACAAATAAACATAACCCTAAGTAAAATGTTACTTTTCAATGTTTTGTTGAGAATCTTTTGCAGGCAATGACTGCTTGAAGTCTGGAACCCATGGACATCACCAAACGCTGGGTTTCCTCCTTTGTGATGCTTTGCCAGGCCTTTACTGCAGCTGTCTTCAGTTGTTGCTTGTTTGTGGGTCTTTCTGCCTTAAGTTTTGTCTTGAGCAAGTGAAATGCATGCTTGATTGGGTTGAGATCTGGTGATTGACTCCGTCATTGCAGAATATTCCACTTCGTTGCTTTAAAAAACTCCTGGGTTGCTTTTGCAGCATGTTTTGGATCATTGGTGAAGCGCCGTCCAATCAACTTTGCTGCATTTGTCTGAATCTGAGCAGAAAGTATATCCCTATACACTTCAGAATTCATCCGGCTGCTTCTGTCTTTTGTCACATCATCAATAAACACAAGTGACCCAGTGCCATTGGAAGCCATGCATGCCCATGCCATCACACTGCCTCCACCATGTTTTACATAAGATGTAATGCTTTGGATCATGAGCTGTTCCAATTCTTCTCCAAACTTTCTTCTTCCCATCACTCTGGTACAGGTTGATCTTAGTCTCATCTGTCCAAAGAATGCTGTTCCAGAACTGGGCTGACTTCTTCAGGTGTTTTTTGGCAAAGTCAATTCTGGCCTTTCTATTTTTGAGGCTGATTTATGGTTTGCACCTTGTGGTGAATCCTTTGTATTTACTCTCATGAAGTCTTCTCTTTATGGTAGACTTAGATACTGATACATCTACTTCCTGGAGAGTGTTCTTCACTTGGGTGGATATTGTGAAGGGGTTGTTCTTCACCATGGAAAGGATTCTGTGATCATCCACCACTGTTGTCTTCCGTGGACATCCAGGCCTTTTTGAGTTCCCAAGCTCACCAGTGCACTCTTTTTTTCTCAGAATGTACAAAACTGTTGATTTGCCCACTCCTAACATTTCTGCTATCTCTCTGATGGATTTCTTCTTTTTTTTTTTTTGCCTCAGGATGGTCTGTTTCACCTCCATTGAGAGCTCCTTTGACCGCATGTTGTGTGTTCACAGCAACAGCTTCCAAATGCAAACGCCACACCTGGAATCAACTCCAGACCTTTTAACTGCTTAATTGATGACAGGTTAACGAGGGAAGAGCCCATGCAGCCTTGTTATTTTTTTTTGCAGCCTTCTGAGTCAATTGTCCAATTACTTTTGGTCCTTTGAAAAAGAGGCGGTTACGTATTAAAGAGTTGTAATTCCTGAACCCTTGCTCCAATTTGGATGTGAATACTCTCAAATTACAGCTGAGAGTCTGCACTTTAAGCCCATATTGATTATATAATTGTATCCTGAATATATTTTCGTAAACAGCTAAAATAACAAAACTTGTGTCACTGTCCAAATATTTTTGGGCCTAACTGTATATGTTCTTCAGAAAAGTCTTACACTTCTAACCAGAAGTGAGATGAGGGTTACATGGCATTGTGGCACACTGACCTTTAGCATCAACAAGGCATTTGGGCCAGAGAACTACTGCTCACTGATTTTTTTCTCTTTTTCAGACCATTCTCTGTAAACCCTGGAGATGGTTGTGTGTGGAAAATCACAGTAGATCAGCAGTTTCTGAAATCCTTGGAGCAGCCTGTCTGGCACCACCAACCATGCCATGTGTCACAAATGCCTGAGCGGACGGAGGCACCAGAGAAAGAGCGGAGGCTTCCAAACAGTTGCAATCAGCAGTTTTCTTATAATTCCAATAATCTTCATAGGCAATAATTCCCATGCACATCCGACACCCCACACAAACCAAATGACAAACACCTGTTATACACAGTATACAGTGAGATAATTCGCCTAATTGGTGCATACCAAAACCTCAAGTAAGACAATAAACATGTACATACTTTCCACATACCCAATAATATCTAAAAAGTCATAAATATATAAATAATTCCCCACAATATTTACAGAATAAATAAGACCAATAAATACACCATAAATAATACAATAAATGCCTTAAACCCCTATTTACATATTAAATTCCCCTCTACTCAACCATCATATATTTTCTTCCTGCTGGTATCCTTTAAAAGGCCCTCAAACCCCTGAGGAGTCTTTTGTCCCTATACCTCCAGGAAGCATGCTGGCAAAGGTACGTGGTTTTTAAGATCAATTAATTGCCTCACCCAATTAACATAATTAATCAATAATTATCTCACAAAAGGATTCACTTCAGTCAGAACACATTGTACAATTATATGTGCATTTTTACCATCAAATATAAGTTGACATTTGCAAATATAAATCCTTTACACATAATATAACATTCTATACATGGACCATACAGTGGCGACACTCCGTCGTCACACCATGTTCAAAGTCACATAAACCACCTTTCTTCCCCTTTCTGATGCTCAGTTTGAACTTCACCAGCTGTCTGCATGCCTAAATGCATTGTGTTATGTCTGGAAACCCGGACTAATGCACAGAGAGTGGTGCTGTTGTGGACACGAACTTTATTACACAAAGTAATATAACATACAGGCAGGTCTGTTATCTAATGTTGAGCTAGCTGGGAAAGAGGCGCTAAGATGGCTGCTCCTTCCTTATATAGTCTGGTGTGATGACGACACCAGCCGGCTGCATCATCACGCCCCTCCCCAGTATTAAGTCCTTCACTACATTCACTGCATTCACCTCCTCCTTTGAAAAAACACAGAACACTTTATTAATTACAACCCTCCCCAATTTGGCATAAACAACAATCACAGTCAACAATATTAACGAGGGTTAGCGGGTGGATCAGCCCGATGCGGCTGAGTGGATTATTCTGCCACTCATCTTGGAAGCCGTGCTCCTGACTAAACATTCACTTTTTTTTCTCACAGTCCTCCATGGGGAAGGCGGTTCTGCTGGAGGGGCCTTGTAGCAGGCGTGTGGTGGATGCGCCCTTGGCAACGCCAGTTTCATCAGGCCCGGGTGCCATCCCTCTGAAGCCATGGCACGCTTGTCAACACTATCCCAGCCCGGATCCCACACCAGCTGGATCGGCTCCAACGCAGCATGCCAATCTGCAGCAGCTGCTCTTACCTCCCGTGCACAGCTGACCCGCCGTCCCGATCCTGTTCTCAGCTGTACCGCTGTCTTCATGCCTCAGTGGTGGTGATGATGTAGCAGCCAACTGTGAGCCCGGCCACTTCGTTCCACGGGCCGGAACCCAGTTCATCATTGTGAGAGGCGCTCTGTACTGCTGCATATTGCGTTGTGGCTGTACTGGTGTGGTACTCACGACTGCCGCAGGGCGTCCATCAAGCTGTGGTGGTTCTACTACATCCTGTTTTGTCACAGCCTCTTCACCCATCGGCTCAGCCGTAGTTTGGGTAGACTGGTGCTGAGTGAGGATTCTGAAGCAGTCCGGTTCCTTCTCATTTTCGTCTGGTGCTGGTTTTGGTCGGGGTGATGTGTCGCCATTCTCTGTGTGCGTGGGCTCCCTCTCCTGCAACTCCGCAGCGGTGAACTCCTACTGGGCGAGGATCTGAGGTGAGTCCTGCCGCTGCCCTTCCTCCAGGCAGCGCTCCTCCTGTGCACACGGGACAGTTGATTTCTTGTTGGCGCCGTTCCCGATAAATGCAGACTCCCTCTCCTGCAGCTCCCGCTGGGCGAGGAACAGAGGTGAGTCCAGTTGCTGTTCTCTCTCCATGTTGTTGTCTGTGTCGTGTTCACCCACAGTGCTGTGGCTACTCTCTGTACTGAATTCTCCTTCTTCGCTGTGTTACTCTCTGTGTTGTGCTCTTCGGCTACCTTGTCATGGGTTAGCTCGTCTTCTAAGACCCCAAGGCACACATGCTCGCTAAGACTCTGAGCTCTGTAGCATAACGTTGAGTTGACTCACCTACATGCCGTTTGCGGCCGAAGAAAATGGATCTTTGGGCTGTAATGTTGGTCATGCCGTTACAATATGTCTCCATTAGATTCACACAGTCACCGAATGAGTCCGCTTGGCCCATGGTATGGAGCACACGTTGTCCCTCTTCGCCTAGACTGTGAACCAGCACACCCTTTAGCGTCTTGTCGTCAACGTCACCCAGGCCAACCGCGTTAACAAAATATCCAAACATGTCGAACCAGCAACACCATGGGACGAGCGGCTCACCTGGGGTCTCCAGAAACGGCTGTAGTGGCCTTATGCACGCTTCCATGGTTTAACTCTCGTTGCCAATTGTTTTGTCTGGAAACCCGGAGTAATGCGCAGAGAGTGGTGCTGTTGTGAACACAAACTTTATTACACAAAGTAATATAACATACAGGCAGGTCTGTTATCTAATGTTGAGCTAGCCGGGAAAGAGGCCCTGAGATGGCTGCTCCTTCCTTATATAGGCTGGCGTGATGACAACACCAACCGGTTGTGTCATCATGCCACTCCCCAGTATTAACCTCTTCACTACGTTCACTACACTTTGATCATGTGATTGCTTGATGAAATATTTGCATTATCAAGCAGTCAAACAGGTGTACCTATCGAAGTGACCACTGAGAGTGTGTAAAGGGAAAATACCACATGTTTACAGGCAATCTGACACTATCATGCACCTGTCTTTCTTAACCTGCATCATGCATTTCATATTTCTTCTTAACTCAATTTTTTTCTTTATTTACTGATATGGCTGTTGACACTCTGATGTGTTTGCTTTGAGAAAAACAGAATAAGATTTTTAAATTGTTGCCGGTTTTCACAGGCTGTATCATCATACAAATATTTCCCATTGACCAAATTCAGTGTCAAAAACCCAGCACCACTCTAACAGAGCTATACACAGCAGAATGGATACAAAAAGGTATCCAACAGGCATTCACACTCACCAAAAGATAAGAAATATAAAAAAAATTCCTCCAAAGAAAGGAATTCAGGGTCAGCTTGTGAGATATAACAACTGTTTAAAATCTTTGACTGTCATTTTCAGTTCTGTTGCCAGGCTTCCTAACATTATTGCCAGTTTCTCCTTCTCCTTTTTTTTGTCTGGAGCTGCTGCTTGTGCTCCTGTAAGGTGCATTGGTGTGTGCATGACTTTGGCAGCAAACAAGATTCAAATGAAAACAAGTATTGGCTTATTGACTTGCTGGCAAGATCTAAATGAAAAAGGTGGCCAGGAATAGTAGCTGGGAATCAATCAACACAGAAGAAAGTAAAAGGTTTAGTTAAAAGTTTTCAAAATGTGCTATTGTTTATTCAAAGTGTTTCAGTCTTCTTAAGTTTGATCTTGTGCTGGTCTGGCCTGTGAAGTATTTACCTGATTACTGATTAGAAGTTTATGGACACCTTGACAGTGCACATTTAATGAAATATCTGGTCCTTAAAGGGGTCATTGACTGAAAAATTGTGCCGTAGGTTTTAACCTTCTGAAATGCATCTATTGGTCATGTGATTTTCAAAAAAATATCAAGACGCTCACTTCTCTTAAAAGCATACAGCCTCTATTGAGTTTTTCCTCTTGGAGAAGCTGTTTTGACTCTTCCAGATTTGCCATGGAACATCATAAACATAGTAAACCCAGCCCAGCACCGTCCTTGATACCCGCCCGGTGCTCTATTATTGGCCAGCCTAGCTGTTTACCATGTAGAGCCTGGCTTTTCAACTGTGGGTGTCATGATTGATTACCAAAAGGCTCAAACGCAGAGCAAGCAACACTGGACGAACACTCAGACACAGGTGGAAACGTTTAACACAATTTAATGAACACAAAAAACACAACCACGCTAACTTAATGAGCATACAAAAACCCGCACAAGTAAATAACTATGCAAAATAATGCAAACTTAAATACACCCAAAACACCAGTGGCACACTGGAGCTGCACACAGCCTGAAACAAAGGAAAAAGAGGAAATTAATAATAACAGGAATAACCAGGGAGGAGGAATGTGAAAGAGAGGAGGAAAGGCTTACAACACAAACAGAGGACCCGGCAATGAACTCCAGTGTGGAATGAAGGACGCAGGTGGGGAGATGACCAGTGGATGCAGAGAGATGGCAGGATGGAGAGATAGATGGGTAGACCTGGGTGGAAAATGACATTGTCCTTGAGATAAATGGTTCAGGTGAGCGTGCTCAGCCCCGGAGACACACCGCTGAGGTGGCAGCAAACCTGAAGAGGAGAAGACACAAAAGGTAAGACAACTGGAGAACAATAAACTCCAAACAACATAAACTTGGGTTGTTTAGGCAGCAATATCCAATGGTCCAGCAGAGAAGCATTCACAAACTGGCTCTTTTATGTGCTGGTAAACCAGGAAGCAGCAGGCGTGTCAAATCACACAGGTGCGCTAATCAGCTATGGAGCCAGGAAACAGACAGAAACAGGAGGGGAGGGAGAGCACGCTCACCTGAACATCACAGTGCCCCCCGCCCCCCAAGGGATGCCTCCTGGCGTCCCTCCGAGCTTCTGAGGATGTGCCCGATAGAAGGCCCGAACCATGTCCTTATCGTGGAAGTAGGACCCGGGGATCCACGACCTCTCCTCTGGCCCATAACCTTTCCAATGTACCAGGTATTGCAGGCCCCGGCCCCGACGAGGGATGTCCAGAATCCTCTGGATGGTGTAGGTGGTATGGCCATCGAGGACCCGGGGAGGAGGAGGAGGCTCTGGGGGAGGACAGAGGGGGCTGGTGAAGAGGGGTTTAATCTGTGAGACGAGGAAAGTTGGGTGTATGCGGAGGGTTGGAGGTAGCCTGAGCCGAACGGTGACATCATTAATGATGCATGAGATGGGAAATGGGCCCAGAAAGTGCGGTGACAGCTTCCGTGACTCTGCCTTCACTGGCACCTGTTCGGCAGACAACCAGACCTTCTGACCCACAGTGTACTTGGGTGCCGGCTCACATCTACGATTGGCGTAGAGGCAGTTCTGCTCAGATGAACGGAGAAGAGCAGCCCGAGTGGACCTCCACAGATGGCGACAGTGATGTGCGTGGGCCTCCACTGATGGCATGGCGATCTCCCTCTCTGCCATAGGTAGCAAAGGTGGAGTGTATCCCGTAGAAGCCTAGAAGGGCATCAGGCCGGTGGCAGAGGAGACGGCGGTGTTGTGAGCGTATTCCGCCCAGGTCAGGTGGGAGCTCCAGGTTGTCGGTTGCAGGATGCTACACACCTCAGGATGGCTTGCAGAGACTGGTTGGCACGCCAGTCTACCACCACCTTCACTTTAGCCGGGTTGGCCTTTAATGCGCCTTCGGCCACAATGAAACCTAGAAAAGGAATGGAGCTGGAAGTAAACTTACACTTTTTGGCTTTCACAAAGAGTTGATTCTCTAACAGCCACTGCAAGAGAGCCCGAACGTGGATTGTATGCTCCTCAAGCGTGCGGGGAAAACTAAGAATGTCATATAAATAGACAAAAACAAAATGATTCACCATGTCCCGAAGGACGCCATTAATTAATCGCTAGAAGACGGCGGTGGCGTTGGTCAGCCCAAAGGTCATGACCAGGTACTCAAACTGCCCCAGATGTGTTTTAAAAGCTGTCTTCCACTCGTCTCCCTTGCGTATGTGAACTACAGTGGGGCAAAAAAGTATTTAGTCAGCCACCAATTGTGCAAGTTCTCCTACTTAAAAGATGAGAGAGGTCTCCAATTTTCATCATAGGTATACCTTAACTATGAGAGACAAAATGAGAAAAAAAAAATCCAGAAAATCACATTGAAGGATTTTTAAAGAATTTATTTGCAAATTATGGTGGAAAATAAGTATCTGGTCACCTACAAACAAGCAAGATTTCTGGCTCTCACAGACCTGTAACTTCTTCTTTAAGAGGCTCTTCTGTCCTCCACTCGTTACCTGTATTAATGGCACCTGTTTGAACTCATTATCAGTATAAAAGACACCTGTCCACAACCTCAGTCAGACTCCAAACTCCACTATGGCCAAGACCAAAGAGCTGTCAAAGGACACCAGAAACAAAATTGTAGACCTGCACCAGGCTGGGAAGACTGAATCTGCAATAAGTAAGCAGCTTGGTGTGAAGAAATCAACTGTGGGAGCAATTATTAGAAAATGGAAGACATACAAGACCACTGATAATCTCCCTCGATCTGGGGCTCCACGCAAGATCTCACCCCGTGGGGTCAAAATGATCACAAGAACGGTGAGCAAAAATCCCAGAACCACATGGGGGGACCTAGTGAATGACCTGCAGAGAGCTGGGACCAAAGTAACAAAGGCTACCATCAGTAACACACTATGCCGCCAGGGTCTCAAATCCTGCAGTGCCAGACGTGTCCCCCTGCTTAAGCCAGTACATGTCCAGGCCCGTCTGAAGTTTGCTAGAGGGCATTTGGATGATCCAGAAGAGGATTGGGAGAATGTCATATGGTCAGATGAAACCAAAATAGAACTTTTTGGTAAAAACTCAATTTGTCGTGTTTGGAGGAGAAAGAACACCATACCTACTGTGAAGCATGAGGGTGGAAACATCATGCTTTGGGGCTGTTTTTCTGCAAAGGGACCAGGACAACTGATCTGTGTAAAGGAAAGAATGAATGGGGCCATGTATTGTGAGATTTTGAGTGAAAACCTTCTTCCATCAGCAAGGGCATTGAAGATGAAACATGGCTGGGTCTTTCAGCATAACAATGATCCCAAACATACCGCCCGGGCAACGAAGGAGTGCCTTCGTAAGAAGCATTTCAAGGTCCTGGAGTGGCCTAGCCAGTCTCCAGATCTCAACCCCATAGAAAATCTTTGGAGGGAGTTGAAAGTCTGTGTTGCCCAGCGACAGCCCCAAAACATCACTGCTCTAGAGGAGATCTGCATGGAGGAATGGGCCAAAATACCAGCAACAGTGTGTGAAAACCTTGTGAAGACTTACAGAAAACGTTTGACCTCTGTCATTGCCAACAAAGGGTATATAACAAAGTATTGAGATGAACTTTTGTTATTGACCAAATACTTATTTTTCACCATAATTTGCAAATAAATTCTTGAAAAATCAGACAATGTGATTTTCTGGATTTTTTTTTTCTCATTTTGTCTCTCATAGTTGAGGTGTACCTATGATGAAAATTGGAGACCTCTCTCATCTTTTAAGTGGGAGAACGTGCACAATTGGTGGTTGACTAAATACTTTTTTACCCCACTGTAGATGGTAAGCGTTGTGGAGATCAAGTTTGGTGAACGCACGCGCATGCTGAAGCAACTCGAAAGCCGAATTAATAAGCGGCAACGGATATTTATCCTTGACAGTGATCACATTCAGCTCTCAATAATCAATACACAGCTGCAGGACCCGTCCTTTTTCCCCACAAAAAAGGAACCCAGCGCCAAGTGGAGCTGAAGACGTACGAATAAGGCCGGCGCTAAGGGAGTCTTTTATGTAGCTCTTCATCGCCTCCCTCTCTGGCCCAGATAAACTGTAGAGCCGACTGGATAGCAGCTGTGCACCCAGAAGGAGGTCAATAGTACAGTCATAGGACCGATGAGGTGGTAAAGGGAGGGCCCTAGACTTACTAAAGACCTCCCAAAGGTCATGATAAACTTCGGGCATGAGGCTGAGATCCGTCGGCTCATCCGAAGGGGAGGAGATGGGGAGAGTGGGTGAGCATGCGGCCGAGTGGAGGCACAATGAAAGACAAAAGGGACTCCAGTAAGAAATGGAGCCCTGATCCCAGTTAATGATGGGGTTGTCATTGCAAAGCCATGGATACCTCAAAATCACTGGTGTAGACAAATGAGGGAAAACAAAAAACTGAATAGTCTTGTAGTGGTTACCGGACAAAATGACAGAAATGGGCTCAGTTTGACGGGTAACCGCCGCGAGTCTGCAACCAGAAATTGTTGAAACATTTAAAGGTGTCGGGAGGTTCCTGGTGGGAATCTTAAATTTTTCAACCAGACCCTGTAGGATGAAACTCTGCTCAGCTCCGGAATCAATAAGAGCTGAGGTTTTACACTCGACCCCCGGTAACTGAATGAGGGCCTGGAGTGTAAAACTGTTGGGAGGATTTGGAGAAGACCCACCTGCCAGACCCCCCACGGCTACTGACGGGCCGGATCTTTTGGCCGAATATTGCATTTCAACAATGTGTGATCAGTGGCCCCACAATACATGCAAGCCCCCGGCGCTGGCGTTCCTCCGGAAACAGATGAGTCCGACCGAGGGCCATTGGCTCCGATGGTGATGCTAACCTGGCAGTGCAGGAGGATGGGGGAACTGGCCGTGAAGTGGACGAGGAAGCATCAGCCCTCTGCTCCCTTGCGTGCTCACGGTACCAATTATCTAGGGTCACAGCCTGCGCAACTAATTCATCCAAAGAGGAGGGGTTAGCGCGGATAGCCAATTTGTCACAGAGGTTGGCATTAAGACTCCAGAGGAAGGTGTTGTGTAGAGCAATGTCATTCCATCGCGACCCAGAACTTGACCGAGAAATCGATGACTGGCCAACTTCCCTGCTGGAGTCCCATCAGCTGGCTAGCGATATTACCCTCACTCTCCGTATGGTCATACGCCCGAGTGAATTCCTGCACAAACAGGTCGTATGTGTACAGGGGCCCCTCCGGACGACTCAGAATGGACTGTGCCCACTTAAGCGCCCAGTCTCGGAGTAACAGGGCCATGAATTGAATTTTTAACAAATCATCCCTATACTCCCTCGCCACCTGCTGAAAATAAAGCCGACAGTGGAGCAGAAACCCTTTACATCCCCCCACCTCCTCTGCATATGGGGCAGGAGAAGGGATTAAAATGGTTCGGTGGACGGGAGGAGCTGTCGGAGCAGCAGGTATAGGAGGAGACGCCGCACCAGGAAGTCGACACAAGTGTTCAGTAACAGTGGCCAATTGTTGTATAATAGTTTGGAGTTGTTCAGACAAAAATATGACTTGGCATCCAGATGGGAGAGTGCTGACTGCTCACCTGGTGAAGTGCCCACTGAGCCTTGATCCTGGCTGGACCATCATGATTGACTACCAAAAGGCTCAAACGCAGAGAAAGCAACACTGGATGAACACTCAGACACAGGTGGAAATGTTTAACACAATTTAATGAACACAAAATCCAAACCATGCTAATTTAATGAACATACACAAACCCGCACAAGTAAATAACAATGCAAAATAACGCAAACTTAAATGCACCCAAAACACCAGTGGCACGCTGGAGCCACACACAGCCTAAAACAAAGAAAAAAGAGGAAATGATTAATAACAGGAATAACCAGGGAGGAGGAATGTGAAGGAGAGGAGGAAAGGCTTACAACATAAGCAGAGGGCCCGGCAGTGAACTCCAGTGTGGAATGAAGGACACAGGTGGGGAGATGACCAGTGGATGCAGGGAGATGGCAGGATGGAGAGATAGATGGGTAGACCTGGGTGGAAAATGACATTGTCCTTGAGATAAATGGTTCAGGTGAGCATGCTCAGCCCCGGAGACACACCGCTGAGGTGGCAGCAAACCTGAAGAAGAGAAGACACAAAAGGTAAGACAACTGGAGAACAATAAACTGGCTCTTTTATGTGCTGGTAAACCAGGAAGCAGCAGGTGTGTCAAATCACGCAGGTGTGCTGATCAGCTCCGGAGTCGGGAAACAGACAGAAACAGGAGGGGAGGGGGAGCACGCTCACCTGAACAATACAGTGGGTGTCCTCGGGCCCCAGGGGGTCTGTGAGAGAACATTCAGGGGTCTCCAGGAAATTGTCTAATTTCACTTCTTATTTGGTCAAAAATTGCAAACAACTTGCCGTTGTGCACTGGTGCCTGCTGTGGTTCCTCTTTGTCAGAAGGCGGCAGCACAAATGCAGTCCATCCTTTTTTTTTTCTTTTTTTCCTCCCCTCAACGGAGGTTGAACCCAGTTGGGAATTCTACCAACGTTTGACCATATATAGTGCATCCAAAAAGTATTCACAGCACTTCACTTTTTCCACATTTTGTTATGTTACAGCCTTATTCCAAAAGGGATTAAATTCATTTTTTTCCTCAAAATTCTACACACAATATCCCATAATGGCAATGTGAAAAAAGTTTGTTTTTTTTTAGATTTTTGCAAAATGTATTAAAAAAAAAAAAATGTACATAGTAAGTATTCACAGCCTTTGCCATGAAGCTCAAAATTGAGCTCAGGTGCATCCTGTTTCCACTGATCATCCTTCAGATGTTTCTACAGTTTAACTGGAGTTCACCTGAGGTAAATTCAGTTGACTGGACATGATTTGAAAAGGCACACACCTGTCTATATAAGGTCCCACAGTTGACCAGAGGCAGACTTACCATTAGGCAAAGGTTGGCGACTGCTTTAGGCCCCGATCTGCTAAGGGCCCTGATCTACTAGGAGCTCCATATATATTTTTTTAAAATGTTAAGCATATTTAACATGATGTCCGACAAAATAAATAAAACACCACTGTTTACATAAACAAAATCAAATCACGACCGTAACATCCTCCCCCCTTCTCCTCAGACTTTTGGACTCTTCCATGTTGTCTCTGAGACATGCACATGTGCGTATCTTTGGTTACATTGTAAACGAACTGTACAGTGTGTAGATGAATAGGGGCAAAATGAAACAAAGTTATTCGAGTGGTGCAGAGAAATTGAGAAAAAGGGAAGAGCACAGAAAATTTTTATCAAAACAATCTTTTTCACTTCAACCTGGGAGGAGACTAACCTCCTGAAGAGCAGATAGAGAGCAACGCTGCTTGTATGAGCACACATGATGCTAATGATGAGCACCTGTTGTTAATGTGGAGGCAGCGGTGACGTTGGTTGCTGACAGTACAAGTAAACAACAAAATTTTTTTTTACTATTTTTTTCTAATTGTGAGATTTGCAGAGGCCAAAACTCACAATGTTAAATTTAAATATGATTAATTGAACTTCCCAGGCAAGCACAGGATATCTGCAGTCTCAGCAGATGACATTACATGAGATTAAATATAGTTTTGTGGCGATGTTAGAATAAGACACGGCGTCTGGAGTTTTAATGAAGTTTATTGATCAAATCATCGCCATCACGGAGCTCACCCCAGCTGCTGCATAAGCATGCTGGGGATCGCTCTCAGGCTCTCATGAGCTGTAGTCAGAAGCAGTCAGAAGAAGAACAGAGAGTGAACATATGAATTCAGCCACTTAAATACCCAGCAACGGACAATACATCAAAGGCATTTTATCATCAAAGGAAATGCATTCAGACATGTGACATTTGTACCACAATGCGAGCAGGAAGCATGAATGTTTGCATTTGTGTCATACATATCCACAGGATGCTGGTGCCTGAACTAAGCACAGGAAGGCTGCCTATTGATCTCAACACACACATCTCACTGTCCTGTTAATTGCTCTAGTCCAGCGCTGTGTTTGTCCGTGGCTGCTGTGGGGGGGTACCCCATACACTCCCCCCCCAGAGGGCTTAGCGGGGAGCTGAGACCTCGGTAGTCCCGCTTTGGTGGCGAGCTGCGGGGAAAGTCTGTGCCGGGGAAGGGAGGAGGGTGGGGGTAGCAAGTGGCGGGGGATGTCCATGGCTGTGGGAAGAAAAGTTAGTCTCTGATTCCTCTCGCGATTCCGTCCGGCAATGAAGAAAAACAGGAGCTGAAGCTATGTGAGGGACTTGGCGTTTAGGCTTTAGGTGCGTTCGCGGCCCTAAAGCCCTCGGGGACAGCTGACGGCTGGATTCCCGTCGTGCGCCGTGGCTGAGACTTACACCAAATCCTGTGTGCGGGCTGCGTGTGTGCTTCAGGTGTGTGAGCAGTCCTGAAGAGCCGTGTGCAGCGGCGGAGGATGATGTATAAGTCTGTAGAGCCAGCTTGTCTCTGGTGTGTGGCACGCGCTGCGGCCACGTGCCTTCCAGCTGCGCTGTTCTGATGCGAGGCTTCTGTGCATGGCCGGTCCGCTGTCGCGAGGCGAATCAGGGTCAGGGGGCTTGATGGAGATCTGCGCAGTCGGCGCCGATTGTGTCCCCTGTTCGGGCTGTTGGTCGTCGTTCGTGCCGGGTCATGGTGCGTTCAGGTCCACGCGTTCTCCGTCGGCCATGGGCCGCCGTCGTGGAGAGAGGGCAAGGTGTGTGCGCTCTCGTATGGAGACACAGAATCGTGTGTCAGGAGCCGTGAGAGCGGCCGGTCCAGCGTGGATGTGCCGATCTAGGCGTGCAGACCTCACCATGAAATTTCCTCAGCTTTCCCGGTCGTGGGTGGTCTCCGAAGAGTGTCAAAGTCTCCCTGAAGCAGAAAGGAAGGGCAGATCAGTCGGGCTGCCGCGTTCGCTCGTCGTCGGAGAATCACTGCCGGGTGCTGCGTTTGCTGGCAGCGTGTTCTTTTCAGCGTCGGGTCGCCAGCGTGGTTGTCCAGACCAGAAGGTTGCGTCGCACAAAACGTGTGCGTCTGCGGGGTCACCAGTGTGGCGATGTTAGAATAAGACACGGCGTCTGGAGTTTTAATGAAGTTTATTGATCAAATCATCGCCATCACGGAGCTCACCCCAGCTGCTGCATAAGCATGCTGGGGATCGCTCTCAGGCTCTCATGAGCTGTAGTCAGAAGCAGTCAGAAGAAGAACAGAGAGTGAACATATGAATTCAGCCACTTAAATACCCAGCAACGGACAATACATCAAAGGCATTTTATCATCAAAGGAAATGCATTCAGACATGTGACATTTGTACCACAATGCGAGCAGGAAGCATGAATGTTTGCATTTGCGTCATACATATCCACAGGATGCTGGTGCCTGAACTAAGCACAGGAAGGCTGCCTATTGATCTCAACACACACATCTCACTGTCCTGTTAATTGCTCTAGTCGAGCGCTGTGTTTGTCCGTGGCTGCTGTGGGGGGGTACCCCATAGTTTATTTTATTAAGATCCCCATTAGCACTTGTATAAAACATTGGCTATTCTTCCTCGGGTCTAACGTATATATTCTCTCTTATGTCTACATTGTACAGAAGAGGGAGCACAATAGATGCCGCTGCAAAATGGACCAGTCATCCAGACCATGAACAGGACCCAGCTGGCAAATGTGGGTAAGTCAGTCCCTCCAGGGTTTCACAGGATGTTTTTATGATTGGTGCGGCCCCAAAACCCTGAATTTGCTGGAGCTTTTATAAAAAGTTGCGATAAAAGTTGTGTTGTTTTGAAGTGTTTTTTTTTTTTGTGCACTAAAGGTTGTGGGAAGAATTACAAATTTTAATAAAATAGATGATTTTTTCATTGTTTACTGCAATGATATTCTATATAACACCACAAGAAAAGAATGAATGAATGAATGAATCTTTATTTCGGATAGATTAAAAGTAGAGATTAAAAAAGGAACAGAATATAATATAACAAAGGGGGAAAGAAAATCCAACAAGGTCAAATTAGATAATAACTCCTCTGATTATACAGTTCAACATAAGTTATCCGAAATGGGTGATGGCTGAAGCCACAGCTTATATTGCCCACCCATATTCCATCCAAGAATTCAAAAGAAAAACAAAACAAGAGCGATTAGAATTCAGAACATAGCTAAGACAAAATGTGACAAAAAAAACTAAGCAATAACACAACACAGACTGGATATGACAATCCTTATGTGATTTTACATGTCATCTTGTATATATGTTTGGAGTATTTCTTTCTTTAGTTTTTGTTTAACCTCTTGCACTCCGGGCAATTTTCCTAAAAATGCCAAAAAATAACGTGCCCAAAGTAAATCGAAAGCTGTTCTTCAACCCTTTGCAGCATCTTCATGGGGTTGGTCTCATTTAAAAGAAAACACTTTGAATTTTTTGGCAAAAAAAACATAATCTCTCTACGTGCTCCGGCCACTGAGTTACAGTCATCTAAACATACTGAACTTGAAGAAAAAAAAATTGGACACAGTGTTTTTTTGGATACAAATGCTTGTAAATAACACACAGCTGTCCGATCCGGCTGGAAAATGCAACAGAAATGTAGAACCAAGTGTTATCCAGCTGAGATCCAAATTTGGTAACAATACCACAAAAAATGAATATTTTACACAGCTTTGTTCTCAGGTAGTTCCCAGGTGTTTTGGAACTGTGCCAAATTGTGCCAAATGGCACAGTTTTGGAAAAACATCTGTAACTTTTGAATAATTCAATGTAGAATCTTCATTTTAGGCTCTAATGAAAGGTCACACCCAGGGCTGTGTCTGTGTGTGTGTGTGTGGGCGGGGGTCGTCCCCCCCCACCGCTACCAAGGACCGAGTTCGGCCCTCGCTACATGACGGATTACACTCCATGCATGTTTTCACAGTGGCTCCCCCCCCCCTCGCTACTGTGTGTGTGTGGGGGGGGGGGACCGTGAACGGACCGTGAACACCCCCCCCCCCTCGCTACAGAAGAGGGCCATCGCTACATGATGGAATAGACTCATATGCTTCCCCCCGCGGACCGGGGGGGCGTTTGGACCGTGAACGCCCCCCCCGCTCCTCTTCTGCAGCGGGGGGGGGGGGCGTTCACGGTCCGAACACGGCAAATGAACCGTTTATCGCGGCGCACGCACTTCGTACTTCGTGCGCAGTACAGTTGTAATTTACCGATCGGTCAAAAGTCATTTTTGGATTACAGTTTTCAGGGATAAATAATAATTTAGCTTATAACACCTTACCTCTTCAAAGCAGTAGAGTCGTGGCGAACATCTCTTCCCCATTGTCAGACGAACGCGACGCTGCTCCGCTCGTGGATCCCGATCAAAACATAATTCCATTATAGCCGTTTTGGCGAATGATTTACGACTTTTGTCGTCGGCCTCCGTCGGTCTATGATGACGGAAGAGAATCCTAAATGTCTATTCTGCTGGAATGAGTGCAGGTCCCACTCGTGGGTGGTCTCCATGCTGCTGGGTGAGCCTGGGTCTGTAGCAGGTTCGTCCAGCTTCCCTTGTTTTCATCTGCTGCAGCAGTAAATCTCTCTTCACCAGCCCGAATTTCTGTGCTTCAATTGGCTCGTGCATTCAAAGTAGGCGGGTCCTCCTTCCTAGGTTTTCATTCATTGGCTCTTCAAGGTTTCAGAAACCCAATTCAAGGCTCTTATTAGTCGAATGAGAGGTCAATCAGATGAACTAATCTGTTCGCGGCTGTGACTGCAGCTTTTTTTTTTCAGTGGCACTTGGAGGCCACACCACCTACATCACCACCATCATGCGTCATGCGTCCAAGCGCGCACGAGTGCGCTCTCGTGCGCCCTCGTGCGCCCTAGGACGCAGAGACTTGCCTGCCTGCGGAACAACGGAGTGCAAGTGGTTAAATTGTCCAAGCGTTGTACATGATTTTAATTCAGGTCCAAAATCGTTCCATAATCTGACTCCTTGCACTGAAACACAGTGTTGCTTGGTGGTAGTTCTCACTGAAGGTTTTTGAAATATACATGTTCCTCTGAAATGATATTGTTTCTCCCTTATTTGGAACAACTTTTGGATATTTGCGGGCAGTGATAGATTCTTCACTTTAAACATTATTACTGCAATTTTAAAGTCAACCAGATCTTTCAACTTGAGAGCTTTTAATTTAAGAAAAAGTGGGTTTGTAGGTTCCCTGTAAGCAGCTTTGTTTATTATTCTAATAACTCTCTTCTGAAGCATAAAGACTGGATATATGTTTGTTTCATATGTATTTCCCCATACTTCAGTACAATATGTCATGTATGGGAGTATTAATGAATGATACAAGGTATATAGTGTGGGTTGATTCAGCAAATATTTCACTCTGTGTAGTATTGCAATTGATTTGGATATTTTACCTTTAATATAATTAATATGTGACTTCCAACACAGTTTATTATCAATTATTACTCCAATAAATTTAGTTTTGGATACCATTTCAATCTCTACACCATTTACACTGAGTTTAGATACTAAGTTGTTGTGATGGTTGTTAAAAACTACAAATTTTGTCTTACTTAAATTGAACGTTAATTTGTTTGAATCAAACCACAGTTTAAGCTTTCCTAATTCCTTTCCGAGTGTATCCAAAAGTTGTTCCAAATTGCTTCCACTGCATAATAAATTAGTGTCATTGGCAAACAATATTAAATCCATTTTTTCCGAAACTTTACATATATCATTTATATACATATTGAATAACAATGGCCCCAAAACTGAACCCTGTGGTACTCCACAAGTAACCTTCAGTAACTGTGAGTTTTTGTTACCAACACATACATACTGATATCTATTCTTTAAGTAACTACATAACCAGGACAGTGCTACCCCCCTAATACCACAATTTTGTAGTTTCTTTAATAATAAATTATGATCCACTGTATCAAATGCTTTTTTAAGATCCAGGAATACCCCAACTGAATACTCTTTATTTTCAATGGCAGTTGATATTTTTTCTATAAATTCCATTAGAGCAAATGCAGTTGTCCTCTTGTGTCTGAACCCATATTGCTGCTCACACAATAAATTATTCTTCAGTATGAAGTTGTCAATTCTCTCATAGAATATTTTTTCAAGTATCTTGGAAAATTGCGGCAATAGTGAAACTGGTCTATAGTTTGAGAATTCCCCTCTGTCACCCATCTTGTATATCGGAATTACTTTAGCTATTTTCATTGCATTGGGAAATATACCTGTTTGGAGAGACAGGTTACAGATATACGTCAGTGGTTTCACTAAGCATTCAATAATAGTTTTGACTAAGAGCATGTCAATACCATCACAGTCCGTAGATGTTTTACTTTTAAACAATTTAACAATTTCAATGACCTCTCTCTCTCGTCTGTGTTCTTTATGAAAATGGAGTCTTTTATAGCAGTGTTTTTGCTTATTGTATCACCTGTGGGTGCCGTAATGGGTATTTCTCGAGCCAAATTAGGACCAATGTTAACAAAAAAGTTATTAGATTCATCTGCAGGTGAAGCTGCATTTACACTCTGAGTCGTTTTATTATTTTTTGAAAAATTGGTTGGGTAGCTTGTATTTCTGTTTTTATTTCCAAGAATATTGTTAAGTGTTGTCCATGTGTTTTTAATGTTGTCTCTGTTTTTCTCCAGTTCTTTACTGTAATAGTCTCTTTTACTACATCATATTATATATGTTAACTTATTTTTGTATGTTTTATACCACTGCTCTGCTTCTTTTGTCCTTTTCTTTAGGAAAGCTTTATATAATAAATTTTTCTTTTTACACGCCTTTTGTAATCCTTTGGTTAACCATGGCTTAGTGACAAATTTATGTTTAAGCTTTTTCTTTACTAATGGACAATTTTTTTCATAAAGAGTGGTTACAATGTTTATAAATGTGTCATAGGCCTCATTTACATCTGATACATAGACTTTTGTCCAGTCTTGCTTCAACAAGTCTTCTTTAAAAGAACTGATTGCATTTTGTGATTTGTATCTGAACGATTTTAAAATTTTTTTCTGTATTGGCCCCCGTGTGGCCATGGATAAGTGCAAAGGTTGGCAAATGGTCACTTATATCATTTATCAATAATCCACTTTCTATTTTGTTATCAATAATGTTAACAAACAGGTTGTCAATAAGTGTAGCAGTGTGAACTGTGATTCTACTGGGATGTGTTATTGTGGGATATAGACTCATGCTGTACATAGAATTCATGAACTCTGTAATTACATTTTGTTGATATGGATTTAGTAAATCAGTATTGAAATCTCCACAAATTACTACAATTTTCTTACTAGTAATATTGTTGTACAGCTCGACTAATTTATCTCTGAATGTCTCAATGCAAGTTCCCGGCGTTCTATATATACAACTTATAATTAGATTTTTTGTTTTATCTTGGTCAGTCTCAACAGTAACACATTTCAAAATCCCTGGTAGTGCAAAGGACATTCCATTTACAAGCTTACACCTGTACAGGTCATCAATATACAGTGCAACACCACCACCCTTTTTTTGAGATCTGTTAATATGAAACATCAATCTGTGGAAAGTTTTTGTTTAGACTTCTGCTGTTGAAGTGTATTATTGATAGTTTACCATCTAGTTGCACTTGACTTTTGAATTGCTTTTCAGTGTAATATTCACAATGATTATGAATATTATTGAAAAAGTGGTTATCAGGATCAGTATCATTCTCCATCTCTTGTAGTTTATGTTCAGCATAATGGCATATTTTCAGAGTTTGAATTTCCTCACTCTTTGTCAAATGACTTCCTCCAACTGGGGATAATTGATGTCTACTCAAGTCAGTCATAAGTTTTTTTGTTTGTTTTGTTTATTTTATTTTATTTTTTAAAAGTACATTGACGTGGTATGTCAAAAGAACTATTCTTGCCGTGTGTGTGGATATGGATTATCATAGTCTCTTAATTTTCTTAACCACTTGCACTCCGGGCAATTTTCCTAAAAATGCCAAAAAATAACGTGCCCAAAGTAAATCGAAAGCTGTTATTCAACCCTTTGCAGCATCTTCATGGGGTTGGTCTCATTTAAAAGAAAACACTCTGAATTTTTTGGCAAAAAAAACATAATCTCTCTACGTGCTCCGGCCACTGAGTTACAGTCATCTAAACATACTGAACTTGAAGAAAAAAAAATTTGGACACAGTGTTTTTTTGGATACAAATGCTTGTAAATAACACACAGCTGTCCGATCCGGCTGGAAAATGCAACAGAAATGTAGAACCAAGTGTTATCCAGCTGAGATCCAAATTTGGTAACAATACCACAAAAAATGAATATTTTACACAGCTTTGTTCTCAGGCTGTTCCCAGGCGTTTTGGAACTGTGCCAAATTGTGCCAAATGGCAGAGTTTGGAAAAACGTCTAACTTTTGAATAATTCAATGTAGAAGCTTCATTTTAGGCTCAAAGGAAAGGTCACACTCAGGGCTGTGTCTGTGTGTGTGTGTGTGGGGGGGGGGGTCGTCCCCCCCCCGCTACCAAGGACAGAGTTCTGCCCTCGCTACATGACAGATTACACTCGTTGCATGTTTCCACAGCAACGCTGTCACAGCGGCCCCCCCCCCCCACTACTGTGTGTGTGTGTGGGGGGGTTGTCCCCCCCCCGCTCGCTACAGAGAATGGACTTCAGCCATCGCTACACAACGGATTAGCCTTATGTGGTGATGTAGGACAGCAGTGCAGTCACCGCGGCTCCCCCCCCCTCGCTGCAGAAGAATAGCGGGGGTGGGGGGGCGTTCACAGCCTGTACACTGCGAGCAACCCCTTGTACCACGGCGCACGAACTTCAGACTTCGTGAACCGCACAGCTGTAATTTACTGATCGGTCAAAAGTCATTTTGGATTACAATTTTCAGGGATAGAGAATAATTTAGCTTATAACACCTTACCTCTTCACAGCGGAGTCTTGGCGAACTTGTCTTCCTCATTGTCAGACGAATGCGATGCTGGTCCGCTCTGGTTCTGGTCTCGCGACTCGATCAAAACATAATTCCATTATTGCGGTTTTGTGCTTCCATGATTGCGGTTTTTGGCGAACGATTTTTCAAAACAAATAACAGTAGTAATTAAAAAAAGACTGGCGAAGGCGTGTGTGTCACTCAGCCTTCGTCGTCAGCCTCCGTCGGTCTATAATGACCATGGAAGAAAGTCATAACGTCTACTCTGCTGGAACCAATACAAAATAAGCACCGCCTGTGGCCGAACATGCCAATCCACGAATGGCACTCCCTGTCACACAGGTTGCATTTGTGGATGGTCTCCATGCTGCTGGGTCTGTGGGGCTCTTCCTGTGTCCTTTTTTGATCCACTGCAGCAGCCAGTCTTCACCCAGCCTTAAAAAAAAACAGCTCACGAACTTCTCTGCTTCAATTGGCTCACTGCATTCAAAGCGTTGGGAGGCGGGTCCTCCTTCCTAGGTTTTCATTCATTGGTTCTTCAAGGTTTCAGAAACCCAATTCAAGGCTCTTATTAGTCGAATGAGAGGTCAATCAGATGAACTAATCTGTTCGCGGCTGTCTCTGCAGTTTTTTTTTTAGTGGCGCTTGGACGCCACTACATCACCATCACCACCATCATGCGTCATGCGTCCAAGCGCGCACGAGGGCGCTCTCGTGCGCCCTCGTGCGCCCTAGAACGCAGAGACTTGCCCGCCCGCGGAACAACGGAGTGCAAGTGGTTAATCAGTGTTCATCTATATTTATTTAAGTCAGTAAGATCTCTGATTATTATACTCTTTGCTTCCTCAGGTGTTCCATTTAGTTTGATCCAAACTCTACAATTTCTTGTCCATGTTGCATGTATCTTATTTTGTCTTTTCAGCATCCGTGCTTGCTGTGCTATTTCAGCATTAGTTTTTTTAGATGTTCATTTAGGTAAACTTCCGTTCCCCGTAGCTTTCTGGCCTGCCTCAGTATGTCATTCTTTACCCTTCTGTTCACAAAGCGCATCACAATTGATTTCTTTGTTTTATTATCCTTTCTGGGTAAAGCATGACAGGCTGAAATTGCATTTGCTTCAACCTTTATATTTCTACTTTCAAGGAACTGAAGCACCTGGTTTTCCAGGGAGACTGATTTACTTGTGGGAGCCTCCTCACCTCTCATTCCTGCTGTAGCATGAGCATATGATTGATATTTAATGTCTAGTCCACTTATAATTAGATCATCCATACGAGAACATTGTTCAAGATCCTCTACGCGTCGCTCCAAGTCTGCAATTTTTTTGTCTTTTTCCTTAATTGTTAATTTTAATTCTCGGACTTCTTCCATTAGCCCTAATATTTTAGCCTGCTGACTAGCCACTTTGGTCAGTTCTTCTGACATGAAGTTCAGAGATTTTTTGGTCTCTTCCAAAAGCACAGGATTGTCAAAAAATTCCTATTAAACAGTGATTTAAATGACCAATACTGTAGGCTACTCTTGCTGAGAACATGAATAAAACATGAATAAAAGGATGAAAAATAATTATCCATTACAACAGTTAATTGCATTGAATGCATGCTAAAGAGTATAGATTATTTAGTATAGTATTATTTAGTATTAGTATAGATTTGGGAATTATTGGCAGCCCCTTCATTTGAAAACTCCCTAACCACAGCGGTCCCCAACCACATAGTACCGAGTGCAGAGAAAAAAGAAATAATTTATTATGTTGCTTTGTGTTGTCTATCAAAGTCTGTGTTTTTCTGAAAAAATAACTGAATATTCTGTGTCTTTCTATGCCTAACTCCGATCTGTCTATCTGCTGCATGTCTTAACACACACCTGTCTCATCAGATACTCATCTTTCCTTTACCGGGAGTTGTACCGGGAGGAGGGGCTCTCCTTGGGGGTTTGCCGGGGGTGCACGTTGGTCCATGTCCAGACCGGAGATTTACAGCTTTAAAAGCTCATTGACAAGATGTAGTAATGATTTTACCTCTGAAGATGTATAAAATGGTTGAACACTGGTTGTAGTGTTATATTTGCTTGTTTGTTTGTGGGTTTACGACATCTCTCCTCATGCGTGCATCCGCAACGGGTGCTTTTCAGGCTGGCGAATGTTTTTCAACACAAACCTGGCACTTCGTATATGCGGTCAAGACAGAGACTTGGGGAGACGTCCGTCGGTGGGCCAGGGGAGACAGGACGAGATGGTGTGGGAAAACTTGCTGGTGAGTGGATTTTTTTAAAAATCCCACACGCTGTTTTTTGCTGATGTGTTCCGTTAATATTCACTGTAAACACGGAAGTGACCGTGGTGCAGCAACACATTTGATTGGTTAGACGGAGTGTTTGAGCGCTACTCAGGAACAAATTTGATTGTTGAAATTGGTGGAAATTGGTGGAAGCTGACGAGGATTGGCCAAAATTGCGGGAAAGTTGCAATGATTAGACAAAGGCTACAGTCACACTGCAGGTCTTAATGCTCAATTCCAATTTTCTGCTGAGATCCAATTTTTTTGTATGGGTGTTAACATTATATTTTAAATGCAATCTCCATCAGACTGGAGTATGAATGGGCTCCAGCTGTGAAGTGACCCACATGCGCAGAAGAAAATGTAATGTCAGACACACTGTTGTGTTTTGCGGAAGTAAATATGAGCCCCGAACAATTGGGGGGAGGGGGAGAAACAGAACTTCTTGACTTTGATGCAGCGCAGCAAAATAAATGTTAAAAACATCCCAGAAATGTTTATGCACAAAATAAATGTGAGATCAGCTTCATTCCTCTACATGTCAGATGACCGCTGTGATAATCTGTGCGACCCCGTGTCTCAAAGGGGTTACCTGTATAAATAAGGTTAATAATAAGTAATCCTAGCGATTACAATAGGGCTCTCGCCCTAATAAACAACACAGATCGTACCAGTGGCGTAACACCGGTGCTTCACAGGAGCCACCAGAGACTCTCCTCTCCTGGACTCTGTTTTCGAATGCCCCAATCTGGCCATTGCGCTCCGCAGTCATTTACATATTACAGCGGCCAGGACTGTACTTTTTACAGCATCCAGTAAATGTGCCATTGTGGGGGACACTAGACACAGCGGGCGGACATTCTTCTCACACCCAGAAGTAGGAAGAGGGTCAGAATAATGGACTGTTATGTATACGTCCCCGGATGACGGAGAGGACATCTGGGCGCCAGCTGATGTCATGCTAATGATACGTATTGACTGATATGCATGAGATGACAGTCACTATGCTAATGTGCCATGCATTTTCTCTGTATAACTGTATAAAAGAGCTTTTTTTACATGCCTCAGCAGCGCAGTAGCTCACCGAGCTACAAAGCGTGTTTCATTTTGTTGGAGGAAATAAAACCTTGCACCCTTCCAGCTCGTCGCATCTCTCGCCTGTTCTATTACCTCCACATTGGTGACCCTGGACGTGCATGGTGCGTCTCTCGACTATGCCATTTTCTCCACACTGGTGACCTGATGAGAGAGAATGACCGTCTACTCCCTCTCACCGCGCTGTGGATTCCAGAGTACCAGAGAACGCCTGCATCCTCTCCATCCACACCGGAGCATGCTCTCCGGAGCGCTGGGACGGACACGCACCATGAACAGCGACACGAGTGAACCGAATGAAACAGCCTGAACGGGGAAGATCATCGGCACCGTCTGCGGTGATTTCCATCAAGCTCCCCAACCCTGACTCATCTCCCTACAGCAGACTTTCAGCGCACAGAAGCCCCATGTGCACACCGCAGGATTATGAGGACAGCGCATCTTCCAGCTACGTGGCTGCAGTGCACGCCACGCACCAGGGACAAACTGGCTCCACAGACTCACACACCAGCCTCCGCAGCTGCACATGCCTCGGGAACACGGCCGATCGCCATCCTGGGAACCTTTAGAGCTGCTTGCTGCCGCTCCTAAAGCAGACTTGCAGCCTCGCACGCAGGACATGTGTTTGTCTCTCAGCCGCTGCGCACAACGGCAAGCCGATTGCTTTCCCCGATGCATTTAGGGCTGCTTCCGCACCTAAAGAAAAACTGCCAAGTCCCTCACACAGCTTCAGTTTTTTCACAGCCAATATGCATCCTCGTGGAATTTGGCCATTCGCCTTCCCCTCATCCTCGCAGGACTGTGCCCGCACGAGGAATCAGAGACTAAATTTTTTTTCACAGCCGCTGCGGATCACCGCCATTTTTACCGGGAAAGCCCCTCACCATGGCGGATCCACACGCAATTTTTGTGTGGCCCAGACACTTTTGACATCCCGGGCCGGCACTCACTTATTCCCACCTACCTCCCCCTCCTCCTCCACATTGTTCTTCCCGCACCTCACTCCCGAAAGCCGGCCGATTGCCGGTTTGTTCTATTACGCACAACGCGCACCGGCCCTGTGCGCCCAAAATCCACGGCCGTTCAATGTGCTGGAACTCGGAGCGGAGCACACTGTCTTTCCCCCCCCCCCCCTTCCCCCCCCCAGACTTACATGCCCTCCGACACTCCTCACCAGCAGACAGTTCGACCGGAGCGGCAACCCCCCCGCTGCAGCCTCCATTGGCGTCGACTTGAGCCCAAATGACAGGGGGGGGTCACAGCCCTTTCTGGGTGTTCGGGGGAGGGCCTGTGTGGGGGACACTAGACACAGCGGATGGACATTCTTCTCACACCCAGAATCAGGAAGAGGGGCAGAACAATGGCTGTTATGTATATGTCCCTGGACGACGGAGAGGACATCCGGGCGCCAGCTGATGTCATGCTAATGATATGTATTGACTGATATGTATGAGATGACAATCACTATGCTAATGTGCCATGCATTCTCTCTGTCTGTATAACTGTATAAAAGAGCTTGTTATACATACCTCAGCAGCGCAGTAGCTCACTGAGCTTCAAAGCGTGTTTCATTATGTTGGAGGAAATAAAACCTTGCACCCTTCCAGCTCGTCGCATCTCGCCTGTTCTATTACCTCCACACCGTTACTTTAAAAAAAAAAAAAATGACATTACTGTGCGCCTGTAATGTCTGACGGTTTCAGCCCCGACCCCCCCCCGCCCCGCCTGCAATTTTGAAGTTGTTGTGCTGTGGGAGCTGACAAAATTATGATTCAGTGATAAAGGGAAGAAGATTGATTAAAAAAACAGAGCACAAATCAGCGGTCTCTCATGCCTATGTCATCTTCCACAGCAGAATTGTAGCGTCTGTCTCACTTCGATGAGGAAAAAGTCAGATGACATGTGACATGACCATTCAGACTGAGGAAGCTTTGGAAAATATCAGATACATTTTGGAATTAGGACCACAAATGAAAGTGGCCTGGGTCTGGTGTGAAAAAATCGGATATGTGCCTTTCAGACTGTCATTAAAAAATCAGATATGGGTCACATTTGTGCAAAAAAATCAGAATTGAGCATTAAAACCTGCAGTGTGACCATAGCCAAAGTTGCAAGGTTGCTCAAATGATGCGGTGATGGCCTGATCTGATTTTGCATGAATGAGTTTGATTGCAATATCGTGAAATCCTGGAGGGACTTGAAAGTGTGGGCACGTGATCTTCCATGTGAATTTTTTTTTTTTTATTATATAATAGATAGATAGATAGATGTACTTTATTGATCCCAAACTGGGAAATTACAGTGTAACAGCAGCATGACAGTAGACAACCAAACAACAGAAACACACACATAACAGACAAAGGGATTACCCATGGAAAGTAAAAACTAACATGACTATAAAAACCTATATACATCATAGCTTAATATATGATGACCTGTATAAATACATGAATCATTCCATTGCACAAAGAAGGACTATCAGGAGCAGAGTGAAATGTGAGATACCAGTTAGTCTGTAAGGTGCAGTGTGGCAACATAGCTATGACCAGAATACATCATCATAGTGAGTTATTGTGCAGTGAAATTGCATGTGGCAGGAAAGATTTCCTGTACCTGGCCGTTCGACAGCGAAGCTGTAGTAGTCTACTGGAGAAAGTGCTTCGCTGTCTATCTAGTGTGTGGTGGAGGTAGGGATGGCAATTTTCCGCCGATCCGCGGATTTCCGCCAATTTATTTTCAAATTGATCATTTCTGTGAATCGTCTAAATCCATTGAGAAAATTTTAGGGGGGGTAAGGTACCTTATTGTTACCGATTTTAGCGAAAATCAACACGATTACATAAGCGCTCGGCGCTTCCCCGGGTCAAGTCTCCTGCGATAACCTGGATGTTATGTACTCAAGCTACTGCCGTATTGTAAACAGCCCTGCGATTGGATAGTTGCAAACGATTGGACCAATCAAATGGCTCGTTGTATGCTTTGTCAAAAATTCATGGCGGCGTGTTCTCAGGGATGTGATTTTTCTGCTAATTCGCCGAATTCCGCTTTATTTTATCTTGCAGGAAGATAAAGTACATTAAGTACGTTAGCGGCTTGTGGTCCACGAACGCAGTGAAGGTGCGCTCTTTCAGGCAGAACTGGAAGTGGCGTATGGCCAGGTGGAGAGCCATTAACTCTCTGTCGAACACGCTGTATTTACGCTCACTGTCGTGCAAAGACCTGCTAAAAAAGGTGAGCGGCTGCCAAGAACCGGCAACGCATTGCTCCATGACGGCCGCTATGCCCATGTCCGAGGTGTCGGTAGTGAGCGCTATCCGAGCCGCCGGGTCTGGGTGCGCCAGTAGTGCAGCGTTTGCCAGAGCTGTTTTAACCTCAGAGAACGCCTGCTCCCACTCAGGAGTCCAGTCGACTCTGTCCGCCGGTTTCCGTTTCTTGAGTGCGGCGTGCAACGGCTGTATGAGCTGGGCTGCGCGTAGGAGGAAACGGTTATAAAACTTAACCATCCCCCAAAACTCCTGCAGCGCCCTGACATTGATGTTGAGGAGAAAAAAATAGCAAAACAATTTAGTTAGATTACTTTTATGATTCCAAACAATTTGAAATTGACAGTGCACAGTGGACATTGACTCATAACTTTTGAATATTTCTAAGACTTGGCTACATCAGTGATTGTGCAAAATGAACTGCTCAAGTCTCAATGGAGATTGAAACTGGTGATCTGAAATGAATGCTGAAATTATAAAAAGTAATGGTATGTTGGAATTTTATTTCTATTATGGAATAGATAAAATTAACTGATTTTGATTTGATCAAGTGTTAAAGCATGTGATGGATAATGCTTGTTGGAATATTTTAGGAATGCTATCTTCTTGGAACATAAGTCAATATTATACAGTAATAAGTGGCATTCAGCTGTTTGTTTTATGTCATTTAAGCACAGTTCTGGTACTTAAAAATCATAAAAACCCAGGAGCTTTTATGAGAAATCATAAAAGCCCCCCTTGCCCCCCCACTGGGGCTCTGCCCCGGACCCCGCTGGGGGACTGTGTCCCCCAGACCCCCTGCTAAATTTTCAGATAATTTCCCCAACCCCAAATCACATCCCTGGTTCATGTTGGAATTCTGAGCTTTCGGTATTGTTTTCAGCGTAATCATGAGATTTTTATCGAAGGATCAGGAGTCATCAGTGCTAGAAATAGTGTGACAAAAGTGTCAAAAATAAGTTCCAATGGAATTGGCTTGAGAGAAAAGTGACGGTAAAAGTGAAAATTGGCTCAAAGTTCGACGAGGTAACAGAAACACTCGGACAGTTTCTGAAGAAACCAGAAAAGGAGATGAAGTTCAAAGTTCAGAGACTGACACAGCTTGCTGCCAAAAGGAAGAAAGTTTCACATTAGAAGTGACATGGTGACCAGTGTAAATAGTGTAATAAACTCTTATAGAACTGTTAAACATGTTGGACTAAAGACAGTGAGACAACATTGAAGAAAAAGTAAGTTAACTTTTCATTAAAATTTAATGATTTATCTAAGTCTAGTATTTCATTTTTTTAAATCATTTTTTTCAGTCTAAATTACTTCTGTTTTACTGAAAACCTCCCAGCTTCAGGGGGGCTCCGCCCCCGGCCCCCCCATAAGTCAATCGACCAAATTAGATTTCAGCTGAAATCAGAATTTCCTATTGCCATCCCTGTGGAGGGGGTGATCAGGATTGTACATGATGGATTGCAGTTTATTTAGTGTTCTCCTCTCCACCACTGTCTCAAAGGTCTCCGGTCTGAGACCAATTACAGAGCCAGCCGTCTTGATAATCTTGTCAAGTCTGTTGGTGTCTCTGGCCCTGATACTGCTACCCCAACAGGCAGCAGCAAAGAAGATGGCGCTGGCAACAATGGTCTGGCAGAAAAGCTCCAGTATCCTGCTGCACACGTTGAAGGATCTCAGCTTTCTCAGGAAGTAGAGTCTGCTCATCCCCTTCTTGTGCGCAGCATTGGTGTTGGATCTCCAGTCCAACCCGCTGCTGATCCTGACACCCAGATATTTGTAGTCCTCAACCACCTCCATATCCTCGCCCCTAATCTGCAGTGGCTGAGAAGGCGTCTTCCTCTTCCTGAAGTCAATCACCATCTCTCTGGTCTTGCTGTCTTTCAACCTCAGGTGATTCTGCTCCGTCCACTCCACAAATCTGTCTACCAGTGCCCTGTACTCCCCCTCCTCTCCTCCTCTTATACACCCAACAACAGCTGAGTCATCAGAGAATTTCTGCAGGTGGCATGACTCAGTGTTGTACTGAAAGTCAGTGGTGTATAAGGTAAAAAGAAAAGGAGAGAGCACAGTCCCCTGTGGAGCTCCCGTATCACTAGCCACCACTCCAGACAAGACATTGCCCAGCCGGACAAAATGTGGTCTGCCTGTCAGGTAGTCAGTAATCCAGGAGATCACAGAGCTGTCAACCCCCATCACCCGCAGCTTCTCACCCAGCAGCAGTGGTTGGATGGTGTTAAAGGCACTGGAGAAATCAAAAAAAGTGATTCTCACAGTATCTCCTCCACCATCCAGGTGCAGATAGGCTCGCTGCAGCAGGTAGATGACAGCATCTTCAACTCCTAAATGGAGCTGATATGAAAACTGCAGAGGGTCCAGCCACGTCTTCACCTGCGGCCTCAAGTGGGCTAAGACCAGTTTCTCCAGGACCTTCATAAAAGACAAGAGTCTGCATTCAATTTGTTAAATTTCTTTGTTTTTCTACAGATGTAATTCCTAATGCCTTAACGATATTGTGGAGAGAGGAATGAGCAGGTGAGGCAGTGAGCTGGAGCAGAGCAGACTTTATCATCTGACTCTCTATCATCAGTCAACAAGAAGAATAACCCAGGTTGCTGGCATCTCTCTTTTATACCATACAAACTCGCCTCGCGACCTGGGGGGGGGGGGGTTCACATTACAATACATACACTTACAATAACAATTCCCTTTGTCACCCAGCCTGTCAGCTTATTATTATGCAGTCCAGAGGAGAATGCGTATTATCATGCGGTCCTGTGGAGAAAACCACAGTCTGTCCTGCATATCCATTTAACAGCCTTTAAGTATCTCCTCCTGTACCATTCAGTCTGAGTGGAGAATGTATTGTCTAGGTCCCCCCCCCCAAAAAAAAACCTCAGACTGGGCCTTAACCCTCATGTCCTGTGGGCTTCAGCAGACATCTGTAGTGGCTGTAAGGGGGGGTTGCGGGCTCTGAGGCACTGCTGTGCTGGTGGGGTGCTCTGTGAGGGGACATTGGGAAGGGGGGCACATCTTCACCATGCCATTGTGACTGAGCTGACGAGTCATTTACCTGGGGAGTTCTCAGTGGGGGTCGTCCACGCCGAGGAGCTTGGGCCAACACCACCTGCTCATCTGCTAATATGAAGGCGGGCTTAAGTCTGTCTATGCAGATTGTTTCTCTGCATCCCCCCAAGTCTAACACAAAATGTTTATCCCCAGGTTCCAACCCTCTGAACGGGCCGTTGTAGGGCGGGCACAACGGGGTCCAGTGGGCATCGTGCCTGACAAACACGAACGACGCATTCTTCAAGGTCCTTCGCACGAAAGTGCAGGGAAAACAGTGGTTGGCCGGGCCGGGTACCATCCCTGTCTCTGAGCTATGTAGTGAAGGCGGGGGTGGATCGGTGTTTGGCGCGGGGTTGTCAGGCAAAAATTCTCCGGGGAGCTGCAGCAGCTGGGAAAAAAACAAACTCTGCTGGGGAGGCAGCCAAATCTTCCTTTGTTGCTGAACGCAACCCTAATAGAACCCACAGCAACTGGTCCACCCAATTTGCATCTGTAAGCAAAGCCCTGAGCACTGCTTTTAGCGACCTATGGAAACGCTCGCATAACCCATTGGCCTGGGGGTTGTATGCGGTCGTGCGATGAATTGTGATGTCCAGGCTCCAGGACATCATGGACCAGAGGTCGGAAACTGAACTGCAGGCCCCGGTTGGACGTGATGTCTGAAGGGGCACAGAAGCGTGCCACCCATGTCGTCAAAAAAGCGCGTGCAACTTCTGTGGACGCGGTGGAAGCTAGTGGCACCACCTCGGGCCAGCGTGTGGTGCAGTCCACCACTGTCAGGAGGTGCATGAACCCTTGCGATGGCAGGAGGGGGCCCACAAGGTCCACGTGAACGTGGTCGAACGTCTTAGCTGAGACATGGAACAGCTCAAGGGGGGCCTTTGTGTGCCTGTGCACCTTGGCTCGTTGGCACGCTTTGCAGGCTGCAGGCTGCAGCCCACTTTTTCACCTGTTTGCGCAGGCTCGGCCAGACGAACTTTGCTCCCACCATTTTGACTGATGCGCGCACTCCTGGGTGCGCCAGGGAGTGAACAAATTGAAAATGCGGCAGTGCCAAGCGCGTGGGACCACCGGGTGTGGGCGGCCTGTTGAGATGTCACAGATTGGGGGGGGGGGGGGCGTCTTGCAGTTCTCTGCTCTCCAGCCTTAACCCTGTTGGTCCAGACTGGAGCGCGCCAATGTCCGCATCGCCGATCTGCTCGGCGGCCATGGTCGTGTAATCTATACCTATGTAGACTGGGGCCACTAACGCGTGCGAGAGGCAGTCTGCCACCATGTTGAATTTACCGGCCACATACTGAATGTCGGTCGTAAACTCCGAGATTGCGGCCACCTGTCTCTGCTGCTGGGCCAACCATGGTTCCGAAATCTTGGCCATAGTGTACGTTAGTGGCTTGTGGTTCACAAATGCAGTGAAGCTGCGCCCTTCCAGCCAGAACTAGAAATGGTGTATGGCCAGGTGGAGAGCCAGTAACTCCTTGTCGAACGCACTGTATTTATGCTCATTGTCACGCAAAGACCTGCTAAAAAAGGCAAGTGGCTGCCAAGAACCGGCTACGCGCTGCTCCACTACGGCCCCTATGGCCACGTCTGATGCGTCGGTAGTGAGCGCTATCCGAGCCGCTGGGTCCGGGTGTGCCAGTAGTGCGGCGTTTGCCAGGGCTGTTTTGGCCTCGGAAAACGTCTGCTTTCGCTCAGGAGTCCAGTTGACTCTGTCCGCCGGTTTCCGTTTCTTAAGCGCGGCGTACAAAGGCTGCATGAGCTGGGCTGTGCGGGGGAGGAAACGGTTGTAAAAGTTAACCATCCAAAAAAACTCCTGCAGCGCCCTGACCGTCTGAGGCCAGGGAAAATCTGCTACTGCGCACACTTTGTCCGGTAAGGGTATCGTGCCCTCCGGTGAGATGCGGTGGCCCAAAAAGTCGATTATCGTCACCCCGAACTGGCACTTTGCCGGGTTGATTATTAACCCGTGCTCTTCCAACCTCTGGAAAACCGTCCTGAGGTGGGCTACATGTTTGTCCTCGGACACGCTGGCCGCCAGGATGTAGTCCTGGTGGACGAACACAAACAGCAGATCGCGCAGCACCACATCCATCATGCGTTGGAATGTTTGTGCCGCACCTTTTAACCCGAAAGGCATGCGTAAGAACTCAAAAAGACCAAACGGGGTTATTACTACCGTTTTGGGTATATCTTCCACGTGCACCTGGACTTGGTGGTAACCGTGGACCAGGTCCACCACTCCAGTTGAGCCACCGGAATGGTGGCTCAACCGGAGTGGTGGCTCAGTTGATAGAGCATCCGCCCCACACCCGGGAGGCAGGGGTTCAAATCCCGGCCGGGTCATGCTGAAGACCATATAAAAGTGGAACTTCCTGCTGTCCAGCTTGGTGCTCAGCAATAATGGAATGGAGGAGGGAAATCTGTGGCGGCGCCTTGCATGGCAGCGGCCCTCTGATTCTACACTTGGGGTGTGTGTGATTAACACTGTAGATAGGTAAAACACAATCTCGTTCTACTGTACATGATTGATTGTACAGTTGAATGACAATAAAGAGTAAAAAAAAAAAAAAAATGCGTGCCCTGGTGAGGTGGACGAAAAAATCCTGAGTATGGGGGATTGGGTAGTGATCTTGTGCTGTGGCGTTGTTTAATCTGCGGAAATCTCCACATGGTCGCCACGATCCCTCAGCTTTAGGGACTATATGTAGTGGGGATGCCCATGGGCTGTTTGAGTGCCTGATGATGCCCAACCTTTCCAAGTTGGCGAACTCCTCATGCGCACTGGCCAGTTTAGCTGCATCCAGGCGGTGAGGTTGTGTGAAAACGGGCGGCCCCGTGGTGGTAATGAAGTGCTCCACCCCGTGTTTCGTGATGGCCGCCGAAAACGTCGGAACCGTGAGTGCTGGGAACTGGGTGAGTAGTGTGTGGAACTTACCCCCTGGAGCTGTGACGTTGGCTAGTGCTGTGGACCCGGCTCCTCTAGCTGTACAGGGCAGAGAATCAAAAGACATTGTGTTAATCAGGCGTCTGTTAGCCACATCGACTAATAGTCTGTGTGCACACAAAAAATCTGCGCCCAAAATGGGGAAGTTACATGCCATTATGACGAATGTCCATTGGTATGTACGGCCGTGTAAGGATATAGTCAGTGTCCTCTCACCAAAAGTCTTAATGTCTGAGCTGTTTGCGGCCGCCAGCTCGGGGCCGCAACTTCCCATCAGCCGGTCTGCGTAGGACAGCAGGATGAGGCTCTTTTGGGAGCCGGAGTCCACGAGGAACCGTCTCCTTGAGCATGAGTCCATCACATAGAGCAGCTTGTCTGTGTCACCGGCAGTCGCAGCTGCTACCGACTGCCGGCTCTGGCGTTTCCCGAGTGCTTGAACTGGCACGGTGGCATGCATCAGTGTGCATCTTCTCCAAAACGGCGGTGGTAGAAGCAGAGCGTGTCCCTCCGGTGCTTCTTGGCCTCTGCTGTGGCCACCGCCCTTGCCCTTGCTGGCCATTTTGCTGGGTTCCGGTGCCACTGCGTTCACAACAAAGGCTCTGGCCACCAGGATAATCCGATCTGCCTCTTGTGCCAGCACCCGGTAGTTGTGTGTGGCCAGCAGCGGCAAACTGGCAAGGACTGCTCTGGCTGCTGTCGGGAGGTTCTGGAGGAAAAGGTGGGCAAAGAGGAAATGCCCGTCATCTGTGCCCATCAATGCTAACATCTTCTCCAATAATTCGACCGCCAACCCGTCTCCCAACTCGGAGCGCATCAGGAGCCTTTCCGCTCTCTCACAGTCCGAGACCGTGTAACGCTGGGTCAGCGCGGTCTTATTTGTCGTGGGCTGGGGGCTGTTGGAGCAGGCTCGCCACCTGCTGTGTTGTGTGTGCGTCCAGCGCTGCAACCACGTAGTAGTATTTGGTGTCATCCGCAGTTACTCCACGGAGCGTGAACTGGGCCTTGGTGTGGAGGAACCAAGACTTCAGGTCATGTAGCCAAAAGTCTGGGAGCTTGACTGAAACGGCGCACGCGGTGCTGGCGCCTCCAGTCTGGGTCGTCTCCGAGGTGTTTTCGTTGAGTTCCATTATGCGTCAAGGGTCACCAGTGTGGAGAGAGGAATGAGCAGGCAAGGCAGTGAGCTGGAGCAGAGCAGACTTTATTACTCTCTCTCTATCATCAGCCAACAAGAAGAATAACCCAGGTCGCTGGCATCTCTCTTTTATACCATTCAGACTCGCATTATTATGCAGTCCGGAGGAGAATGCGTATTATCATGTGGTCCTATGGAGAAAACCACAGTCTGTCCTGCATATCCATTTAACAGCCTTTAAGCGTCTCCTCCTGTGCCATTCAGTCTGAGTGGAGAATGTATTGTCTAGGTCCCCCACAATATCATCATTTGAGGACTTCTGAGGACAATAAGTTTCAGGTAGGATTTCAGTAAGGCCTAAAAAGAAAGTGTGGAACAAAGAAAAAGTAGGGCCCCATTTCTGTCTTTGCCTTGGACCCCAAGTGGACTAAGTTAGCCCCTGCAGTTGACAGTGCATGTCAGAGCACAAACCAAACATGACATCAAAGGAATTGTCTGTAGACCTCCGAGACAGGATTGTCTTGAGGCACAAATCTGGGGAAGGGTACAGAAAAATTTCTGCTGCTTTGAAGGTCCAATTGAGCACAGTGGCCTCCATCATCCATAAATGGAAGAAGTTCAGAACCATCAGGACTCTTCTAGAACTGGCCGGCCATCTAAACTGAGCGATCAGGGGAGAAGGGCCTTATTCTGGGAGGTGACCAAGAACCCAATGGTCACTCTCTCAGAGCACCAGCATTGCTCTGTGAAGAGAGGAGAACCTTCCAGAAGGACAGCCATCTCTGCAACAATCCCCCAATCAGGCCTGTATGGTAGGGTGGTCAGATGGAAGCCACTCCTTAGTAAAAGGCACATGGCAGCCCGCTTGGAGTTTGCCAAAAGGCACCTGAAGGACTCTCAGACCATGAGAAACAAAATTCTCTGGTCTGATGAGACAAAGATTGAACTCTTTGGCGTGAATGCCAGGCGTCATGTTTGGAGGAAAACAGGCACCGCTCATAACCACGCCAATGTTGGTAGCAGTATAATGCTGTGGGGATGTTTTTCAGCAACAGGAAATGGGAGACTAGTCACGATAGAGGGAAAGATGAATGCAGCAATGTACAGAGACATCCTGGGTGAAAACCTGCTCCAGAGCGCTCTTGACCTCAGACTGGGGCGATGGTTCATCTTTCAGCAGGACAACGACTCTAAGCACACAGCCAAGATATCAAAGGAGTGGCTTCAGGACAACTCTGAATGTCCTTGAGTGGCCCAGCCAGAACCTAGACTTGAATCTAATTGAACATCTCTGGACAGATCTGAAAATGGCTGTGCACTGACACTTCCCATCCAACCTGATGGAGCTTGAAAGGTGTTGCAAAGAGGAGTGGGCAAAACTGCCCAAAGGTAGGTGTGCCAAGCTTGTGGCATCATATTCAAAAAGAGTTGAGGCTGTAATTTCTGCCAAAGGTGTATCAACAAAGTACTGAGCAAACGCTGTGAATACTTATGTACATGTAATTTCTTAGTTTTTTATTTTTCATAACTTTGCAAAAATCTTCCAAAAACTTTTTTCACATTGTCATTATGGGGTATTGTGTGTAGAATTTTGAGGGGAAAAAAAAGAATTTAATCACTTTTGGAATAAGGGTGTAACATAACAAAATTTGGAAAAAGTGAAGCACTGTGAATACTTTCCAGATGCACTGTAGTTACCCAGCTGTCCTGAGTTAGTTAATTTCTGTGTCCCTATATATACCCGCTGTTTTCATTTCTCACTGTGGTGTCATTGCTGTATTTCCCTCTGGTCCTACCTCATCGTCAATTTATTTGTAAGTTTTATCACTATCAGTGTATTTTGTGTTTGACAGCCCCGTGTTGTAAGCTGTTTTGGCATTCTCTCAATAAATAGGGGGGGAAAAAAATGGACGCGGGAGTCACTACCATTCGGCCGTTTCTGGAGCTTCCCGGCGAGCCACTGGTCCCTTGGGTGAGATGGTTCGCCGTGTTCCAAAATTACTTGGTGGCTCTGAACCTTGGTGAACTGAAGAAGATACGGGCTCGGGCAATATTGGTTCATAATTTGGGTATGGAAGGACAGCGTATCCTTGCTACCTTGGGTGCTAGCAATAGCTTTGAGTACATTGTTGAGCTAATGGCGTGATATTTTCGAGCACCTGAGAACGTCATCGTCCAGATGATCCAGTTTCGGCAGCGCCATCAGCCTATCGGCGAGATATGTTGTGAACTTTCGTCAGCTGGCCGGGAACTGCCGGTTTGGAGCAATGGAGGAAGAGATGGTCTGTGACCAGTTGACGGAGCACATGCTTTGCTCGACGGCGAGGTCAAGGCTCCTCACGCACTCTGGCAAATTGTTGTTAGCCATGGCTATTGGGCTTATTCAGCAGTGTGAAGCAGCGGAGGATAGACTGTCACATGACCTCGGTGTGAGAGCTACGCTGCACCGCTCTGAATTACAATCAACGGCGCAGGCTGTGGACCCAGACAGCGATGATAGCAAGCAGGAGAAGGAGGAATGTGCTACGGCTGTGAAGATAAAGTCCGCCCCGTTATGGCCCAGGTGTTTGGGTTGTGGGTCCACTAAACACCGCTATCAGGCAAGAGAGTGTCGGGCAAGAGGAAAACGCTGCGGCAAGTGCAGACTTCTGCATCATTTTGCCACGGCCTGTAATAGGTTCGAGCAAGGGGAATGGCGACACAAAGTGGACACCCCTGCTCCAACTCCAATGGTTATCCACACCATCAATCTGAACACCGATGGCTGTACATACTGTATGGTGAAGCTGGATGGAGGTGCCACTGCTGATTGACACGGGCGCAGTGAGGTCCGTGTTGAATTGGCCTACTGTGAGGAGTTTCTTCCCATACTACCAAGTGAGAGGTCATTCAGCGCCATTGTGTGCGTATGGAAGAAAAAGGCTAGCCATTGTGGGTTCGATGGAACTGACGGCTAGGTACAAATCGGCGGAGGTGTCCAACTTGCAGTTTGTGGTGACTGCCGATGGCGAGAATATTATGGGCTGTGACCTTTTTTATGGACGGGGCTTTTGAATCACCAGCGATGTTGGAGAAGAGTGGTCGGGCTGTGGCTTGTGGGACCGGCCAGTTCTGCGAGTGGTGGATGATGCTGTATGGGACGAACCTTGGCCTAGTATTCTTGAAGATGAACAGAACCAACCCTACCCAGGGCCATCGCGGGAGGGTCTCGGTGTCAGTGCCCCAGTAACCCTAGCTGAGGGTATTGGGCGACGCAGTGGGACGCCCATGACAGCGGGTGGAGCCGAGTGGCTGGCCCATTCTGCTTCCAGAGTTTGGCTGGGAGGTTCCGAGAAGCAAGGGGTCACAACGGTTTCGCCAGCATCTGAAATGAAAGCGAACAGGGCAGGACTGGCTGGCACGGTAAAATGACGTGCCACTCAGGAACACTGGAAGCTCTAGGAGTCGCTGATGTGGTCCGACCCAGAGAGGACGCCCGGTCAAGAGGGGTTCGTAGAAAACGCAAACGACAGGAGGACCAGGGGCGGCTGCAGGTGGTGGCTGTTCGGGAGGATGGCTACCTTCAGCTGTCTGATGGCTCATGGCGGAATCCCAGCGAGCTGCGGCATGCCAAGCTGGAGAAGGAGGTGTTTGGACAGCAGCACTGGCCATCCCTGGGCGTGAAGAGAAGAAGGTGCTACGGAGGGGGAACCGTCTGTTTTCCGGGGGGTGGTTCCTCTACTGGGGCAGACTGATATCTGGGGTGATGTGTTTATTGCATGGTGTTGGTGTGAAATGTACCTAAGTTGTTTATTGGATTTTTGTAATGGGGTATAACCTAAGATAAGATAAGATAAGATAAGATAAGCCTTTATTAGTCCCACAATGGGGAAATTCCAGGATTGCAACAGCACAGGGACAGCAACACTCAGAGCAACAATCAGAAGGCAAGAAAAAACAAGAACAGCTAGTAAACATATGTACATATTACTATAAATATATATATATATATATATATATATACAGTATATATATACAGTATATATATATATATATATATATATATATATATATAGACACACAGTGTGGAGCATTATGGTTGGTGGATGTGCAGCAGAAAGCCTGTTTGTATATATGTTTGTCCTAATAAGGGGATTGTTTTGGATTATTTATTTTAGGAACACAGCAATTTTTTGTTTAATGGACTGTGTTCTAGCAATGGCGGGGAATAATCCATTTAGCTGTGTGGGGGTTGGGACGGTTGTCCACCTGTTTCTCCCTAGCCTTAGTTGTTTCGTATGAATGTGGTAGGTCCTGATATTTCTGTTCACTTTTAGTGCATGATTTGGGTTCTAAATTGGGGAGGGTCTTGACTGTATGTGTGTGTTTGGGACCCTTTCTGGGGGGGAGATGTGATGTTGTTCATAGGACAAATTATTGTGTAACACGGGTGGTGGCTCCACCTTTCCGGTTTCGCCGCCATCCGGGGTATAAGAGGGCTGTGAGGAAGAGGGGCGATCTCTTTGACCACCTCTCAGCCTAGCGGGAGCGCTTCTGTATAACCAATGAGGCTATAATAAAGTCTTGTTCAGTTCCACCTCAAGTCTCGTCATTCACCTTCAGTTACAGACATAACATAGTGACGAGTGAGGAGTGAGATGCAGGCTTTGATAGATATTTGGTCTGAGAACCAGATTTCTCAGCTGCTTATGGCTACACACAAGAATACCAATGTTTTTAAAAGGTTTAGCGACATGATGGCAGCACGGGGAGTTTATACAGACAGCTGAGCTTTTCATTTTTATTAGTTTGTGGCGCTTAAACACCTTACTGAAGGGAACAGTGTTATGCTGAGAAATGCTCGCTTGGCGAGAATCGCATCCCATCATCAAATAAACATAATTTAAAGATAATTTACAAGAGGTAACAACAATTTTTACTTCTAAAAATGTATAATGGATACTTCTAAAAATGCACAAATGGTTACAAGCCTGGCTGTAGTATTATATTTTATAGTTTTGGTGCATGGGATGCAATTCTTGGCAAGCGAGCAATTCTCGGCACAACAGCGGTCCTGGCCAATCGATGAGCTGGATTTCTCTTCTTCTTCTCTTCTTCGCTGAGATTTTTTCTTCCTGGTCAGTGGTGGCTTCGGCTACAGTACCACAAATGAGCAGTTGTTGTAACTGCGTGACGTTGTACAAGCAGTGAAGTGCTGTGTGAATGCAAACCGAACCAAATGAAGGTGTGAAAATTCTCGCCATCACCCACCAAGTTGAACCAAGAGTCCCGGACTGTCCTGGTATGAATACAGCCTTATTTACTATTGCTATGAGTGCTGCTATCCCTTTGCTGTTGCAATCCTGTAATTTCCCTATTATGGGATTAATAAAGGCTTATCTTATCTAAAAGGTCTTGTTCTGATGGACTAAAACAGTCAGTGCTGTCCTCTGCTTTTTTGAGACATGGTGATAGAGTAAGTGCTGAAGTAATTAATTCTTTAAAGTAAGCCACAGCGGTGTTAGGTAAGTATCTGTTAACTATGTTTTTGCTTGATGCCGTGGAATCAGATAACACAAATTTGAAAGTTATCAAATAACAGTCAGTCAGTGTAGAATTTTGGGGTATGACTAGCAGTTCATCAATTTCTACACCATAGACTAAGACCAGTTACCCACATATGAAAATTTATTTTTTGAATTATATTTAAAAAAAAAAATCACAATATCCAAATTTACTGAGAGGCACTAATGTTTTATATTTACATTCACACACAGGAAATCTTTCTTAGTTTGAAAGGTTTAGGAATAAAGTGCGCAACCCTTAGTAAATCACATTAAACTTACTGACAGCAGGTTTATTTACTACATATTTTCAATTCCTATAATTCTGCCTAATCTTGCAAAATAACCCACTGTATTCAAAAGCTGATAATTCAGTAATCAGTCCACTGAAGCCATAATTGTAAAAAATCTGAATCCGAATATGGTGGTGGTTCGTGACCATTACACCACAAATTTTTCACAATAAAAAGAAATGAGAGATTGGGATTTTTTGTGCAGTTCTTAATGACTAGTCAACTAGTTGTTAAAATAGTCGGCGACTAATCGACTGTTGAAATAGTTGTTAGTTGCAGCCCTGTTGAACACATGAAGAAAAAGAGGTGCAAAAAAAGGCATAGAAAGCCAAGAAACCAGCTGAAATCCATTAAAATTTAGGAAGCCATCCCATCCCCCATCAGTGCAAATTAATTTCAGCTGGTTAAGTCCTGACCGATAGCCTTTAAAAAAATTTGTGAATATCAGATTGTCACACCACAAAGAACTCATGGTGGGTATAGAAGCAAAGAGCTCTCTCTAGACCAGGGGTGTCCAATCATGTGCCATGGAGGCCCAAGACCCTGCAGGGTTTACCTCCAACCAGTGTCTTCAACAGCAAATTTCACTGAATTTCTTCCCACTGATTGCTGATAAATGAAAACCCCTGCTGAAGAGAATGGGTAGAAGAGAAAACCTGCAGGGTCTTGGCTGTCCATGGCACATGACTGGACACCCCTGCTCTAGACCTTCGCAATCTGATTGTTGCAAAACATAATGATGGCATTAGTTACAGGCACATTTTTAAACTGCCGAATGTTCCAGTAAACACTGTTGGAGCCATCATTCATAAGAGGAAAAACATCATTTCACATAAACCAGCCACGACCAGGAGCTCCTCACAAGATTTCTGACAGAGGAGTCAAAAGAATTATCAGAAGAGTTATCCAAGAGCCAAAGACCACTCATGGAGAGCTCCAGAAAGATCTGGAGTTAGCAGGTACTGCTGTTTCAAAGAAAACAATAAGTAATGCACTCAACTGAAGTGGGCTGTATGGCCGCTCACCTCGCAAGACTCCATTGCTGAAGAAAAAGCATGTTGAAGCGCATTTAAAGTTTACTGCACAACATTTGGACAAGCCAGTAAAATACTGGGAGAATATAGTCTGGTCAGATGAGACCAAAATTGGACTTTTTGGATGCCACAACACACAGTCAATAGTGGTCAACAGTGTCAGATCGCTATATTTGAAATGTCAAATGGGTGTCCCACAAGGCTCCATACTTGGACCAATATTATTCTCCTTATACATAAATCATTTACGAAATGCATGCAGAAATATTCATATGCAAATGTATGCAGATGACACGGTAATATTCACACCCGTAGAAAACACACAAGAAGCCGTCTGTATTCTTACAACAGCGATGACGCAAATCCATGACTGGCTTAATAGATAGATAGATAGATAGATAGATAGATAGATAGATAACTTTATTGTCTGTCCCAGTTGGTGACAGAAATTCTTCTTCGACACGGCTACAACAATATAACACCTTCAATACTCTCAAAGACATGTTCATACTCACAGGATAAAAACAGTTTAAAAAGTAAACATGGTTAAAAAGGAAACAGGAAATAAAATCATGTGGCAGAAACTATTACTAACTATTAAAAATTAATAGTGATTAATAGATAAAAGCTGATAACTAATATACTGAAGTTATGATAACTATTTGATTTTGTTCAGGGTTGTTACTGCAGAAAGAATAAATGATTTCTTGTAAATGTTTTTATGGGCCAATGGAACTTTATATCGTCTGCCTGATGGCAGTAACTGAAAAGAGTGATGGAGGGGGTGAGATGGGTCCTCTGTGATCAGGGTGGCTTTCCTAATCACAGAACGCTGATACAGTTCAGACAATGGTGTCTGTGGTGAGCCAATGATTTTACTAGCCTGATTAACTATACAGGAAAGCTTTGTTCTGTGCTTGATGAAGAGGGAGCTGTACCAGGATGAAATGTTAAAAGTGAGAATGGATTCAATTAATTAAGTGTAAACCAGAGTTAAAATGTGTCTGCTGACATTAAAAGTCCTCAGTTTCCTCAACAGGTGGAGGCGTTGTTGTGCTTTTTTATAAACAAGAGTCAACATGGTGTGCAAAAGACAGGCTGCAGTCCATCTCTATTCCCAAATATTTAAAAACTTGAACTTGCACAATAGCCTGACCCTGGATACTGAGGGGTGTAAAGAGAGTAGCTGAAAGTTCCTCTCTGCTCCCACAGCAAAACTCCTTAGTCTTTGTGGTGTTTAAATCCATAAAGTTTTGATTAAAAGTCTGAGCTAGTTCGTTGACTGCCCGCTGATAGTGGGTCAGTGCAGTACCGTCTGTCATATGAGCCACCAGGGCCATGTTATCTGCATATTTAAAAAGAGTCATTCCTTCTCTGTCACAAGAGATGTTATTTGTGTGCACAGAGAACAAAACCAGAGATAAAACACAACCTTGAGGAAGACCTGTGTTTAAAAACGACTTGCTAGATGTAAAACCATTTAAAAACATTTGTTGTGGCCTATCATATAAAAAACTCTGAATCCATAAAATCAATGTTGGGTGAACCTGCAGGTCTGTCAGGTGATGTAGTAAGGTACTTGTGTGTACAATGTTCAAAGCAGAAGAAAAGTCCATAAACAAAATCCGTGTGTGTGGATGTGAAGAATCCAACTGTTTAGTGTTAATAATTCATGTCGCTTACAAAACGCTAAAAAACTGTTTGCATGATGTTTTCCAAACAACAATCAAATATTACAAACTCAAACATTTTCCTAAAAGGGGAGGAGCTGCAATTACGTAGTTGAGGAATTTAAGTACCTTGGTGTGAGTTTAGATTCATCATTAACCTTTAAAAAACACATCAAAAAATCTCAAACATAATCAAATTCAATCTAAGAAATTTTAAACAAATTAGACAATTGCTGACAGTTAAGGCCCTTTTCCACTAGCCCCGCTTAGCCCAACACGGCACAGCTCAGCATGCTTTGTAGCTCTTTCCACTAGCCCCAACATGGTTTAACAGGCGCTATTTTTGTGCCTGATCAAGGGCAGGGTACAACCGTGCTGAGTCGTGCCGAGATGTGACGTCAACAGCCTGGTCGCCGCTGATTGGTCAGGTCGTAACGTCATGAAAGCGACCGTCTTCTGATGAATTTACACGACCGCCATTTGCAATATTTCACGGACTAACTCAGTCACGGAGTAAATACGATATTAATACAGACAGCGTTGTAGCTCTACACCGTGGTCCAGCGAAGAGGTGCGGAGTTTTCTCTGCTTGGTGGCAGATCCACAGTGAGAGGAGCGACCCGGACCGATACAGATGCAGCCCAGCATAGAACCGGACTACGGACAAGCTGAAGACGAACGTGAGAGAACCATCGATGGTGAGTGATTTGTAATAATGTGCATCTATTAGCTTATTTATCCTGTTGGTGGTAAGCTCACTTTTTTTGAGCCATACAGCACCGTTCTGTGCTGGCTAACGAGTTTTAGCTAGTAGCTAGCTAGTACCAACTGCTGATTGGTGCTTGTTTTCTCCTAAGTATTCGCTTGTGAGAGCAAAACGATGAAATATGTTAATCCTGGTTAAAGTCCTGTTTTGTGTACGTATTGCACTTTGGTGCTGCGCATTAAATTGTGTGCAATTTAATGCTAGAATGTGTATCCACATGCCAGGGGTTAGCCTCCCTCAGTGTTTATATTGTGGATACTGGTGAAATGGACCACAGGAGCCGAAATCTTGTCATATTAAAATTGCTTTTTCAAACCAGTGATTTATAAAGTCATTCATATAATTTTCTAAAGCGTCAGAATAGACCCACACACCTATTCTGTGGATCCTGCAGTGCTTGTCAGGGAAACGAAGCATTTTTATCACATCCCACCACTGACTTTCACAGGTGTATTTCCCTAACACAGGTACATCTCCAAAAATTAGAATGTCATGAAAAACTTCAATATTTTTTGTCACTCATTTCAGAAAGAGAAATCCGTATATTATATAGATTCATTACACAAACAATGATATATTTCAAGCGTTTATATATTTTAATTTTGATGATTACGGCTTACAGCCCCTGAAAACCCCAAATTCAATTTGGCAAAAAATTAGAATATTACATAAAATTAACTTTAAAAAATAGTTTTTAAATATAAATGTTGGCTGCTGAGGTGTTGGTTAATATGGGCTGTAGCCGTAATCATCAATATTAAAATAAACACTTTCAATATATCACTGTCCCTGTAATGAATCTATATATGGGTTTCACTTTCTGAAATGAGTGACAAAAATATTGAATTTTTTCATGGTATTCTAATTTTTGAGATGTGCCTGTATAGTATGTGTTGAACTTGCTTGAACCTAACCACCATCCATTTCTGTCGTTCGTCTAGGCAAGAGGAAAGCAGCCGCCCCACAATGGACTTCGCCACTGTGGAACGTACTGAAATCCTTTGCTTTTATAGGTAAAGTGCCAAAACCAAAGTAGCACAATTTCCACTTAATATAAAAGAGACTGAACTGAGATTTATTTGATTGTGTGAATATGGCACATCAACTGTAAAATAAACCGCTTGTTAATGTATTTATTTTTTTGTCAGATCACTTGTGTGAGCCTTTGTGAGTTATGTTCATAACTGTATGTTTTGGCGAATGTGAGATCTTCAGTCGTCAATATAATTTACTTTATATGTGTAGTTTATAGTCTATCATCAATAAACTTATGCAGTAACAGGACACATTACAAATATTTGAGATCCATTGTAGTGCTTTCTTTTATATTTTAGCATTGCTAGTACAAAACACCGCCCACACATGAAGCCAGGGCAAGAAGAGACACTTTTACAGACAAGACAAACTTTTATTGATAAAAACTTCATATTTTGACTGAGCGACTCCATACTCGGTGATGCACACCTTCAGTTAAAGTACTAGATTCCATTTAAGTGAATGTATTAATTCATTCTGATTGCTGAGGCCACAGTAAAAACAGATGATTTTAAATGTAACCCAGCCCTTGTAATATCTACTGAAGCGCAGCTACATGAAAATTGTGGTTAAATACAACAACAAAGTACTTTATTGTCACATTCAAATTGTAATCGCTCCTGGTTTGTTTTTCTTTTTAATTCTTGGATGGAATATGGGTGGGCAATATAAGCTGCAGCTTCAGCCATCACCCATTTCAGATAACCTATGTTGAACTGTATAATCAGAGGAGTTATTGTTTAATTTGACCTTGTTAGATTTTTTCCCCTTTGTTATATTATTCTATTTTCTTTTAATCTTTACTTTTAATCAATCCAAAATAAAGATTCATTCATTAATTCACATTCCACCACTGGCTTTTAGCACCAAGTGTATTTCCCAAATATGTTTTACACTTGCTTTAATTAACCACCACCCATTTGTCTTTTGTCTAGGCAAGAGGGAGACTGTACACCCCAACTGGACCTTGCCTCACTATTTACAGAGATGCAGGCTGAAGATCTGCTGAACCAGGACCAGTACGAGGGGCCGATCCAGTTGCTTCTCAGTGAGGCAGCATGGCTGGCGTGTGTGACCCATTCCAGTTTTTTTTTTTTTTTTACAGTTTGAATTTTGCACATTCTGAATAATCTGGAATTTGCTGCTGATTGTAATAAACAATTTAGTGACTTATGTGTTTGCATCATGATTTTCTATTTTGTCTGTTAAGACACCGGTGGGAAAAGAGTAAACTGTACAAAGGATTTATCGTGACCTTGAAAATAATGGCTCATTTTTAAGAAAAAAGTAACCAAAACAATTATTTTATTAACTGAAGACTGTATTGTTGGATGTGCCACCGCAGAAGACCCTGCATACTTTAGTGATAGTACCAGTATATGGAGGAATTCTGGGTCATATTAGCATCTGCTCTTCATCATAATGGGTTTGGGCGGGGGTGTCTAATCATGTGCCATGGAGGGCCAAGACCCTGCAGGCTTTACCTCCAACCAGTGTCTTCAACAGCAGATTCCACTGAACTTCTTCCACTGACTGCTGATCAGTGAGAACACCTGCTGAAGAGACTGGGTAGAAGAGAGAACCTGCAGGGTCTTGGCCCCCCATGACACATGATTGGAACCCCCGGATTAGGTTTAATGGGATTTAACATTTTAACACAAACTGCTTTATGGTTCATAATTCTGTTGACAGACTTACACCAAACCAAAAGTGATTTCTTAAACTGCTGGATTGTTCTTAGACAGCTTTTCCAGTCTTTCAGTATTTAATTTGTGCCACATGGTGGTAACCTTCACATATAAAAAAGAGACATAATAATATATATATATATATATATAATATATATATATATATATATATATATATATATATATATATATATATATATATATATATATATATATATATAAATATATATATATATATATATATATATATATAAATATATATATATAAAATAATATAAAAAAGAGACATCTGCAAAAACTTCAGAGGTTTATTGTCAGTGCAATTCCCAGTGCAATACTACATGAATGCATGTATATTACATTGTTGATGCAGAGAATATATATTTCTACAGTACATGTATCTAGTAAATCAAGTATTTTCCATGTAACCTTGTGACTGCATTATTTTAATTGCTTTTAATCCTAGATCAAGTTTGTTTTGGCCTAAAATGCATCATAACTGTCAAATATATCTTATTATACGTAACTCAGTACTGTTTACTTTTTGAATATATATTTTGTGGCTAATATAGTTATTAACATGGCGATCAAGTTGTGTCAGCTGATCATTTTTTGCTATGACACCACCTCAGACTCAGTGCTGCAGAAGCAGGTACGTCCATGATGTCTCAACAGTCTCTCCATGATTTTCACGCAGATCAGAGCAATTTGCTGCACAGGAAATAAACGTTTCTACGGACATTCTTAAGCTCTATAACCACTGATCGTTTGTGAAGCTGTGTTGACATCAGTGACAGGCTGTGCTGAACGCCCAGACCGCCCGTTTGAAGCGGTAATTTCCCCACAACAGAGCCATCTGAAACACACACACAGCATACATATTTTAGTACCTAACAGCGATAACTTGCAGACGTTACAGTGTAGTACGATGTACTTATAGCAAACTAGCATTAGCAACATTAGCTTACCGTCATATATGACCTAGTTTGTATCCTCACGTCTTCGGCTCTCCCAGAAGCTGCAGAACTATTCCAGAGTGTTTCATCTCGCTGCCTGTACCCGTGTCTGGTGGTCGTTTTTGGCATTTATGGTGAAAAAAGCCACAGACTGAGGAGTCGCCTTGTACAGCCGCCTTGATGCATGTATTATGTTTTGCTTGGGTCACTTGTTTTACGTCACGGGAGTGTGGCGTCGCCTCGCTGTTATAGAAATCCCACCCACCCCAGCTTAACACGGTTGTAATGGAGACACAACCGAGCCGAACCGTGTCGAAGTGAATCGAGACATGGCAAGGTGTGCTGGGCTAGTGGAAAAGGGCCATTAGTGGGGCCAAAATGTTCATCCATGCAATGATATTCTCACACATCAATTACTGTTTTACCAACTGGTCACCCACTCACTGGTATAACCATAATCAAACCCATTGAATCCTTGTAGAAAAAAGCCATAAAAATCTTTGATAAGAAAGATCCCACATATCATTGTCACATTTACATGAAATATAATTTTCTGTCTTTTGAAAATTGTATCATCATCATCATAGCAGTCTGTTGTGGGTGACAATGACTGTTTCATTTAGGTCTGATCAGATTCCTCCACACAGCTCTGTCCTTAGCCTTCTGCTGCCAGGAACTCCTGTCTATGTCCAACTTCTTCAAGTTTCTTTTTACAGTGTCTTTAAATCTGAGCCT